>VONZ01000664.1:0-418599 GCA_012976165.1 Labeo catla | reverse complement strand
GGATAGACAGATAGATAGATAGATAGATAGAATGATAGAATGATAAAATAGAATGATAGAACGATAGATAGAACAATGGAACGATAGAATGACAGATGATAGATAGACAGAACAGTAGATAGAACAATAGAACAATAGAACGATAAAATCCATAGATAGATAGATAGATAGATAGATGATAGATAGATAGATAGATAGATAGATAGGAATGATAAAATAGAATGATAGAACGATAGAACAATGAACGATAGAATGACGATAGATAGATAGATAGATAGATAGATAGATATATAGATAGATAGATAGATAGATAGATAGATAGATAGAATGATAAAATAGAATGATAGAACGATAGATAGAACAATGGAACGATAGAATGACAGATGATAGATAGACAGAACAGTAGATAGAACAATAGAACAATAGAACGATAGATAGATAGATAGAACGATAGATAGATAGATAGAATGATAAAATAGAATGATAGATGATAGAATGACAGATGATAAATAGATGGCTGGAAACGTGAATGGTTTGAAAACGTTTTGTTTTGTGGCGTGGAAATCTCGCCACAATAACAGGCCGTGTATAAAACTCATAGACATATTTTCAAGATTCTGTGCTGCGAAATGTAAATATTTCACATATATTTAAAAATCCAGAGTTCAGCTGATACTGATAAGCGCTTATTGTCACAGTTGTAAACATGACAGCTTTCTTCTTCGATGAGGGAGTTTGAACACATCTCCTGGAAATCCTGTATAATTTAACCAATCCGATGATAAAACTCCTGAAGTGTATCCAGATAAGTGCATCAGACGTTTAGCCAACGTTCCGTGGGCGTGACGTCTGAGGCTGAGACTAGACTTAGGTTAAGACTAGGGTAGGCAGAACGTTGATGTAAACTGTACAGTACTTGCAAAGTTACTTATATATGGGCCAGTTTCATAAACTTAGCCTCTATGTTAAGACAGTGTCTTAGGAACTAGTTTGACCAACCAGCAGTTAACTAAGTCTGAGTTATCTAACCCAACTGATTTAAAATCTAAGTTATATAACAGAATTTGAAAAATGTTTGACCAGTCTTCAAGAAAAAAAAAAAAATTAGATGACTAACCTTTAAGACTAGTCTATACCTTTTATACAACCAGCCCATGCCTTAAGAATACCCTTATAATGTATTATAAATACAGGCTTCATAGAAAGTGTTAGCTGTCTGAGAGCTTACAGTTACACGTGGTTCTGAGTCAATAATGTGTTTCAGCACTGGACAGCGACCTCCAGCACAGGCTTTAACTACATACAGCGATTGGATTGGAGTTTCCTTTCCAGCCCAACAGAGACGTGTAGTCACACTTTCCGCACCTCCATATGGCACAAGCTCCAAACCGGCTCAACGTGATCGACAAAACCTGTTCTCCGGGGAACTGGGACTTGATAATATCCATCCACACAGCCATCACACACACTGTGATTCTCACATTATATTAATCAACAGGTGTCCACTAACGATGAAGATGTTTTAGTATGCGTCATTTACTTTCCCACAACGGCCTTCTTCCCCACAGCACCTACAAAGGAGTATACCGGGTTCAAAGTTGAGCTCAGTCTGGGTTTGAGAAACACGGTCAAATGGGGGCCAATTTGTAAACATTTAAATACACAAGGTTTTAATAGTAAAGCCACAATGATTTTAGTGTGGAAAAATGGCTTACATATATACAATTTGACTTCTTTGTTGTTGTTGTCTTAACAGAAGGATTTAAGTGCTTGTAAATTGAAATCTTGATATTGCTTAGTACAATTATTATATCACTGCGTGTAAAGTTGTTGAACGTGGTCAAGGCTGTTATTTTGCATGCGAGTTAATAATATTCTACCGTGGCATATTACAACAGTAATATTTCTTATTTTAATATTTTTCTTAGTAATAATAATGACAATAAAATATTATTATAATTGTATTAAACACTATTTATTATTATTATTATTATCATCATTATTATAAAATACCGTAAAAATAGTGTAATAGTAATTTTAAATGTAATTTAATTTAATAATAGAAAATAAAACTATTATTATATTTTTATTTTTATTATTATTACTGTTTTTATTGTACTGTAAAATTACAATAGTTTTGTCTGATTTTAATATTTGTTCTCAGTAAGAATAATAATTTAAAAAATAAAAGTATTATTTTTTTTATTATTTTTTTATTGTACTGTGAAATTACAATAGTTTTATATCTGATTTTATTATTTCATCAGTAATAATAAAGATAATAAAATATAAAATACAAAATTATTATTATTATTATTATTGAAACATTACAATAGTAAATGTGTATAATATTTTTGAGAATAACAACTATTATTTTTATTATTATTATTTTCTGAAATATTTTTTATAGTACTGTGAAATTACAATAATTTTAGGTCTGATTTTAATATTTGTATGCAGTAAGAATAATAATAACAATAATACAATACTAAAATATTATTATTATTATTATTATTATTATTATTAAAACTACAATAGTAGCATTTCTTTTTTTAATTTTAACAATGACAACTATTATTATTATTATTATTATTATTATTATAAATATTTTTATTGTGCTGTGAAAATACTTTTAGGTCTGATTTTAATATTTTTCCTCAGTATGAATAATAATAATGATAAAATACAAAACACTAAAATATTATAATTATTATGATTATTATTATTATTATTGGAACCTTTCAATAGTAATATTTCTATTTTTGTTTAATATTTTAACATTAACAACTGTTGTTATTATTATTATTATTATTATTATTATTAACAATAATAAATATTTTATTTTACTGTGAAATTACAATAGTTTTGTCTGATTTTGATATTTTTTGTTAATAAGGATAATAATACTAATGATTACAAAATACTAAATTATTATTGTTGTTGTAATATTATTATAAACATTACAATAGTAATATTTATTGTTTTATTTAATATTCTTAACAATAACAACTATCATTGTTGTTGTTATTATTATTATATATTTTTAAACACTGTGAAACATTCCCATACTGTAAACAGTCAAATTATATTTTGATATATAATTTATAAATATTAAAACATTACAATAGTAATAATTCTTTATTTTAATATTTTTTACAACGACAACTAGTAGTAGTAGTAGTAACATTTCATATTTTTATATATAATTTATAAATAATCACACAATTTCTGGCCAAACTGTGCAGTGCTACAAACAAGCACATCAAACCTAGAACTTAAAAAGAAAAACAACAACAATATTTTAAATAAAAAGCATTTCGATTCATGCGACCCTACCCGGAATAGCAGCCTTCGATGCAAATGACCTCTACCACCTGCGACGCACTTTCCCCGGCCGCCCATGTTCAGGGTCACGGCCTCACATGCTCCACGCGTGAGCGTCGAAGGCCTCTCCAGCCTAATCTAACCTCCGGGGAGGAGAGGAGGGGGATCGCGGACAGTCCCTCGTCACGGCTCCTGTCAATCAAACGTAATGACACAACCCACAGCGAATCGGACGGGGGCCTTGTATTCGCCGTGCCCTACCTTCTGCGTCCGGGGCAGATCTGCCTTTTAAATGAAGGATGGAGAGAGATAGAGATATAATGAGAGAGAGGGGGGTTTCTCTCTGCTTTTAACGTGAACTCCTGCTCTCACACCCCGCTGAAAGTATGGCTTCAAGCTGTCGGCGTGACCCCGTGTCCTCGCCTCCTCCTGATTTCTCTCTCCTTCCTCTTAGTCGTTCCCTCTAGCTAGCGCTAATCTCCCACTCCTTATTGCTCGATCTGTCTTCGCTGGATTCATTGCCTCAGAGACCCCGCTTCTTTTTGTTTTGTCATTCTTTATCTCTCTAATTCTAAACAATCTTTCCAGCTCCGCGGCGCCGGGTGTCGTTCGTTCCCTCTTCGTCGAGCTCGGAAGCAATTAGGACCTGCAAGACGCCATTTAAATATCACATTTATTGTATATATATATATATATATAAAATTTATATCATTTTTTGCATTTATTTACCCAATTTAGTATATTTTTAGCGTCATTTTTCAAAATTATTATTTTAATTTGTACTTTATTTATTGATTTGGGCTTTTTGTACTGTAAAGTTACAGTTTTTTTTTTCGGTACAGCTGTTTAGAGTTTAAAATTTCTCAGTAAGAATAATAATGGTAATAAAATAATGTGATCTATTTTTTATTATTATTTAAAATTTTACTTAAATTATGTATTGGTTTTGTTTTCTGGAGGGTTTTTTGTACTGTTCAATTACAGTTTGTTGTAGGTACAGTTGTTTCAATTTTAATATTTTTCCTCAGCAAAAATAATAATATTGATCATCAAATATAAAATACAAAAATATATATATATATTTTTTTATTGTTGTTACTATTATTAAAACAATACAATATTTCCTTTTTTGTTTAATATTTCTAACAACAACTATTATTATTATTATTATATTTTTCTTATATTATATGAAAGATTTCAACAGATATATTTTATATTTTTATATTATATTTTGATATATAATTTATATATTTTGTATAATAATAATAATAAATGAAATTATTATTATTATTATAAAATATAAAGTACAAAAATATTATTATTGTTCTTGTTGTTGTTACTATTATTGAAACATTACAATATTTCAATTTTTGTTTAATATTCGTAACAATAATTATTATTATCATTATTATTATATTATATGAAAGATTTCAACAGTAATATTTCATTTTATATATATATATATATATTATATTTTGATACATAAATCATATAAGTTTCATAATAATAATAACAAAAATTATTATTATTATAAAATATAAAATACAAAAATATTATTATTGTTCTTGTTGTTGTTGCTATTATTGAAACATTACAATTTAATTTTTTGTTTAATATTTGTAACAATAACTTTTATTATTATAATTATTATTATTATCTGAAAGATTTCAACAGCAATATTTCATGTTTTTATATATACGTGATATTTTGATATAGAATTTATAAATGTTTTATTTGCTTTAATCAATTCCTGATTTTTTTGCATAATATTTTTAACATTAAAAAAAGACTATTTTTATAATTTTTTTCTTAAATTACATGAAAGATTTTAACAGTAATATTTCATATATAAATATGAAATATTACTATAGCGAGAGAGAGAGAGAGAGAGAGAGAGAGAGATATACACACACATAATTTTGTATTTATTTACCTAAAGTAGCATATAAATTTAACATATAATTAATTATAATTTTAACTATTAACTTATAATTTAACTCAAGTTTTATTTCATTTTTATTAAATTTCTTGTATACTTAAATACTTACATAAGGGTTTTCCACTGTTTTATTATTATTATTATTATTATTAATATTTTACACAAACTAGTACAGAAATGCAATTTTTTACATTTAATTTGTACTATTTATTATTAATGTTTTTCTTTACGTTTTAATATTTTACTTAAATTACCTTTTTTACACAAGACAGTACAAAAATGTAATTTATATTTTAAAATTATATTTTTTTATTCAAACTTGAATTGAATTGGATTTCATTTCATTTCATTTCATTATTTCATTTCATTTCATTACTTTGGTCATAACATACATTTCATGTGTCTTTTTTGCCCTCATTGTAAACAACAAAGGTTGTTTTGTTGTTGTTTTTTGTGAAAATTTACCACAATATGAACTGACACACTTCAACAATCACACAGTAACTTCACACCCAACCCTAACCCAAAAAATGACCCTGCTTCGGTGTGACACTTCGTCTATTCCAGCGTCCCGTCTCCAGCCTCTAAAAACCTTCAGAAACGACTGGCCGCTATTTGTCTTTCCGCCATCCTCCCCTCCCTTTCTCTCTAGCTAAGAGCTCGCTGGGCCGCACCTGCACTCGCACAGCAGCTAAGGGGACAGGAAGATAGATTGGCAGGCGGGAGATGTGGGTCTTCACCGGGGCCCTCGTTCAGCCCTCATTCCTCCTGTCCTGAAGCCAGACTCCTTCAGACAAGACCCAAGAGAGAGAGCGATGTGCCGAAAGTACAACCACTACAAACTTGGGCTCGTGTACACACACACACATACACACGTGTTTCGCACGGCTAACCCAGATCACATCGTCACATGACTCAATCCCACAGACGGCTGCTCCCCGGTCCAGCCACAACCTGAAATAGACTACAAATACCCAAATAAACGCATTAATATTTCATTTATTTTTTTTATATACAGCCAACGAAAAAGCACTCGTGCCAGAAGAGCGCCTAACTAATAGCCCGCTTTGCAGGATTATTTTGTTTTCGAGGCATTTTTCCATTACTACGAGGGTCAAATTTGTAACGGAAGACAGAAACTGGCAACGTTCCCGGATATCTGGAGAACATGTAAGGTTCGAACGGGAAGCTAAACTCCGCTTTAATTTGAAGCGTAAATTGTGCTTAAAAGTGAAACAGAAGGTAAAAACAAGAAATTCCAGGCGAAAAGTTGCGGGAACGGGACCGTTCTCAAATCTGAACCAATTAAGAAAAGCCTTGTCGGCAGCACAGATAAGGAAGCCATTAGCTCCTTTATGTGTTGTTTTTGTTGTTCTTTCTCACAGGAACGTGCCAAAGTGCACCGCCAGCTTTTCGCTAAATACCTTAAAATAAGCAAATGGCTCATGGGACGGTGAGGTTTGGCGAAACATCTGGCAAATCTAGTGCAGGGAGGAAGAAAAGAGAAGAAAAGAAAAGAAAAGAAAAGAAAAGAAAAGAAAAGAAAAGAAAAGAAAAGAAAAGAAAAAAGAAAAGAATATATTAATGTGGTTTTGCAGGGCACTCTCTACTACAAATTATAGAAGTCCAATTATGCCACAATGATGCTTTGGTAAATCAGAATTTCGACATTAAAATAGATAATTATGGCATTAAAATTAATTCAAATTATGATAAAATGTCAAAACTGAGATACAAAGTTGAAATTGACATTAAAACATAATTATGCCAAATATGACAAAGAGATAGAAAGTCACGATTATGAGTAAAATTGACTTTGTGACAAAAAAAATCAACAAAAAAGATAAACATTGATAAAATTGACCTTATGACAAAAAATGTCAAAAATAAAGTTTACATTATGACATGCTCAATTATAATAAACTAAGTTATAACTATGGGATAAAAAGTTGAAATTAAGAGATAACGTTAAAACTGAGATAAAGTCAAAAAAGGAAATTAAAACAATTATGGGAAAGTCCATTATGAGATAAAAGTTAAAATTATGAGATAAACCTTGACTGCTGCCAAAAAAAAATGAAATTATGACAAAAAGTTTAAATTATGAGATACCAAGTGATAATTATGAAATTAAGAGATTAAACAATTGACAAAAAAATCTAAATTCACATGTGAAGTCAATTTTCAGTTTTGTCAATTTTGTTTTCATCTCATAATTTTGACTTTGTATCTCAGCTCTCTATCATATCTGTCATAATTATGTTTTAATGTCATTTTTTTCACTTCGTATGTCAGTTTTGACTTTTTGTCAATTTTGTCAGTTTTGTTTTTAAATCGCATAATTTTGACATTGTATCTCAAAAAATGTCTCTCTCATATTTGTTATAATTATGTATTAACATCAAACTTTCACTTCGTATGTCAATTTTGACTTTTTGTCAGTTTTGTTTTTCATCTTGTAATTTTGACTTTGTATCTCATAAATGTCTCTTTATTTCATATTTGTCATAATTATGTTTTAGAGTAAATTTTTCTCTTTGTATGTCCATTTTTTCAATTTTCAGTTTTGTCAGTTTTGTTTTTATCTCATAATTTAGACTCATAAATGTCTCATAAATGTCTCTCATATTTCAATTTTGACTTTTTCCGTAAATGTCTCTCTCATATGTCTCTCATATGTCAATTTTGACTTTTCAATTTTCAGTTTTGTCAGTTTTGTTTTTATTTCATAATTTTGACTCATAAATGTCTCTCTCATATGTCTCTTATATTTCAATTTTGACTTTTTTCGTAAAATGTCATCATAAATGTCTCTCTCATATGTCAATTTTGACTGTTTAAACTTTCAGTTTTGTTTTTATCTCATAATTTTGACTCATAAATGTCTCTCTCATATGTCTCTCATATATCGCTCATATTTCAATTTTGACTTTTTTCGTAAATGTCTCTCTCATATGTCTCTCATATGTCAGTTTTGACTTTTCAATTTTCAGTTTTGTCCAGTTGTGTTTTTATCCCATAATTTTGACTTTGTATCTCATAAATGTCCCTATCATATGTCTCCCATATGTCAGTTTTGACTTGTTTCAATTTTCAGTTTTGTTTTTATCTCAGAATTTTGATTTTGCATCTCATAAATGTATCTTTATCTCATATTTGTCATAACTGTTTCAATGTCAATTTTTCACTTTGTGTGTCAATTTTGACTTTTTGTCAGTTTTATTAGTTCCGCTTTTTATCTCGTAATTTGACTTTGTGTCTCATAAATGTCTCTTATGTTGTAATGTCAGTTTTGTTTTAATGTCAATTTTAATTCCAAATTTTATGACATTATGACATAATACATAATATGCAAACATAATAACAACATAATATGAAAGAGACATTTATGAGATACAAAGTCAAAATTATGATATACGTATATATGTATATACTGTAAAAGCTGCTCTTACTACTTAGAGAAATACCATGGTACATTCAATATCATGCTATATATTACTGAAATGACATGGTAACTTAAAACACCACAGCACTTAACTCTTACTGATATAGAAAGAAAGAAAGAAAGAAAGAAAGAAAGAAAAGACTGTGTTAATTCAGCCTTTTCTCTTGTTTCAGGGTTGTGGGGAGTGAAATCCCTGAGGATCACTCTAGTGCAATGGCTTTTTACTATGTACATTACACCCCTGTGCCATTACACACACCCCGTGTAACGCTGCAGTCATACGTCTGCATCTCTCCATTGTGGTAGAAGCCATAACAGGGGAAGCGGCACTATAAAACTTCATGAAGTGAGAAGCAGAGTCTCGCATGCAGCTCCGCTGTGATTTCTCATATGACGGCACTGGAGACTTTCTATTCATCACACACTGCCGGCCATGTAACTGCATTACCACAAACCCCGGACGCAAATATCCACCCATCAGAGAGCACCACGATCCACCAGCTCACTTCATTGTCAAGTCAATGAATCAGCGTATTTGAGAGAGAAACAGACAAATAGAGAGAGACAGGCAGACAGCAGGAAATGCGCTCAAATTTACACATTTTACAAATTCCAAAGGTAAACAAATGCTGAAAATCATATTAGAGATTATCAGAGATGGAGAATCACTGTTTGCCTTGTAGATGAAAATCAACGGCTAAACAATAAAGGCGATTTGCTCTGCTATTGTTTGTGCATGCTACTCTAAAGCCATTTTTAGTCTGGTTACATAATATTCAACAACAATGGCTGTATTTATATTATATTCTGAACATGTGGCTTTTTGTTAATTCAAGAATTCTTTTTTTTTTCCAGCATTTTTGTGTGATTGAACCCTTTCCAAAAATGACTGTATGATTTTGAGATCCATCTTTTCACACTGAGGACAACTGAAGGACTCACATGCAACAATTACAGAAGGTTCAAACCCTCACTGATGCTCCAGAAGGAAAACCGATGCATTAAGAGCCGGGGGGTGAAAACTTTTGAACAGAATGAAGATGTGTAAACTGCTCTTATTTTGCCTAAATATCATATTTTTTTTCATTTAGTACTGCCCTTCAGAAGCTACAGAAGATCCTTCTATGTTCCCCGTAGAACAAAGTTAAATTTACCCTGATCTCCAATTTCCAAAAGTTTTCACCCCCGGCTCTTAATGCATCGTGTTTCCTTCTGGACTTTTGAACTGGGTCATTTGTATAAATTTAACTATTATTTTCTCTTGTGGACTATATGTAAACATCTTTTATGTGAAATATCTTATTCAAGTCGGTACTAAATAAACAATAGCATGCATTTTGCATGATCCCTCGTATTTTGGTAAAATAATTAACATTTTTAATGACTCTGAAAGGGGGATGCAAACTTTTGACCTCAACTGTATATGTATATATTTATCTAACTTTTGGTCAGTAATTACGGTTAAAACTATTAATTCAACTAATAAAAAAAATATATTATAAATGTAACAAAAACAACATTTTAAAATACAAATAAACACGATCAATTCATGTTAATTTACAGCAAAAAATAAAAAATACAATGGAGACCAAAAGCATTGCAACTATTAACAAAACTTAAAATGTGAGTATAAACATAATACAACAACATAGTAAAAGACAAATAATCAAAATTCAAACTGTATTAAAACAAAATATAAATAATTATGTAATTATTTACTTTTTATTCAGTGGGCATGTATTAGTGTTAAAACTATTCATTAAACTATAATAACACAATGATGAAACAACAATATTAATAAAACCTATTAAAATACAATTATGAATATTATGTATGATAACAATATGTATTATATACCATAAGAAAAATGTAAAATATGCCTTTTTACTAATATAGATAGATAGATAGATAGATAGTCATTTGGGTGAAAAGTTGTGGAAATAAATAAGTGTTTGCTGTGCTCCCATTCTGCTTTAATGACAGCAGCACTGATTAGTGACCTAGAAATAGTGCAGAATCTGAAATATTCCTTCTTCGTTGTGCGTAATAACTTTTCCCTGCTGCAAACTTCCCAAAACTTTTCGATTTAAATTAGATTTCGGGGCCCACTGTATTTATAATAGTCATGCCAATCACGCTTCATTAATTTGATTTGATAGGAGCGGCCGTCAGCATCCCATCACAGCATTTATTCTGAGAAAAATATACAGCTTTGTCAGCACACACAGTGTTCACACTCTGGGTAACACCTCCTGCATTCCTTACATATTTCATGTCCATCAAAAAGCTAAAAACGGAGCCTTGTTAGTTTACAAGAGTTGGCAGTCACATTAGTTGCCGTTTGGTCATTATAATAAGACTACACCGGGTACACGCTTTCAAAAAGAGGTTTTCGCAACACTACCGTAGAAGAACAGTTTATCTTTCAGTAAACAGTACTTAAAGGAATAGTTCACTCAAAAATCAGGCCTTCCAAGATGTAGATGAGTTCGTTTCTTCATCAGAACAGATTTGGAGAAATTTAGCTGTTATATCACCAATGGATCCTCTTTAGTGAATGGGTGCTGTCAGAATGAGAGTCCAAACAGCTGATAAAAACATCACAATAAGCCACAAGTAATCCGCACAACTCCAGTCCATCAATTAATGTCTTGTGAAACGAAAAGCTGCATGTTTGTAACAAACAAATCCATCATTAACACATTTTAACTTAAAAAAAAATAATCGATTTTGGCCAGTTTGTAATCCATAATGTTTCATTCAGTGAAAAAGTAAATCTTTTGTTGTCCTCTCACATCAAAATCCACCAACACATCCAAAACAAGAATGGTTTCAAACTGATTTTGCTTATAAATGCCCTTTGATCAGTGCATATTTCTCTCCTGATTCAGAAAAGACAACTTTTCTATTGGACGAAACGGTTTGAAGTTAAAAACATCTTAATGATGGACTTGTTTCTTACAAACACACAGCATTTCACTTCAAAAGATGTTAACTGATGAACTGTGTTGATTAGTGTGATGCTTTTATCAGCTGTTTGGACTCTCATTCTGACGGCACCCATTCACTGCAGAGGATCCATTGGTGAGTAAGTAATGTAAGACTAATCCAAACCAAAAAAAAATTGTCATTTATCCAAATCAAGAAAAAAACTCATCTACATCTTGGATGGCCTGAAGGGTGCATAAACTTTTGGCAAATTTCATTTTTGGGTGAGCTATTCCTTTAAAATGACTTTAATGTTTATAAAAGTAACCTTTTTGTGGAATGTAAAGGTTCCATGGATGACAAATGTTCTTTATGAAACCATGATGCCCAAAAAATAAAGGTCTATATGTGACCCTGGACCACAAAACCAGTCATAAGTAGCACGGTTATATTTGTAGCTATAGCCAACAATACATTGTATGGGTCAAAATTATAGATTTTTCTTTTACACCAAAAATCATTACAATATTAAGATCATGTTTCATGAAGATATTGTGTAAATTTCCTACCATAAATAAATCAAAATTTAATTTTTGATTAGTAAAATGCATTGCTAAGAACTTCATTTGGACAACTTTAAAAGCGATTTTTTCTATAAAATTTGCCCCCTCAGATTCCAGATTTTCAAATAGTTGTATCTTGGTCAAATATTGTCCTATCCTAACCATCAATTGAAAACTTATTTATTCAGCTTTCAGATCAGCAAATTTTTTTCAGTTTTTATCTCATAATTTTGACTCATAAATGTCTCATAAATGTCTCTCTCATGTCAATTTTGTCAGTTGTGTTTTTTATCTCATAATTTTGACTTAAATGTCTCTATCATATGCCTCACATGTCAATTTTGACTCGTTTTAATTTTCAGTTTTGTTTTTATCTCATAATTTTGACTTTGCATCTCATAAATGTCTCTTTATCTCATATTTGTCACAATTATGTATCAATGTCAATTTTTCACTTTGTGTGTCAATTTTGACTTTTTATCAATTTTATTAGTTTCGTTTTTATCTCGTAATTTGACTTTGTCTCATAAATGTCTCTTTATTATGTTGTAATGTCAGTTTTGTTTTAATGTCAATTTTGATCTCACAATGTCATATTTTTTCTCTTAATTCCAAATTGTATGACATTATGACATTAAAACATAATTATGACAAATATGAAAGAGACATTTATGAGATACAAGGTCAAAATTATGAGATAAAAACATTGACAAAACTGACAAAAAAGTCAAAATTACGAGATATACAAGTCATATTTAACAATTACGAGTCATAATTTGATCATTTCAACTTTTACCTCATAATGTTGACTTGCTACTTTAATTTTGATTTACCAAAGCATGATTTTTATTTTTTATTTTTTTTGCCAGAAATGAGCTTCCATTATAAATACTATGGAAATGTATATACTGTAAAAGCTGCTCCTTACTACTTAAAGAAATACCATGGTACATTTAATATCATGCTATATATTACTGAAACAACATGGAGTGAAATTAATTTTTGATTAGTAATATGCATTGCTAAGAACTTCATTTGAACAACTTTAAAGATGATTTTCTCAATATTCCCTCAGATTCCAGATTTCCAAATAGTTGTATCTCGGCCAAATATTGCCCTATCCTAACCATCAATTGAAAGCTTATTTATTCAGCTTTCAGATCAGAAATCTCAATTAAAAAAAAAAAAAAAGACCTTTATGACTGTTTTTTTTGGGGGGGTCCAGGCTCACATATATATATTTGAGTGTAGGAAATAAAGGTTTTCTACAATAGGGACTGGTGGTTTTTTCTCCTCCTGGCAAAAATGAAAATTGGCCAGTTCACACGTCTTCCACAGACGGATGTGAGAACAAGCAACGGATCTGGGCGTAAAACACACACCTTAAATTACACCGGATTTACAGCGGGGCAGAGCCGACTCCGGAGGAGCAGGTGAATTTGCAATTCCAGCAGGGGTGCGGAGCCCCGCGGACAGCATGAGCTCATACGCGCCGAAACCGCTCTCATTTTCTCCAAGCGTGGCCGGCCTTCCCGCACAGACACATCTGCAAGCGTGCCTCATTTCTCACAGATGCAGTTGGAAAAATATACCTTTTATGTAGTTATATAGGTATGCCGTGCCAAACTAGATTTTAAAATGCACAGCAGGCTCGACAGAGGTGTTGTGTGCGTGTCAAAACAAACCGTTTTCTTTCGCTTCACATTGTTTTGACTCAGTGTGGTATTTCCTCTTCCAGTCTAGATGGTTGTATATGCTGGCACACTGCATCTAATTAAAAAAAATAAACATATTGCTTCATACTTTTGCAGGCGTGCCATAAATATCTTCACATATGTGTCAGTGTAGATTTTTTCATACATTTCGAATCTTTACTGTAACCTTGTTTGCAACTTAAATTGCTGGATTAAAAGCAATTCAGATAGATTCTAAAAATGGTTAGCTGCTATAATGCAACAAATTCAATTTGCAGTTATGAATCATCTTTTTCACCAGCTGCTTGGAAACAGAGGCGCATGCTTTGTATAAATACACCTAAAGTACTGCTGAGATGAATTTATGTTGCTGTTCCAGTGCTCTTGTTACCATTTCACATTTATATGCTGAGTGACATCAATAAAAATTGCCATGAAAATTGAATTTTGCAATGGTACATTTGGTTCTTGTTAGTCATATATCCTTACATTGGCAATAAGTTGTAAGTTAGTTTAATAGTGTGCATAAATTGTTGTTGTTTTGTTGCTAATAATAATAATAATAATAATAATAACAACATTTAATTTTAATAATAATAACAAGTATTTTTATGTATTCATCATCATCATTATTATTATTATAATTATTATTATTACTACTACTGTTGTTGTTGTTGTTGCTGCTGCTGATGCTATTAATAATAAAAACGTAATAATATTTTTATTTTAATAATAATTACAATAATGTACATATTATGTATTCAACATCAATTCATATTATTATTACTATTATTATTAAAATTGTTTTATTACTATTAATAGTAATACGATCACAAATAAATAAAATTAATGTTGTTGTTCTTGTTGTTGCTACTACTAATAAAATCATTTAAAATTATTTTTTATTTTAATAATAATAACAATAACAAAAATATTATGTATTCATCACCAATTATTATTATTATTATTAAAATGGTTTTATTACTGCTACTACTACTAATAATAATAATAAATAAATAAAAATTGTTGATGTTGCCATTAATAATAAAAACTTAATAATAATTTTATTTAATAACAATAACAAATATTTTTTATGTATTCATCATAACCATCATCATGTTATTATTCATATTATTATTCATATTCATATTATTATTATTATTATTAAAAATAATAATAATAATAAAAAAATTGGTTGCATTGCTATTAATAATAATATTAATAAATACAATGTTTTATTATTATTACTATTATTGTATTGTTAATAATAATAATAATAATAATAATAATAATAATGAATAAATAAAGTTGTTGTTATTGCCATTAATAATGAAAACGTTAAATAATAATTTTTATTTAATAAAAACAACAACAATTATTTTCTTTATTCATTATCAACATTATTATTATTATTATTATTATTATTATAAAATGGTTGTATTACTATTAATAATAATATTAACAAATAAAATGTATTATTGTTGTTGTTGTTGTTGTTTTAATAATAATAATAATAAAAATATATAAAATTAATGTTGTTGCTGCTATTAATAATAAAAATTTTAACAATAATTATTTTAATAATAATAATAACAATAATTACTTTTATGTATTCATTATCAACATTATTATTATTATTATTATATTAACTAAAAATCCAGTCATTTATTATTATTATTATTATTATTTATTAAAGTTGTAGAAGAATATATTTCCCTTGTATTTTTTTATTCAAGTATAATTTAATTGCCTTTTTTTTTACATTATTTACTTTTAACTAGAGCAAGGACTAAGCAAAACCCCTTTCAAAAATATCCAGCTTCACTTTCTATTACATTATGGATATTAACTTTTTTAAGAGTTTTGTTTTTCTTTGTTGCAGTCAGGGACAAAATGAACCATTAAAAAGTAATCGTACGACATCTAGCGCTCACCTGCCAAATCAGTTGCCCGAAGGTTACATCACCAAACTAATATTCATTCATTCAAGCTTTATAATATTTCTCCACACATTTCAGATCATTTCTACACCCTGTTTTAAAGTACTCAACTACAAAATGACTCAAAATGGCCATCCATACACACCAACAAAATCAACCACCCATCCCGCTACGCACAAACATACACAGATCGTCGCCGTTAGCCCTAGATGATCCTGACAAGCTGCCATGTATACATGGTGATGTTATCACCACATCTCGCACATTGCGGAGCTGATGTTCCTCAGAGGTCACTGATGGGGAAGCGTGCTATCGAGGCGGACAGCTGTCAGAACGCCTTCCTCGCCTTCACCCAACTTCCTCCTCCTGCTCCTCCTCTGCCTTAGGGTGTCCTCCGACTACTATAATGGGGCTCATATGTGCCCCCCTGTCATAGCGATTCTTAGCAGTACATTGAACTTGAAGGCTCTGCGAAATCCCAGCTGGAATTAGACTGGGAGGATCTACATTGTTTGATCAGTCTTGGCAATTGTTACATGTGAGATACGCTCTAGGGAAGCTCCATCCAGAAAAACGTGGCCATTTACTCAACTGGCTATTGTTTCTTATGCACAACTGATAGCTGAGTGCAATTTAGCCACCTACAATAACTTATTACAATATGATACACAATATATCGGTTTGATATCGGTTATCTGCCTGATATTTTACTGTCATTTTTTTAAATATAAAGGTTAGTGTTAGGGTTTCTCATGCACAACTGTTAGCTGAGTGCAATTTAGCACCCTGCGATAATTTGTCACAATATGACGCACAATATATCGGTTTGATATCGGTTATCGGCCTGATATTTTACTGTGATTTTATTTTTAAAATAATGGTTAAGGTTAGGGTTTCTCATGCACAGCTGCTAATTCAGTGCTATTTAGCTTTCTATGATAATTTGTGTAAATATGACAAAACATATCAATATTCCACTTTTAAGATTATAATGAAGAATAAAAGAAAAACAAAACCAATAAATGATCAAGTCATCTGTGAAAAAAATTATTTCTTAAGTATTTATTTAAATATATATTTTTTAGTTTTTCCCATGTACAGCTGTACAGGACTTTTTCAGATTTTTCAGATTACAGTTTTAAATGTGGAAAATATTAGTAAAATATTATATATATATATATATATATATATATATATATATATATATATATATATAAACATTAGGGTTAGGGTTTCTCATGCTGAGGGCAATTTAGCCCCCTACGATAACTTGTTATTATATGACACACAATATATCAATACAATATTGGTTATAGGCCCGATATTTTAATGTGATTTTTTTTCCACATTTGAGACTGTCATGAAGAATAAAAAGAAAATCTGGGAAAATCCTGTAAAAATTGAATCTAAAAATTATCTATCAAATTAACTGTGAAAAATTATTTTCTTAAATATATATTTGTAATAATTTTAAAAAATATAAAGCTTAGTGTTAGAGTTTCTCATGCACAGCTGCTACCTGAGCGCAATTTAATCCCCTATGATAACTTGTTACGATACGACGCACAGTATATCGGTATGATATCGGTTATCAAACCGATATCATTTCAAAAAATTGTCTTATTAAATTATCTGCAAAAAATATAAATATAAAGGTTATAAAGGGTTAGGGTTTCTCGTGCACAGCTGGTAGCTGAATGTTATTTAGCCCCCAAGATAATTTGTTACAATATGGTGCACAATATATCAGTACGATATCGGTTATCGGCTCAATATTTTACTGTGATTTTTCCACATTTAAGACTAATGAAGAACAAAAAGACAATCGGAAAAATCCTAGAAAAACAGAATCTACAAATTATCAAATTATCTGTGAAAAATGAATTTCTTAAATATTTATTTAAATATATACATATTACTTTTTTAATAAAAAAATCTTAGTGTTAGAGTTTCTCATGCACAGCTGCTAGCTGAGTGCAATTTAGCCCCCTATGATAACTTGTTAAGATATGACGCACAGTATATCGGTATGATATCGGTTATCAAACCGATATTTTACTGTGATTTTTCAACATTTAAGACTGTAATGAAGAGTAAAAATACAATCTGGAAAAATGCTAGAAAAACAAAATTTAAAAAAAATTATCTTATTAAATTATCTGCAAAAAATATAAATATAAAGGTTATAAAGGGTTAGGGTTTCTCATACACAGCTGGTAGCTGAATGTTATTTAGCCCCCAAGATAATTTGTTACAATATGGTGCACAATATATCAGTACGATATCGGTTATCGGCTCAATATTTTACTGTGATTTTTCCACATTCAAGACTGTAATGAGGAATAAAAATCTGGAAAAATACTAGAAAAACTGAATCTACAAATTATCTTATCAAAGTATCTGCGAAAAATTGTTTTCTTAAATATTTATTTAAAATACAAAGGTTAGGATTATGGTTTCTCATGCACAGCTGCTAGATGAACACAATTTAGCCCCCTACAATAATTTGTTATAATATGACGCACAATATATTGGTGATTGGATTAATATTTTACTGTGAATTTTTCCACATTTAAGACTAATGAAGAATAAAAAGACAATCGGAAAAAAATCCTAGAAAAACAGAATCTACAAATTATCAAATTATCTGTGAAAAATGAATTTCTTAAATATTTATTTAAATATATACATATTACTTTTTTAATAAAAAAAATCTTAGTGTTAGAGTTTCTCATGCACAGCTGCTAGCTGAGTGTAATTTAGCCCCCTATGATAACTTGTTATGATATGACGCACAGTATATCGGTATGATATTGGTTATCAAACCGATATTTTACTGTGCTTTTTCAACATTTAAGACTGTAATGAAGAATAAAAAAAAATGGAAAATTGGAAAAATCCTAGAAAAACATCTACTAATTATTAAGATAATTTGATTTCTTTAATATTTATTTAAATACTTTAAATAATTTATTTAAATAGGATTTCTCATGCACAACTGTTACCTGAGCACAATTCATCCCCCTAACTTGTTACAATATAACACACAACCGATATTTTACTGTGATTTTTTTCACATTTAATACTGTAATGAAGAAAAATAATAAAAAGAATAAAAAGAAAATCTGGAAAATTTCTAGAAAACGGAATCTACAAATGATCAGTTTTTTATGTTAGGGCTAGGGTTAGCGTTTTTCATGGACAACTGCTAGCTAAGGACAATTTAGCCCCCTGCGATAATTTTTTACAATATGATGCACAACATATCGGTATGATATCGGTTATCTGTCCGATATTTTACCACATTTAAGACTGTAATTAAGTATAAAAAAATCTAGAATAACGGAATCAACGAGATATCTTATGAAATGAACTACAAATATTTTCTTCAAATATTTATTTAAATAATTTCTTTAAAATATAAATATGAAGTAAACATTGCTCTTTTTTGTGTAGCCCAAAAAAACACTAATAGAAAAACTAAAACAAATTTTCCCACATTCAAGACTGTAAAAAAAACTGTCAGTCATTATATTTAAAATTCCACTTGATGCCACTAGGAGTGCACAATGGACACTTCTAATTATCTATTTGATTATGAGAGATATTCATTAACAAAAACAAATAAAAGTGACAAAAGAAATCCTTAAAAGTCTATAAAAAGCTAATTCTGAATTAATAGATTATTAATAGAAACTCTAATAGTATATAAATAACGCTGGAGCAAAAGCCTGATCGTCTCCCCTCAAGGTTTTTGCTAAGAGGGACGGTCAGTCAAGAGTTAAGGACAAAACAGAAGCATAAATAACTTATAGGTCCTCTCCGAGAAAACGCTAGTTTACATGAATTACTCTGTAGCCTCTGGCAATCTGCATATCAAGCAGGATTTAGCAAACAAACAACTGGCATATCTGCTTACCATCAACGTAGCGAGGCGGGGGTTGTTGGGACAAGATTTAGGGATAGGCTGTATGGCCAAGAATCACCGCAGGCCACTTTAGCAGATACACACAGAGGAAAGAACATGTTCGTGAACCACATATTTTCAAAATAGACTATTTGTGGGTTACCTGTAACGGTCTTAAAGAGACAGTTCACCCAAAATGAAATTTCTAATATCATTTACTCACCATCAAGTCCTTTCAAACAGACTTTTTTTTTCTTCTGTAAAACATGAAAGAAGATATTTTGGCAACCAAACAGTTTCAGTTCCCACTGACTTCCAAAGTATAGACGAAAATAAAATTCAGTGGAAGTCAACGGGAATCAAAACGGTGTGGTTGCCAGATTTCTTGAAAATATTTTCTTTTATGTTCTGCAGAAAGAAACGCAGGTTTTGGAACAAAACAACACTGGCCTTCATTGAAAAAAAAACAAGCATCATACAGGTTTGGAACGACATGAGGGCGAGAAAACAATGCCAATTTGCATTTTTGGATGAACTGTCCCTTTAAGAAAAAGCCCTGAATAATTAGACCAGTTTCAGGTTCACCTGACCCAGATTGGACACATTTCTTTGGGGGTATTTAAGACATGTTTTTGTGTTCGGAAATATCTAGAGCGCAACCGAATAAAGGATTTTGTGTTGCTTTTTTTAAAAATGTGACACGCTGATTTAAAAACTCCCCAAAATAGCATGATGCAACAGCCAAAGATGTCTGTTTAAATGTGTATGGCTACAGACGCAGTGTTTTGAATGTGTTAAATTTAGAAGACGCACCTTTTCCTGGGAGGATTTTACAGTGCAAACTGTAAAAGCTAACTCGTGCCACACCGTCAGCATGATAATTAGAGCACCACCGCTGAAATATTAAAACCAAAATATACATTCACGAAAAAATAGAGTGGAGCTAGTCAACCACCATGTCCTATTCCTAGCAGGCAAACACATGAACATAAAAACACGCCTGTAGTTCTTAGACTCTTCAACAAACACCTACTACCTTATTCGCAGTTGTCTCATGGGATGACAACACTGGTAAGTGAAGCTGATGCAATGATGTCACACATGCAGCAAGTCTGTGTACATGTGCGCGCGTGTTTCTCCCACCCCACAGTGCGACTGGGAAGTTGTGATATATTCTCAACAGGCCTGGATGACATGTGTCACATTTTGATTGCCCCCTCCTTCATCTTTTTTTTTTCTCCTTTCAGGCTCAAATGTTCTCCTGGGGGTAAAAATATGTGTGGGTGTGTGTTTGACATAGTGGCACTAAATCGAATGTTGGATACTACTTGTCATTCGCTTCTCATTTGAAACTTTTTACTTTGAGGCTTCTTACGTAAAGGTTTCAACGGTCAGCAACCTTAGACATCTCTGAATGTGTATATAATATTTCTACTTTAAAATTCTTGAACCTCTGTCATACCAATGGCTGAATAAAAATTCAACCATCATGCCAAATTGAGAATAAGAGGAAACATAAAATACTAAGAAATTCTGAAATTTTGAAAATTATCCAACATTAAATTGCTGATGATAGAATTTATCATGAAAAAAAAGTAATTAAAGAGGAATAAAGAAGAAACTTCACTATTAAGGATTTTGGGACAATTAACCACAAATAATAATCTAAAGTTGTAGAGGAATATAAAGAAAAAAACAAACAAACAAACACATAAATAAAAACTAAATAAAAACATAATTTGTAAAATAAAGCAAAGCAAAGAATAAAACAAAACAAAAAGCACAGTGAAAAGCAAAGCAAACCAAAACAAAACAAAACAAAAACAAAAACACAAAACAAAACCACGAAACAAATACACACACAAAAACATAAAAACAATGTTGCTGGTGCCATTATTCCATCTTTGATGCCAATTTACTAAACAAACAAGTAACTAATAATAACAATAATATAAAATGTAATATCAAAATAAAAAAATAAAACACTAAAATGCATTCATTTCTAGAATAAAGCAATGCATAGATTAAAACAAAACAGAAATCAAAGCAAAGCAAAACAAAACAAAAACCAAAGCAAAGCGAAAAACAAAGCAAAACCTAAAAAGAAAAACAAAGCAAAAAATTACATGAACATCCAAGAAATTTCCTGGCACCCACTCAAAAACACTGTCTTTGTTTAGAAGTTAAAAAAAAAAACAAAGCATAGTATCTAAAAAAAACTAAATAGCAAAATAAAAAAACTAAGCAAAACCAAACAAAGCAACACAAAACAAAGAAAAAAAAATAAATAAAAATTCTAATCAAATCAAAAAACAAAACATAACAAACAAAAAACAACAACAAAAACAACATGGAGAACCACCCAGACAGACACTGTCATTATTTGGAGGTAATAAATAAATAAATAAATAAATAAATAAAGACCAAAAACAATGCTGCCAGTGTGATGCCAAATTTCCATCTTTTTTCAAATACATTTTTCCCCTCATCAAATTTCCACAGATTTTTTACTAAACAAACAAATAAATAATAATAATATAAAATGTAATGTCAAAATAAAATTATGAAACAGTAAAATGTATTAGTTTATAAAATAAAGCAATCCATAGAATAAAACAAAACAAAAATCAAAGCAAAGCAAAAAAAAACAAATAAAAACAAAATGCTGTTAAAAAATAATGTCACTAAATAAATGTTCAAAAAAAGGGGGGAAAAAAGGCACAAAAGCAATGTTGCTGGAGTCATATTTCCATCTGTGATGCCAAATTAATGAACAAACAAATAAATAATAATATAATACGTAATGTCAAAATAAAAAAAACTGTAAAATATAATAATATAAAATACAGCAAAACATAAAATAAAAAAAAAACAAAGCAATGGAAAAAGCAAAGCGAAACAAAAAAACCAAACAAAACACAGCCAAGCAAAACAAAACAAAAACAAAAATTGCTATAACAAAAAAAATCATGTCATTACTCAGAGGCCCAAAAAAGGGTTAAAAAAAAAAAAAAGAATTCTAAAAGCAATTCTTCTGGTCCCATATTTGCATTAACCTTGATCTCTGTGCATCCAAGTTTGTTGCAGGTTACTTCAGGAGATGTCTGTCTGGCAGCACAGCAACAATACATCATTGTTATACCATTCACTCTGGCTGTGTACGGCCGTGAAGACTACTGTCGGCCCTCCTTGTGTGTTTTGTGCTTTGAATGCCGTCGCAATTGCCAGCCATCCCCAGAAGCACACAACCCTCAATGGAAACGCTCTCGCTGCACCCCGCTATGTTTATTTTTGTGCGTCTGGAATACTTTTGTGCAGCTGGGCAACAATGACTCACTGGCTTTTTGCGTAAATGGAGCAGTTTGGAAAAATTGAGAGAACAAATGAATTGACATTTGCTATCACTGCATCCCCAAGCCCCGCGCTGAAAGCATCGGATCAATGCTTGCAAATGTCCCCGGGGAGAAGTACCATGAAACGGCTCAAAGCCTGATCTTAAAAGGCTGGGTTATCGACTGATTTCTGCTCCAAAGGCTTTAGCTCTCTGTCTAAAACATACGGCTTTAGCTTTGACTGGCATGGTGGCCCTCTTAAAGAGGTGAGGCGAAAGGCTGGCAGCCGACTTACCCCCGGCAGTGTCTTCTGTTCGTGGAGGGCGTTCTGGGCTTTGATGGCCGACTCGCGGGCGCAGTAGGTGAGGAACGCGCAGCCTGTGTGACAAAAAGGAAAGGAGACTTTCAATGACTTGGATAGACAGTGGTCTCCAACTCAATACTGCCTGATATCGACGGGTGGCCAAAGTCATTTCAAGTAACCAAACAACTAACAGTGGCCAGACAATCAGGACAAAAGCATTTACATTTATTCATTTACAGCACACACTTTCATGCATAGTGACTTTCAAATGGGGTTGTAAGGAACAACAGAAATACAAATGCTGCTTGAACCTACCTAAGGTTTTGACTTGTTTACTAAAAAGTTTTCTAAAAGGGTTAGACCAATCTAGACTTAAACCAGCTTGGTCTGGTTTTTTATGCCTTTATTTGGACAGGACAGTGTAGATCAGACAGGAAAGCATTGGGTAAAGGGAGAGGGGAGTGGGATCAGCAAAGGACCACGAGCCAGGATTCGAACTCGGGTCGCTGTGTAGTATGTATGTATGTAGTCGCACTAACCGCAAGGCTATTGGTGGGGACCGATACTTATTTTGTTAAGGAAAAATGACTGGAAAAGTGTAAAGAATTCAAAAACAAAGTGTTTGCCATGTTCTGACCATAAAAAGTCGCTTAAAACCACAGTTAATGGTCTGGTTTCTAGAACTTCCACTTAGGAGCAAAAATCTGCCATTAAACTTAAAAGAAATAAAGATTTGAAATTCATCATGATAATTATCGATATCAACTGATATGAACATTTTTGCCATATCACCCAGCCCTACTTCTAAAAGTTCTGAAGGTTTCTGAAGTTCTCTGAAAACATAAATAAATAAATAAACATAAAAGCGATGTTTCTGATGCCATATTTGCATCCGTGATGCCAAATATGTTGATCTTGGTGCCTCAGAGTTTCCTGAAAGTTACTTCTTGGATTTATTTATTCATTTGCTTCTAGAAATGTCTTCAGATTTCAGAAGATTGTGATGGTTTCTGCTATTTGGAAGGATGTTAGTCAGTTCCACCACTGAGGAACACTGAAAGTGACGCTTTCTGAAAGTTATCTTGTTTGATTCACTTACCACACCTGAAAATAAATCTGGGAAAGCGACTCCAGAGGCTGCAGACCCAAGATGGTCCTGTATGCAAGCATCAAAGCTTTGAATCATAGAGCAAAAAAAACTGGTCCTCATTTAATTCAAGATTCAAGTCCACCCACAACATTGTGCTCCTATCGAGTATCACTGCTCGCCAGCACAGGAAAAACGAGCCAGCACAAAGCCTCCGCGTCCCTTACAATGACAGGGCCAGAGGTGCCGTGAGGAGTCCCTGCAGACAAGCTAAATACAGACAGTCTATTTTCTAACATGGGGGAGCCTGTCCAGTCCGCTTTACACTGGATGTGCCCGTGTGTGTGTTTCTGCGTACGTGTGCTGGTGTGTGTTTGAGCAAGTCCATAGATCAGCCAGCCGTCCCTGTCCGAGACTCTCGGGCCGGCTGGAATAAGCCCTGACTACCCTTGACACCCTGACAGAGAGGCGAACAGTGGCGGAGAACTAGGAAGAGAAACTTCAAGTCTCTTGGGTCCCCAGACAGAGATGCGAATTCATAAAAACATGCATATATACGCACCCGATTATATAACCCTTCTGCCGCAGGTTATCAGAGAGCAGGAGACTTTGCAAGAAGAAGATCCCTGAGCCCATTAGTTTTTATGACATTAACAGTGCAAACTGGTAGACGTATTTACAGTAAAGCAAGTCTCGGATTTGCCCGATATAACAGACTTGCTGGCAAAAATCAAACTGCGATGTGAGGATCACAGTTTTGTAGTTGTGAAAGTAACTTCAAAGCAGTCAGTCGTCTCGTTTTCTCTGCCTTGTCACCTTCTCTTTCTTCACCCATGTTCAACTGCACCGGAATAAACACTGTGTTTATACTCCTTAAAGATGAAGTGTATCTTTAACTAATGTCACCAAACGGAATTGCTAAAATTGATCATTTCAAACAGGTTCCCGAATACTCCATTCTAGGGGCCTGAGTGTATTTTTGTCTTGGCTGGTTTATATAAATGGATAAATAAATATGACATTAAAACTGGCGGCGGCAGGTCTCTCTCTTAATGAGAGTCATTGAATAATTCATTCAAATGATTTGCTCAAAACAGCTGATTCATTTAGAACCGAAGCAACGGATCACTGAAACATTGGCTGAAATGATTCATTCAAAAACTGATTTATTCAGAAATCAATGAAACACCACAGTAGGGCTGTCACAAACGATTATTTTGGTAATTGAATAATCAGTCTATTATTCTGACAATTAATCGAATAATCGGTCGATCATTCTGATGATTAATCAAGTAATCAGTCGATTATTCTAGCGATTATTCGAGTAATCGGATGATTATTCTGATAATTAATCAAGTAATCAGTCGATAATTCTAGCGATTAATCGAGTAATCGGACGATTGCTCTGGCGATTAATCAAGTAATAAGTCAATTATTCTTGCGATTAATCAAGTAATCGGATGATTATTCAGATGATTAATCAAGTAATCAGTCGATAATTCTAGCGATTAATCGAGTAATCGGATGATTGCTCTAGCGATTAATCAAGTAATAAGTCAATTATTCTAGCGATTAATCGAGTAATCTGACGATTATTCTGACGATCAATCAAGTAATCAGTCGATTATTCTAGCGATTATTCGAGTAATAGGACGATTATTCTGACGATTAATCAAGTAATCGGATAATAATAATTACATTTTTGTGATAACAAAAACAATAAAAACAGACTTTTGTTGTGACTTAAAATACACATAAAAACAATGAGGCAAAAATAAATAGTTCAAATAAAGTATTAATAGCAAGTAATCATATAATTTTAACTGTTCATACTTAATGTATTATAAACAATGGAGCTAATGTACATTACGCATTATAACAAATGCCGGCAGAGGGCGCCAACAGCCAAACAATATTTTTCACACTTTACTGCGTGATCTAATGATTGTTCAATATTGACTAAACATTTCATTCAAATGTCCACTTTATCTTATATATTCGGCCACTTCTTTATGATGGGCCTACAAAGACTCACAGAATATGCAAAGATGAAGTTCAAGACGGTCCGCGCATGTACGGTAAATGATAACTGTGTGTGTGCGGCAGCATTTACTGTAAACAGAGTCACTCTGATATGCACGTAACCTACACGCATGTAAATAAAGCGCATATTAAATCCGCAGCGCATAAATTTATTTAACTGAATAACAGCAGTTGTAAACTGACAATAGCACTATGCTTAAAATATATATAATCTATAATATATAATCAATACAATACGACTGTGCTCACGCACTGATATTTTGGAAACGACACTCTTTCTTGAGTGATTGCCTAAATACATCATATCTTATAAATATAAAAAACAATCTTTTTTTATTTAATTTCTTGAATTACACTCTTAAAAATAAAGGTGATTTAAAAGGTTCTTCACAGTGATGCCATAGAAGAACCATTTTTGGTTCCACAAAGAACCATTTAGTCAAAGGTTCTTTAAAGAACCATCTATTTCTTACCTTTTTATAATCTAAAGAACCTTCATTTGCCACAAAGAACCTTTTTTTAGGACAGAAAGGTGCTTTATGGAACCATTTAGACAGAGAAGGTTCTTCTATGGCGTCGTGAATAACCTTTATTTTTAGGAGTGTGGATATTCTAACTATATTGTAATGAGTGTTTTCACGGCGCGTCATCAATCATCAATCATATTGGCGGCACTGAACGTAAACAATGCCACTGAACCGAACAAAACTTGAAGGTTTTGCTGATTATTGAGGTTGAAAATAGTCCATTATTGTCATGTTTTGGGCTGTACTAATCGGTCGGACCGGGAAAAACATTTGGAGTGCTATAGACTGCCAAATCAAGGAGTGCAAAAAACTGTCTGAGAAACAAAAGGTGTTTGTGGTTGGCTAAACTGAACCAGGATTTCCAGGACAAGAATCTTGTCAACATTAGCGTTTGTTCTTATCATTTCCAGTCAAGAAGGTGAAATAGTAACTTAATATCTTAATTAACACTGCTTGTACGTATTTTTACCACCTATTAACTTTGGTTTGTCAAACTATTGCACCCTTTCCTTCTTACTAAGTCCTTCCCTATATGATTTAGCAGCTTCCACATGCTTTTTACATGGTTTAGACAGCATAAATTAGCAGAACAACACATTCAGCGCAATCTGTGCTGTTCACATCTGAGTATTGCCGACATGGCCGTACATAATGCTCACACATTGTTAAAATAATTTTGAAATTATCGTAGACAAGAAATATCGCACACCCGTACTTGACTACAGATTTTAGTCAGAGTTACTTGCTGAAAACATAAATGGTGGTGGAGAAAGCGGGCAATTCAACATGTCAGCTTTCCTGGTAGGTCAAAGGTATTTTTCAATGCTTTATCACTACAGTCTTGGAGTTCAGTCTGTTGTAGCCTTGTTTTCGTTAGCGTCCAACTAAATGAGCCTTTTACTCTGGCTAAGGTCAGCAGATGTCAACTTAAAGAACAGCAAATATTAATGGCTAAATGCTAATAACTAATCAAAACCCACTATGTGAGGGACCTGGGGTCATGAACGGTTAATAAATGAGACTTGGCCAAAACATTGTTCTCTCAAAATGACTTGCTGGGACAGACAAACAAGCAAGTCACTTGTGTTCTGTGATATTTATTATTGTATCAATCCCACTAACACTGCAGTGCTTTCAAATACATCAAAGCTTTGTTATGTCTCAAATCCTCCCGCCAAGACGGGCTCTTTTCAATCTGTGCCGAACATCTGATCTTGCAATTTCTCATGAACCAAATTGGATACATTCACAATGCAGAATATCCAGAGTAAATTAGTTGCCCCACTAACATTAGCAAAAGAATAATGCGAGTGTGTCCGTGTGAGAGAGAAAGTGACAATAAAACAGATAGCGAGGGAAACATTTTAATTCGAAACATCTCACTTTAATGCATAGTGCGATTGCAGCCCATAGGCACCAACAAATTCATAATTGGAATCCAAACACGTACAAATTACTGCCCTGCTGTTGCATACCAGGCGCGCAATTTTGGGCTGCATGATGAAATTATTTGAAACTCGACATAAAAAGATCACACATGGAAACGGCTGACGCAGCACCCTGAGGACGGAGTGTGGAAATGATCTACCGCATTGTTTGATAACAATCTGTATTGTTTGATCAAATGCGATTTAAAAATTAGCAAAGGAAGCTGCACGGTTAGTAGGGAATGGATTTTACTTCAAAATTAGAGCTAATATAATCCTTTTTCTATATGGAGGTGAATAGTTTGTGATAAAACGCTTCACTGAATGGGAATATAAATAGAGTGAGGTGCAAAAACCTGAAACCATTGAAATTCTGTTTTTTTTTTTTCACATTTAAACCTTGGAACAAATACAAATTTTGGACATACAGTGTTATGTACAATGAAATATTCTGCACAATTTAAAGTGTGTAAATTAATTGTTTTTATACAGATGTTATATAGATGCTATATCTAAAAAATGCTATTGTTGGCCTGTATAATATTTATCAAAAATATTACAATTAAGTCAAATGTAGCTATTGCCAACCAAACTGTCCCTCACTCTTCTGAAAATCTGCACTTTTTTCCAATTTAATCCTGGAAATAAACACAATTTTCAAATTTTGGACATTAATAAAATGTTAGAAATGTTGGGGGGAAATAATGCACTATTTATAGTGCTTTAATCAATTGTTTTTAATTTAATTTTCATTCTAATATATATGACATTTCTCTAAAATATTATAATTAATTAAGTCAAATGTAGCTACTGCCAACAAAAATATGCATCAGTCTTCTGAAAATCTGGGATTTTTTTTTTCCCAATTCAATCTTAATTTAATAAATTGTAATTTTCATATTTTGGACATTCAAAAAAAAAAAAATCATGATACAAGAAATGCTAAATATTCTAGCACTATTTATAGTGCATTAATGAACTGTTGTAATAAAATTTCTCTAAAATATTATAATTAATTACATACATTTATGTAATTTATTTTTTTTATTAAAATTTAATTTTAATAACACAAAATGAGGAGCATTTTGACTAGTGGTTTGGATGTGTTTTGAAGTAATTTCTCCAAAAAAAATAATAATAATAAATAAATAAAGACAAATGTTGCTACTGCCAACATCTGAAAAAAATCATTTTGTTCCCCCATTTAATCCCGAAAATAAATACAAATGTAAAATTTTGGACATGGAGATGAAATATTCTGGACTATTTCTTATTCATTAATTAACTGTTTTAATTACATTTTTTATTATGTTATGCTGATATTTAAAAAAAAAAATTATATTTAGTTAAAACATCATAATTAATAAAAAATTAAATAAAAAATTTGGGTAACACTTTACAATAAGGCGTCATTTGTTAACATTAGTTAATGTATTAGCTAATATGATCAAACAATGAACAGTACATTTATTACACTATTAATCTTTCTTAATGTTAGTTAATAAAAATACAGTCATTTATTGTTTGTTCATGTTAGTTCACAGTACATTAACCAATGTTAACAAACACAACTTGTGATTTTAATAATGCATTAGTAAATGTTGAAATTAACATTAAGATTTATAAATACTGGAGAAGTACTGTTCATTCTTAGTTCATGTTAATTAATGTAGTTAACTAATGAACCTTTTTGTAAAGTGTTACCAAAATTTTAATACTACAAACTGAGGAGAATTTTAACAAATAATCAGACTTTTAGATGCCTTGTGAAATAGCTTCTCCTGACACACGAAAGTCAAATGTAGCTACTGCCAGCAAAAACGTGCCTCTCTCTTCCAGGACAAAAATGACATCTAACCCCCATGCTAATAAGCAATCACACAGACAGAGGCCCATGAGGCCCGCGGGTCTGAGGAATGGCGTAGAGCTTCATGGGGAGGTAGAGAGGCATAGCAGTAATTAAGCAAGCTGAACTGAAGGTGCCGCTCCCTCCCTCCACTCCTGACAGCCCCCATTTGCTGTTTTTAATAGTAAAAGCTAAGCCCGTCGCACCACTGTTCCTGCCCCCCCTTATAATTGTGTGCAAGCCCTGAACTGTGAGGTGCCTGTTAAGTGCGAAGGTCTTGGTGCTAAATCTGCTTCCGTGCCCCCATTCTCCACGTTCTCGCCTGAGCACTTTGCAACTTCACGAGCAGTCCCGTCATTCACACCTCCCACTCTTTCCCAACACGTTCAAGTTTAGCTCTCAGCACAAAGCACTGAACTTTAAACTGCTGTGCTGTTACTTGAAAAAACTGGCTGTGTATTGCCATACTGCGCATAAACATTTATCAATTTTTTTCTCACAGTATTCTATCAAAACGTCAGATCATTGTATCTTTTTAAATTCATAGCAAGTCCTTCAACTCTAAAGTAAGCAAAACAAGACAGATTCACACACACGGTAAAAAACAATTTGTTGAGTCAACTTAAAAATAATTTGTTACCCCACTGCCTTAAAATTTAAGTCAACTCAAAAAATAAAGTTTACTCAACTTGAAATGTTAAGTTTTACTGAGTGGCAACTTTGATATTTGAGTTGATTCAACTTACAATTTTAAGGCAGTCGGGTGACAAACACAGCTGTTAAGCTTAACAAACTATTTTTTTTAAGTTTAGTCAACTTAAACTTAAACATTTTAAGTTGACTAAAGTTGACCTGAACTTAAAATTTTAAGGTAGCAGGGTAACAAATTATTTTAAGTTGACTCAACAAATCATGTTTTTTTGTTTGTTTGTTTTTTACAGTGCAGATTCACTTTTGTTTCAGTCAAGAAGCCTTGTCATAAGGGCTGGGCGATTAATCGAAAAGTAATCGAAACTGAAAGTCAGAACCTCTAACCAACTTAATTTTCCCATGTCGGTTATTTCGATTTTTTAAACCTGTTTATACTTTCCCATTAAAAACATACTACTGCATGTGTAATTAGCATTATACGGACGTGTATGATCTTTGCGCTCACGTCTAATATAGCCTCGCACGTGAGTGTCATGGTTCACATCAAACGCAAACGGAATAAGCATAACTTGCATCGGAGACCATAATCAACCATGAAGAAGATAACTACGTTCATAGTTTTGTAGTTTTGCTTTGTACCTGTTGTGGAAGTCCTAAATACGCAGAAAGCCAAATGCTGACATGTCTGGGTTCACAGCTCTTCACTGATTGGCTTGCGTGAGATCTCGTCATGCAAATATTCCACTCGAGTTAAAATTTTTCAACTTGCGCATAAGATGCGTTTGTGGCAAACGCGCTGCACATTTCAGTGCAAATTCGACTCTATTCGCGTCTTTGCATTGACTTTGTATGTAATATTCTTGTGCAAATAATTACATTCGCGTTTGGTGTGAACACACCATAAGATACCGTGTCAAGTTAACACACGCAGCGCCACTCATCAATGTCGGTTCCAGAACAGTGGACCAATCAGGAGACTCCGGAGGCGGAGCAAGCATTGCAAGCTTTTGTTTACACTAGCAGGTTGACATGGCAACTTTTGTTTTTGACGGCAACATGGCGGAATAGGCATTTTGCACTGCATTCTGCATTGTTCCATGAAGGTTTTTTGTAAATTTCCTACTGTAGATGTATCAAAACTTAATTTTTGAATAGTAATATGCATTGCTAGGAACATTTGGCGATTTTCTCAATATTTTATTGTTTTTTTTTTTTTGCACCCTCAGATTACAGATTTTCAAATAGTTGTCGACCAAATATTGTCCTATCCTAACAAACCATACATCAATGGAAATGATGTATACGTCTCCATTTCAAAATATTGACCCTTATGACTGGTTTTGTGGTTGAGGGTCACAAATTAATTAATTAATTAATTAATTACTAATCAAATAAAGCCCTACTTGTGAGTCTTGATTTGTTGTAAAAATGGCATAATTTTGCTGATAGTTGAGTTGCTTGCAGAGTCAGAAAGCTCTTAGATTTCATCAAAAATATCTTAATTTCTGTTCTGAAGATGAATGACAGTCCTACGGTTTTGGAACGACATTAGGGTGAGTAATTAATGACAGAATTTTCATTTTTGGTTGTACCAAGTCTAAATGTCATGAAAACAAGCTTTGTCAGAGGACATTTAGTCTAGAAGTCAAGAAAACAACTTCATATGTTGAGCTCAAGAGAAAAAATAACGTATGGCTTCGCTGGATTTCTGTATTATTGTAATGCATCGCAATATACTGATTTGTACAAAGTGCACCATCTTGATAAAATTAAGCATAGTAGTTTATGTTGCAGGTAAGAAAAGCTAATAAAACTAATAATAGTGATTAAAAAATAAATCTGTACATTGTTCAAATTAATGCAAGTAGTATTTTGTGGTACAGGTTATCCAGGCAAATAAAACTGATCATAGTAACAAAAAAAGCAATTTATGTATCTAAATGTTTGCTAAATCTATCTAAATGTAGCATTTGTGCATGACAATGCATAAACGTTTCTCACAAATGAGCTTAGTAATCAAAGTCACTCTTAGTTAACGTGTATCATGTTAAACGCATTAATGCGTTGACTGCCTCCCATGAAAACAAAAACATACGTTGGCTTGATTTCCTTCGAATCTCTCTCTCAGTCACTGTCCAGACAACAATATTGTCCCTGCCCTCGCCTAATTACTTTGTAATGAGTCTTGTAATATAAGCGGCGCGCTAGCGTAACCTGTAAACCTTAATTAAGGCAGCCACCTTTAAATGTGCTCAACCTCAATGTACCAGAGCAAAACTATACGCACGTCACCTAACATAAAGCTGGAGTATTAAAATGATATTCTAGAAATCATAAGTTTGATATCATTTGAAAAATCTGATGCAAACAAAATCCACACTTGTAAAAATAGTATAAAATTTTGGACTATTGCAAACATGGGTAAAAAAAAACACCTATGGGTACCGAATAGTGGCTTCCTTATACATATGCAAGACTTGTTTGTCATGGCAAGCCTCAAATAGGTGTAGATCCGCTATTGTGTTGTGAATTTGAAATATCGTTGGGTGACACCGTGTCTTGCGGCATGCTGGGAAGTCCTCAGCTAGAAACGCTCTGATGGTGCACCGAGTGCACGAAGGGTACGGCGGAACAAAGACACTTCCTCAGTAGGCTACATCTGTTTCTCCTCCTCTCTCTCTCTCTTTCTGTCTTCAGAGGATGGCTGGCATGCGAGCAGTGATGCCAGCAGTGGCAGCTTAACCTATTTTCGGAAATACCACAGATTTCTAATAATAGCCCTGCTGAGCAGCAGGCCTCTCCGCACATCCCCGACGGGTCCCACAAACTCACTGATAACATCCTCTCCCAGATCACCTTTCAGCCATGCTCATGTCGTAGCATCACTTTTCAATACTAAAATAAAAACAACAACCATATTCAATAACGTGCAGGACTGTGGAAGAGATATTGCGATGAAGCAATCTGGGAAAGATTCTGGAGAACTTCTTCTACAACTTCTACACCTCCAAGTGCATGTGATGCCACAGAAAGAAGATAGTTAAGAAAAGTTGCTATACTAACATCTTAAAACTTAAAATTTTACAAATCTGCACCAATTTTTGGTGAGGCACGTTTTTTAACCATTGGGTCGCAAACTATCTTTGTGTATAGTTGACAATATTCGTAGAGAAATTATTTTCCATATTTATTGCCGCTAGCATCAAAGCATCAGTTCGTTATAATGCATCTAATCGAATTTTATGATGTTGGCAAAAATTATCTGCCATTGGCTAGTTAAACTAACTTTCCATTGCACTGTTTTCATGCGCATTTTGAAGTATCATATTAGGAAGTGATGGAAAATTTTGAAAAAAAAAAAAGTTTTTTAGTGCCACTTTTTTAGGAAGTGATGATTTTGTTCTCTTTTACTCGTTGGATGGAAACAGTATTTATTCACAAATTTTTTATGGGAAATTCCAGTTTTGCACCCAAGTTTGGATGGAAACTTTGAATGGAAACCCAGTGAGGCTGTTGAACACTCCTTAAAAAATTTGCAAGAAAGCTACGCAAAAAAAAACTGGGATACAACTGGGCTAATTAGCTTAACTTTGAAAAGTGTTGCTGAATTTTTTTTCTGGATTTTTTGTTTTTAAAATCAAGGCATCAAATCACGGTGGATCTAATAAAAATGTACATTATTCTGTTTCGCCATTGGTAAAAGTTAGTCAAACTGATATTGGACAGGTTGCAAAACTACAAGAACATGAACAAAATTACAAGAAAAAAAAAATACAATCCAATAAAAGAAAATACAATCCAACTGGACTCATTATAAACTTTTGAAAGTTTGAAGAAAATGCTTTCAGTATTGTCAAAGCATCAAATCGTCATGTATCTAAGCAAACTTTACAATATTCTGCGAAAAATAATTTTGCCATTGGTAAAAGTTAGTCAAACTGGCATTGGACAGGTTGCAATACTACAACAGCATAACAAAAAATTATAGAAAATAAAAGTAAAAATACAACCCAGCTGGACTCATTATCAACTTTTGAAAGTGCAAAGAAAATGCTTTTCATATTTTTGTGCCGTTGATGTAAAAGCATCAAATCGTCATGTATCTAATCAAACTTTACGATATTCTGCGAAAAATAATTTGCCATTGGTAAAAGTTAGTCAAACTGACACTGGACAGGTTGCAAAACTACAAGAGCATTACAAAAAATTACACAAAATGAATGTAAATACAACCCAACTGGACTCATTATCAACATTTGAAAGAAGAAAATGCTTAGGTCAAAGCATCAAATCATCATGAATCTATTCAAACTTTACGATATTCTGTGAAAAACGGTCAAAGCTATGTAAAAGCTAGTCACACTGACAATGCACAGGTTGCGTAACACCTGAACAAAAACATGAAAAAAAAACATGAACAAAAATCACGCAAAATAAAAAAAAAAATCTTTATATGAGGCGAAAACATGCGTCATTGTAGACTCGCGACCACGCGTCAAAGACTGACACGTAAGCTTCATAACATTACGGTTGAACCTCTGGTGTCACTTGGTCTGTTTTAACGATGTTCTACCTTTCTGGACCTTAAACACTGTAGTTTTGTTGCTGTCTATGCAGGGTCAGAAATCTTAACGATATTCTGCAAAAAATAATTTGCTATTGGTAAAAGTTAGTCAAACTGACATTGGACAGATTGCAAAACTACAACAGCATGACAAAAAATGTTTGTAACGACATGAGTGTGAGTTATTAATGACAGAATTTTCATTTTTGGGTGAACTATCGCTAATTTTACATTGTAGATACTAAAATGACTATTACGATAAACAATTTTGATACTGTGTTGGGTCGTCACTTGATGTTCACCAAAACCAGTTCAGAACCACTGATCTAGCATGCTAGAACTACCCTTTGGGTACGAATACCTAAACACTAATGCAAACCTGATGTTATGCACAGTCTTATCCTGTCAAACTCTCAACATCGTGACGGTGTCCCACATCTGCCCCGCCACACCTCCCCTTTCATATTAAATCCTTTTGTTTCCACCCTCTCCTGTCTGCTGGGGTGGATCTGGTTCTCCCATCCTGTCAGAAAGGCCCGTCACTCCTCCGGTGCCTCCGGATTAAAGGCACCATTTGTTTTCAGTGGTTCTGACAATCACTCCATCTCTCTCAGTCTGTTCATCTATTGTGCTTAGCCTTCTGCCTTACTGTCATTTTTCCCTGTCCACTCCAGCTCTGTGTGTGTGTGCGTGCATGGCATTTGTCACAGCTCTCTGACTGACATAATGGCCATGCCCTCCTTCCTGAGATCAAAGGAAGTGGAAAAGGCTTTTCTGCTCAAATTCCAATGAGGCATTTACATATTTCCAAGCCGTTCTCAATAACGGCAGCAGGATCCTTCTTTCGCTGTTCATTAGTCAACCGTGCTGAGTGTTGATTTATTTTCCTCTCGACAATAAATCTTTAGTTCAGGAAGCTCGAAAAACCAGAACAACAGTTCAACTGCAGGAAATGTCGGAAAGAACAGTCACGCCGGTGTATCATACATTTCATTCTCTGTCGTCATTCTCCCTTTCCCTCCATAAAAAAACAGCACCTCTGGACTGACCTTGTAAAAGTTTATTGCGCAAAACAGTAAACAGAAAAGAGTAACTAATAAGCTTTATCCCTTCGAATTGACCTCCATTTTGAAATGGCCCAAGAAAATCTTCCAAGATGAAGTGAGTAATTTCTGCACCAATAGCATCACCAAAAAAATAACTTGCTGAATAAAACATCTTAAACCAGCTGGTGTTGGCTGGTTTTCCTGCATTGCAAATGTACAACTGGTTTTTCAGTCTGACCAGCTGGAAAATAGGCAAAATGGGTCTGGGAGATAAGCTAAGCAGCTAAGTCTGGATTTTTTCAACGAGTAATGATTGTTTCCAAACAGGTTTTGCTATTGGTCAGCCAAAGAGACTTAAACTTACTCCACTGGTTGTGCAAATATTATGTTGTTTTTATGCGCATTTTGAAGTATCGCATCAGAAATAAGTGATGGAAATGCCATATTTCTGAAAAAAAAAAAAAATCACATAAACGTTTTTCCGCTCACTCAAGGAGGTTTTTAACTTAGCAAATAAAGGGATATGGAAACGCATTTGCCGTATAAATTCCTCTGTGTGCGTCAAAAAAGTCATGTGACTTTGTACAATGGGACGGAATAACTTGACTAACCAGTGGACCGATCTCGTTGCACAGCGTGATATTTTGTGTCAGTTGGTCAGGAAGTGATTATTTTGTTCTCTTTTACTCGCTGGATGGAAACAGTGCTTATTCACAAATGTTTTATGCGATTTCCAATTTTGCGCATAAAGTTAAAATCGCAACTTTGGACTTATGTCAGGTTAGGGTGTTTCCTGAAAGCACTACTAGTATGTTTGCAGGTTCTGTTGTTATATTCAGTTATATTTCAGTTCAGTGATTCAGTAGCCGGGGTTTCATCCAAGGTTGCAAATTTAACTTTGGAATATTGCATAAAACATTTGCGAATAAGCATCATTTTCTTCTAACGAGTCAAGGAGAACAAAATTATCACTTCCTGATAAACCGGCACTAAATATCACTAAGAAAAGTAGGAGAAGCCACTGAATATAATAGTTTTCATTTATAATGAATTACTTGTGCCAAAGAGTGAGCAGACGAAATACAATAAATGCAGTCATTGCTTTTGGAGGTGGACGCCTGCTGTCGTGTTAAGACAGTTCTGAGAGGAAATTATACAGGAATACCTTGACGACAGACTTTGCTCAGGCATTTCAGAATGACCATAACTTTTTAGATGCTGTGCAATAAGATCGGTCCGCTGGTTAGTCAGGTTATGCCGTCCCATAGTGCCTTCCCATAGTGCAAAGTTATAGAGGAATTAATTCGGCAAATGCGTTTCCATCTCCCATTATTCGCATGAACCATTTTTCGCACAAGTCAAAAACCACCTCACATGAGAACATAAAAACTTTTTGGGAAATGAAGGGATTTCTATTTGAAATTTGCCATTTCCATCACTCGTTTCTGATGCGATACTTCAAAAATGTGCATTAAAACGGTGATGGAAACATTGCTAGTGTTTCTTGAAACTACAGTTCAAAGAAACTTCGCAAAAACCATTACAAAGTTGCAAAGCGCTCAACTATGCTTTGTAGCACAGTTTGATGAATACAGCAAAAGAACAGAGAACACAAATATCCAAGTAGTCCTCAGATGTGATGTTTGTTATTTACAACAACAATCTGACATTAATCTGATCTTGAACCGACTAATTAGCAGAAGTTATTACTCTACCAACTGTTTGGTGCAATTAACAATGAATCGATATTGTTAAACAATGTGGTTCAAATGACAGATATGCAACAAAGTTACTATGGTTTTGGGAAAATAGCTAGTTAATTTCTCCATCGACGAATCATGCTATGTTAGTTAAGCAAGAAGTTATGTCATTGTACAGAAAACGAATGCCCTGGTCAAGACACAAACAAAGTTTTGAAACAGATCTGCAACAGAGTTTTAAAATTAGGCAACTAATTGTTTACTTGGATTACTTGGTTTACTCTGCATAATAAGATACACTACCATTTAAAAGTTTTTGAACAGTAAGATTTTTAATGTTTTTTTAAGAAGTCTCTACTGCTCACCAAGTCTGCATTTATTTGATCCAAAGTACAGCAAAAACACTAAAATTTTGAAATACTTTTACTATTTAAAAGAACTATTTTCTATTGGAATATATTTTAGAATGTAATTTATTCCTGTGATTTTTAGCATCATTACTCCAGTCACATAATCCTTCAGAAATCATTGTAATATTCAGATTTTCTTCTCAAAAAAACATTTAATATTATGTTGAAAACAGCTGAGTTCAGGTTTCTTTTCAGAAATATTTTGTAACATTAATTCATCAATTTTAAGCATCCTTGGTAAATAAATGTATTAGTTTCTATAACTTCTTTCCCAAAAAATAAAAATAAATAATAAATAAATAAATGATACTGACTCCAAGTTTTTGAATGGTATAGTGTATAATGTTACAAAAGCTTTTAATTTCAGAGAAATGCTGATCTTTGGATCCTTCTATTCATCAAAGAATCCTCAAAAAAGTACTCAACTGTTCAAAATATTAATAATAATAATAACAAAAATGTTTATTTATTAATATTTTAACATTAAAAACTAAAGTTTTTTCTTTTAAATACAGTGTTTAATAGTTAATTTCACTGAATCCTACAGCAGTAGCAGTAGTGTTTTTGATTTAAAGACCGATCTGGTTAAGCAGCAGGGAATTGGGTGGGCTTTTCTATTAGCAAACACAGCAGACATTATGACACGTTTGAAGACCAGCTTATTATCCGCCGTAAAAACGGTCACGAGGGAGAGATTCACAGCATCTTAGAATAGCGCATCAATAATTTCGCTTTTGTGTTTTATGCTCGGTCCACAAAACGGACATGTTACGGAAGGTCACTGAACCTCTTTCCACTGAGGGTTGTCTAGAATACTCTACGGTAAGTGCCATCTCCTGATGAATGGTAATGGCCTTAAAAAAACACATTTTCCACCTAAAAAGAAAAATAACCTTCTCCGCATGGAGTAAAGTCCATCTAAAAGCAGGTAAAGGGGAGATAAGTGGCCAGTTCACATGAAAAGACAAGTAGCTCAAAGCAAAGCTCGCCGGTAGAGGAGGGAACATCTCATCCTGACATTCAGAGCTACGGTTCCTGCCAGGAGAGCTGCTGAAGCACTGCATTTTTTATGAATTGGCCTTGTTGCGTATTACAGTATTTACAGATGTTTGGGTCTTTGGACGGTCAGATTATTTTTAAAAAAACACTGGATATATTTAAGCCAATGATGTTGTCTTATCAAAGAGCCAATGAAAATCACTCAACAACATTCTTAAAAATAAAAGTTCCAAAAGAGTGTTTTTGCAGTGATGCCATTAAAGAAGCATTTTTGGTTCTCCAAAGAACCTTTCAGTGAACAGTTCTTAAAAAGGGTGGGGAACCTTAATCCTGGAGGGACGGTGTCCCTGCAGACTTTAGCGTCAACCCTGAAGACAAAAATACTAACCTGTATCCTGAAGACCTTGATTAGCTTGTTCACGTGTGTTTGATTAGGGTTGGCGCTAAAGTCTGTAGGGACACCGGCCCTCAAGGATCAACGTTCCCCACCCCTGTCTTAAAAGAACCATTTTGAAGAAAAATCTAAAGAACCTTTTCTGCATTTGAAAGGTTCCATGGATGTTCAACGTTCGTCATGGCACCATCAATGCCAATAAAGATCCTTTATTTTTAAGAGTGAGGTGCAGGTTTTATTGATTGGCTGAGATGTTTCCTTGAAACGTGAAGTTGGGATGAAACAAAAGTCATCAAAAGACTTGTAGATTTAAGTTTACATCACAGGCGTGAACTACATTTCTACTCTCGACCATTGTGGACAAACACCTGTGGAAACAAGATAAGTAGTCATCATTTTTGGTCCACTTAAGAGGAAAAACTGTACAAACGTACATATTTTAAGTTTTTAGAAAGCCTTGAAACAAATAGAATTTAATAAAAACCACAAAACTCCAATTCCATGCAGTTTTATTGGAAAACAAATTAAAACGGACAAAATGCATTCATACAAATGAATCACAAATATGAAGATGCTACTATGAACCCAACATTGGTTCTTGGTAAACCATACAAAATAGGTTTTATCTTTCTATTAATAAGGGATTTGTGATGTCATTTTGCTGCAAGGCCTCTGAACAATCTCCTATCTTAACTCTTTGCAATACTGGAAATAGCATGAAACTACTTTCAAATCACTGTCCAACAAGGTTACATTTACATTTATAAGCACTGAACCTTTCTATAGCCTGGCGTTCACCTTTTTCAAGGACCACAAAGACAGAATTTAAAACTGTTCAATACTTCATAAGATTATTTTTAAGGTCTCGATCTTATTTGACAATCTCTCGTAAATGAATTAGCACAATACCTATTGTGCTAATTCATTTATGAGAGATTGTCAAATAAAAAAAGCAGTTAAGTATTGACACTCTATAGTGGCAGATGTGAATGGAGACGCATTAAGTAAAGACAATCACATCTAAATCAAGTTTAGGTCTGAAGAACCTTGTATTTGTGCATAATGTTCTGAATGCTTTTTGTATTCTAAGATAGAACAAGCTTATCCTTGGACATCTTCACCTGCAGAGTGCAAAAATGTGTGTAAGAGGCTTTGAAAGCAATGCAACAATAGTCTATTTATGCTAAACACAGAAAGAGATCTATATACCAACGCTCACGCACGATTACAAATACAGCTAGTGTCTCAAGCTTTGCAGGCAAATCTGCGAGCGTGAAACCCATTTCCAACTCTGTACTAAATATAAAAACTTTAATAAAATGCTGAGCTCAACTGATCACAGGTGAAAAGCCTGAAGGGGAAAAGCTCACCTGTTAATACAAATCAAGAGACAGCATTTGTTAGACCCGTTGAACAGACCTCATAATAGCTGTTCATACTGAACACCGCAGGCTAGGGTGACTACAGCATGCTTTAATTGCAAAGAAGCAGCCACTGTAGAGGGACAAACCAAGTGATCCGAACGACCGCAACCTCAGACAATAACTACAGTTGCTAATCCTCCTCCGTCATTATGGTCATGGTTTATTACCGCGCTTAGCAAACTAATGCTGTGTTTTCCTGTGTGGATTAGCAAGCTGACTTAGCGCCGAAACATGTTCTCCACTCTGAAACCTACACGTGATCCCTTTAGTCCGGCGAACCCTTTAAAAAAGAAATTAATGATGAAACAGATGCATAAATACAAACAGTAGGCTCTACACAGCGAGTAGAGGCATTAACACAAACATTCATCAATTGTGCTCCTTTGTCACATTCCGGAAAATAAAAAAATTACATTAGCATCCTCAGCGATGTTTTAGCCAAACATTTAAACAACCTTGGGGTCTACATCACCAATGCAGTCCATATTGAGACTACTCGCAAGACTGCACAATCTCTATAAGCTGACAAAAAGTGTATGTAAATATTTGCTGACTTGTTCTCATCTTCACATCCCCTCATAGAATAATACATAAGATGAAAAGAAATTCCATCCTGAAGAACCAATTCTCTGTACGATCCTTTAGAACTCATTTTCAGTTCCTGTCCCAGAGGCAACTACATCACAAGTACAATCAGGTAGTTTAGGATGAAAAAAATAGGCCTGTGATCTTGTAATCTGGCACTGACAGGACGTTCAGCTAATATGTACACAACCAGACATAATAAACAGAAGGTTTTCAGAAATAGCAAAATAGACAGTGGGTCTTCAGAAATAGCGTTTTTTGAAAAGAGCTCACTTCCTTGTTTATTACCAATTTGCATTTTGAGAAAACAATGCTTTCAAAATTCACATCTGAGGTGCAACTGTGTGTAATTTATGCATAACAAAATGTAAATGTCTGAAGTGTTATTAACCACAGACCTTATTTTACTTATAAATGGAAAATCACAATTTTAAAACCCCACTGGAAATTCCTGAGGGAACCCAATGGCTTGAAAATGCTAATTCTCTTCTGGGTTTAGCACTACAAACTGAAAAGCTCTATATTTTTTAGACGTCTAATTGATGTGACTATTCAGCTCACGGTAATGCACTAGATAAGGTGTATCCACATAGGCTTGACATCCATCAATGCCCAAGAGGACCATCATTATTGAGGAACAGTCAACTCAGATTGGATCCTCTCTGGTGTTTCTGTCTTGTATTATTTGCTACACAAGTTAATACCTCAAATAACATAACAACTTACATGTCACCCCTGATGCTATTTGATCAAAGAAGGATAGACGCGTGAGTGCCATTTCTTCTCAGAATTGGCGCGCTTTTATAACGGCCGACTTGTGGTAAGTTTTCTCTGTGTGCGGCACATTTTTAATCATGAATATCTTCTCTAGTGCTTAACCGTTTGCCATTGAAACCTAAAATTAAGAATAAAATTAACATTTCACCTCGAACTGTTTGCTTAGGTTTAATTTAGCCAAATGAAAACGCACAACTCTCGCCCACGAAATGATTGTATATATTCTCATTATTACTCTGACATGTTCAACACAGTTAAACCCCATATGAAGCAAGGCTTCTCACGGGGTAAATATCGTGGATGAACGCTTGAGCAAATACAGCCTTATTAGCATAATTATAAACACACCACTGATAAGAAACCTAATAGTAACTGACACTAACGAAGACAAATGTGAATATTGTGTTTCCGACACATATCGCTTGAGGAGAATAAATGACAAGAACGAGATTACACCAAAACTGAGGTTTAATTTTCGTCTTTGTCTTCTTGTTTGAGTGGGATATATGACGTATTCAATGTCAACTGTCAAGTAGAACGTCACGCCACAATGTAGAACGCGCCGTAGTTCGTTATGACGCACAACCGAACGTGTTTTAAGTGCAAATACGATCAGATAAGTAAGGCTGCACGTTTTACTGTTCTATTACTATTTGTTTATGTCTCATTATACTCTGGCACCTGTTTGGAGCTTTGAACAGCTCTGTTTTTTGTCAAATGTTGCACACCTTTCTCCTGGTATTATATTAATATACATATAATCATAATCATAATCAAACGCCTGTTCATTTGCGAGAACTGCATATATGTCAGATTGCACAAGGATGCTGTGGGGTGGTGGGAGTATTTCCCCATTGAAAAGGATGGAAGAGGCAAAAGAAAGACTCTTCAAATATGAATTTTCTTGGTAGCCTCTTTGCCCCAGTTCCCAAATTAACACCCATTAAGAAAGGCAAGATGATGGAAATACATAGTAATTCATACAAGCAACAATGCAAAGGTTCAAACTGAGAATGTAAGTTGTCTCGGAACGAAGTGCAAAATAATGGCTAAAGGGGCTTGATATTACAGTTTCACCTCAGTATATGTATTTAATGTTGACATGACAGTGGACCACAAAAATGACTCGTATGATTTATAATAAATATTACAATAACGCATGCGTCACTAATGGATGATGTGCAGGAGACAAAAATATTGTTTTTTTGTTTTTTTTACGGTACAATATATTGTAGTGTTTACCACCTCCAGAATCACAGATTGTTATTAAGGGAATCACGCGTTTACCTTTGTGCATGCCGGTGTATCGGTCCTTTAATACTGTCAATTCGTGGATTTTCCCAAACTGTTCGAATAATGGTTTCAGGTCTTTTTCCTCAAGGTTCCGCGGTATTTGCCCGATAAAGAGTTTTATGGCATCTTGGTCTTTCATGGTGCCGTTCTCCGGATGAATGGAGATGGATTCTGACCCGTTCATGGGTTTAGGAAATGGGATCTGAGCGTACTGGTGCTGGTGCGGGATTAGGAGGAGTGGATGTTGGGTCGGTGCTGCCCCGGGTCCAGTGAAAAGCAGGCTGGAGTAAGCGGGATGGGGCGGCTGTGGGTGCTGCTCCCTTCTTGTCTCAGTCTGAGTGAATCTGGCCATTCTGAGCTGGGAGCAGACTGGATAATAATAATGACAACACACACACATACACATACACACACACTGAGAGAGAGCGAGCAGTCAGCTGGAAACACAGACTTACTTTCTCGGCGCTACACATACGCACACATACACACAGTCGGAGGAGATGTTTAGAGGGTGGGGGAGACACCGCGCCATTTATTACTCCAGAGCGACACCCAGTGGCCACACCTGGCTATCGGGCCTACACTCGGCGTGGATTGCCGAAAAACACTTTAGTTTTCCACAGAGGATTCAAGTTCTGAATAACAAGAAGACAACAAAAGACGTTTATGGTCCGTTTGAGCCTCTAAACTCGTAGTTAAATACGAGTGTTTCTGGACAAAAAGGACGTTCAAGTTCACCACACAGCTGCGCGATACAACGCTCAATCCCGTTTGGAACGATACATCCGGGTATGTTAATACACAATCGTGAACCTGGACCACAAAATCAGTCATAAGGGTCGATTAAATATATATATATATATATATATATATATATATATATATATGATTTATCTAAAAGCTGAAAAAAAACTTTCCATAGATGTATGGTTTGTTAGGGTAGGACAATAAAATCTGGAATCTGAGGGTGCAAAGAAATAAATAAATAAAGAAAAACAAAATAAAAATATTGAGAGAATCACCTTTAAATGTGTCCAAATGAAGTTCTTAGCAATGCATACTACTTTTTCTTTTTTCTTTTTTTTTGGTCTTTTTGTCTTTATTGTGATAGAACAGATGATTAATTGACAAGAAGCAAAGTGGGAGAAAGAGAAGGGGGCGGGATCGGCAAAGGTCCTGGAGCCGGGATTCGAAGTCGGGACGCCCTTAGCGCTGTATGTCTGCGCACTGCCCACAAAGGCTATCGGCGCCGACAGCAATGCGTCGTACTAATCAAAAATTAAGTTTTTATATATTTATGGAAGGGAATTTCCAAAATATCTTTATGGAACATGATCTTAATATCCCAATGACTTTTGGCATAAAAGAAAATTCCATCATTTTGACCCATACAATGTATTGTTGGCTATTGCTGCAATATACCTGTGCTACTTATGACTGGTTTTGTGGTCCAGGGTCACAACTAGGTTTGGAACACATCCACAACTAATGTAATGTATTATTGATTTACTATAAAGACAATGCTAGCTGTTTTTGCGGACATCAAATGTATAGACAAAGAATAACGCGATAAACATTAACTATATACATAACATTAACTATGTGTATAACTTTAAAAAATAAGAGCCAACCAGTGTTGGGAAGGTTACTTCGGAAATGTAATAGGTTACAGATTACAACTATTTAGATTGTAATAAGTAGTGTAACGATTTCAATTACTTCATTAAAGTAATGTAACTGATTTCATTTGATTACTTTCTCTCTTCTTTTTTTGTTAATATTTTTCTAAACTGTTACTTACTTTAAAAACATTTAAAGCAGGCAGGGTTAACTGTCAAACTTTCAAAATTCTTTATCGCTTGAATTAAGATTGTAATTATTCATTTTAAAAAAGAAACAACAACAAAATCAGACTTTAACATCTAATTTACTTTGAGGTTTTTAGTTTTATTAAACATAATTTTCACAGTAAAAAAAAAAAAAATAAATGCATGTATTTTTTAACCTATTTGCTACGGTCACTTACAGTTAACCAATTCTAGAATATTAACTGTGGAATATTAAAGTTTTCCACAGAAGTGTTTTTCATTAAAATAACTAATTTATTTATTTAATTATTTATTTACAATGTAGTGGTATGATATTCTTTGTAACTTTGAATATGTAAATACAATTGTACATGAAAGTTTTTTTTTTTTTTTTTGGCATGACAGTATTCTTTTGACTGTATAGTAAGTAGCCAGCATTGGACAACCCAGCAAAATTATGAAGGTGCACACGCATAGAAAAAAAAGTGTTAGTGCATTTTTGTAAGGAAGCCATCTGAGAATTAACCTCATAAGCAGACATTATCTGTCACTATGGTTACAAGTGTTATTCAAGGCAGAGAATGCAGCTGGGAATTGACCTTAGCTACCTGTCCATGAAGACAGCTTTTGTCTGCTATTAGATATACAACACAACTTGAAAGAGTTGTTAGTTGTCAGTCCCAAAAACAGACGTAACAGACATAAAACAGACGTAACAGTGAGACCTTTGATTTTGTTTTTGTGCTTTTTTATTTATAAAACATAGAAGAATGGCCTTTGATCAACTTGCTTTCATCAGTGAGAATAGCAGCATCTTTAAATGAAACTGTAGTTAAGCGTTGTCATTAGAAGGCCTGCTTAGATCATCATTAACAAGATGCAACAAGAACATTCTTAAAAATTTCACTACTTATGATATCCTTGCAGGACATACTAGGAATTTGTTTAGTTACGCCTGAATAACTGGAAAATATGCATCCATTTGCATGCATATTTCATGTAACCATTCATGCAAACAAGTCCCAAACACTTGCTTAATTAACAGAAATTAGTCTTTTTTATGCTGTTCTCTGAAATAGCTGTCACATTGCTACCCTGGTGTGAATGTTGAATTTGTGAAAAGAACGAGAAACACAGTGGGCTTTTGTAAACTGACAGTATTAATGTTTTTAGGAGCTCTGTTTTGAGCAATTTCATAACTACAAGTGATGGAGCAATATCTACACTTCATCCTCGTGGCAGGAAGTGGCAATGAGCTTTTATATAACAGATCAATATCACACTCAAAAGGGGCTTTTCAGAAAGATATGTGACAGGGAAAAAAAATTAATATCTCCAGATGAATCAGTTTTGTAATTGTGTCAGAGGTGGCGTTTTTTTGTTTGTTTGTTTGTTTGTTTGTTGTTGTTGTCCTCATTGTTATTGTTTTTTACCTGGCTCCTATTTATGGAAGGCCATTTCCGCGACTGAATAAATAAAATTTAAACATTTTTGACATTTATCTCACAATTCTGACTCTTTTTTTGCAATGGCGAGTTTACATCTTGCTATTTTGAGTTTTCTTCTCAGAATTGTGAGATATAAATTAAGTAAAAATTGCATTACATAAAGTCACAATTGCGAGTTAGAAAGTCAGAACTGCGAACTATAAACTCACAATTCTGACTTTTTTTCTGTCTTTAAATTTCACTTTATAACTCAATAATGAGTTTTATATCACGCAGTTATGAAAAAAGGTCAGAATTGTAAGCAAAAAAGTCAGAATTTCGAGATAAAACGTTTTTTTTATTTATTGAGTTTATATTAGTTCTAAAAAAAAAAGTTAGAATTGTGAGTTTATATTTTGCAGTTCTGACTTTATAACTTGCAATTGTGAGTTCATATCACACAATTCTGAGGAAAAAGTCAGCATTGTGAGGAAAAATTCTTATAACTCACAATTGTGAGTTTAAACCCTGCAATTCTGAGAAAAAAGTCAGAAATCTGATGAAAAAAAGTCAGAATTGTGAGATAAAAACTTGCATTTGCGAGGAATACAATTTTTTTGTTGTTGTTTATTGAGTTTATATCACGTAATTCTGAGAAAAAAGTCAGAATTCTGAGGGGAAAAAAGTCAACTCACATTTGCGAGAGAAATGTTTTTTTTAGTTTATACAAATTTGAGATTCTCTCAAATCCAACAACAAAAAAATGCAAGTTTTTATGTCTCGATTCTGACTTTTTTTCCCTCACAACTCCCAAAATTGTGAGATCTGTAAGATAAAAAGTCGCAATAACATTTTTCTATTCAGTAGTGAAAACGGGTTTCCATAGATATGTAATGCTCTTTTTTCATGATCCAATCAAGTATTGATATATAAAAATCAACTACAGCTCTATTTATTTTTCTTGTGAAAGTGAAATGGTTAGTGTACATTTAATTTTGACTTTAAATTTAAACTTGCATTTGTGCTTACAACCAAAAAAAAGTTGACACAAATACCTGAATGTGCAAAACAACAAGCTAAGTAGCTTCAGATAATTTCTTTGATAAAAGAAAATCACAATAATTCACAATTAATCCACGCAACTCCATCAGTAAACATCTTTTGAAACGAAAAGCTGTTTTTTTTTGTAAGAAACAAATTTAACATTGAAGTGTTGCTTATGGAGTCCTTTACCTATAATATTGCTTTCTCCAGTTAAACATTGTCTCATCTGAATCAGGAGAGAAAAATGCACAGATCAAGCACAAGCAAAAACAGATCTAAACAAATATGTTGGTGGATTATACACGAGAGGACAACAGAGCACAGACTTTTTCACAGGAGAAAGCATTATTATGGATTATGGACTAGTATTTTATCCAGAATCAACAGTTTAAAGTTAAAATCCCTTATTGATGGATTTGTTTATAAACAGACAGCTTTTCACTTCACAAGATGGTATTTGATGGACTGAAGTTGTGTGGATTACTTGTGGATTATTTTAGCAGCTTTTTGGACTCTCATTCTGACGGCACCCAATCACTCCAGGTGACATAATGCTAAATCTCTCCAAATCTGTTTTGACAACAAACTCATCTATGTCTTGGATGGCTTGAAGGTACATTTTAATTTTTGGATGAACTATTTCTTTAAATAAGCTGGTGGTGATGCAGAATGTGGCGGCTATGTTTAGTTTGATAGAAGTGTGAAGAGTGAGAACTTCCAGTTCATGTGCTTTATTGACCACCGCCATTAGTATTTCGCCTGGCTGAGGGGGTGCGACAAGAAATCAATGACACCAGCGCTATTAGCGCGAACTGAAGAAGTAGCATTACAATTTAACGTGCGAGCGTTTTTTAGCCGCTGGTTGTTAAGCACTCAGTGGCTGTGGAGAGGCAGTCAAGCTTGGCCTCCCCGGTCCGCGGTAAGTGGCTAGGGCTCAGGGGAGAGCCGTAGACAGCTGAAGGGTGCACTTAACACACTGTGCTGCCGCTAACATGTACAAAGATCGGACACGGCTGCAAAAGCGAGTTCATCTATGATCTCAAGCCCACACGGATGCAGCCACATGCAGAGAAACACTGTGCTTCGTCTTCCTGAGAGAATATTTATTTTTGGAAGTCAGTTTATGTAAAGATACATACTTTTATCCCATATGGCAAAAAAAAAAAAAAAACTAATATTTTTAAAAAGTGTTTTTTTTTTCCAGGCTTGGCGAAAGTTCCTTTAAAAGTAATGCATTATAATATTGTGGAAAAAAAATATTGTGTTAGTTACTTTTTATGAAAATTAATGTGTTACATTACTTTTGCTTTCCCTGATTTCTCTCAGCATGGCGTCAGGAGAGCTGTCAGTCAATAAATGGGAAAACGAAGTAACTGCTGTTACTTATATGAAAAATTAAATCAGATATTTTCTTGTAAATTTATAAGTATTGTGTTACTTTACTAGTTACTTGCAAAAAGTAATCTGATTACATAACTCGTGTTACTTGTAATGTGTTACCCCCCAATACCGTATATTTTTAACATGTGTTTTGCTGTCACTTATATTAAAAAAGTAAATCAGATATTTTCTTGTAAATTTATAAGTAATGTTACTCTACTAGTTATTTGAAAAAAGTCATCTGATTACATAACTCATGTTACTTGTAATGCGTTACCCCAACACTGTATATTTCTATATATTTTCAGTCTAAATATATAAATATTTTCCAACATGTGTTTGCAATTACTTACATGAAAAAGTAAATCAGATATTTTCTTGTAAATTAAAAAGTAATGTTATTAGTTACTTAAAGTAATCTGATTTTATTACTTGTGTTACTTGTAATGCGTTACACCCAACACTGTATATTTCTATATTTTTTAAGTCTAAATATATAAATATTGTTCAACATGTGTATTGCCGTTACTTATATGAAAAAGTAAATTAGATATTTTCATGTTACTTGTAATGCGTTACTTTACCAGTTACTTGGGAAAAAGTAATCACTCATGTTACTTGTAATGTGTTACTTCAACACTGTATATTTCTATATATTTTCTGTCTAAATATATATTGTCCAATATGTATATTGCTGTTACTTATATGAAAAGTAAATCAGAGATTTTCTTGTAAATTAAAAAGTAATATGTTACTTTACTAGTTATGTTACTTGTAAGGTGTTATCACAACACTGTATATTTCTATATATTTTTAGTTTAAATATATAAATATTGTCCAACATGCTTTGCCGATACTTATATGAAAAAGTAAATCAGAGATTTTCTTGTAAATTAAAAAGTAATGCGTTACTTTACTGGTTACTTAAAAAAAGTAATAGTAGTTCCTTGGGGAAAAGTAATCTGATTATGTAACTTGCATTACTTGTAATGCGTTATCCCCAGCACTGTATTTCTATAGATTTTTAGTCTAAATATATAAATATTGTCCAACATGTATTTTTGATTATGTATTTTAAGATTGGATTTTTTTTTTTTTTTGCCTCATTTTGACATATATTTTGAATTAATGTTTCAAAATCACCTCACAAATATAAGCAAAAACATTGTGAAATGTTATTAAATTTTAAAAGAACTTTTCTTTATTTAAATATATTTTAACATATAATTTCATGATAGCAAAGCAGAATTTTCAGCACCATTACTCTTGTCTTCAGTGTCATGTGATCCTTCAGAAATCATTCTGATCAGACTTATTGCTGCTCGGGAAACATTTTTATTAATATCAATATTAAAAACATTTGTGCTCCTTACTATTGAGGAAATTGTGAGTCTAAGGATTTCTATCATGTATTGTAAGATTGGAAATTTATTTTCCTTTCTCATCTTGTTGAGGGTTTAAACTGTATTTAAATATATTTCCTTAAAATGTGCATATATTTAGCATATATTTTTGGCCAGAAATCATGAAAAAGTCTTCAGTTTCCGTTAACAGTAACTTGTGAAGTTTATTTCACAAGATGAATGTGATTAGCACTGAAGGGTAAGTTTAAACTAATATAAACATCTAAATATGTCAGCCTGCAAAGCATGTGCTGAACACTAGGTGGAGCCGTATATTCATTTTGAGTCTTGGTTTGTCTCAGCTTGGACTTGAACACATTGACCAAACGCGATTTTCAAAACGCAGGTTAATACTACGTTAAATTACATTCTTTTAACGTCTGTTGCTTTAATAATGTTGCTCAAAGTTGAACAAAGACATGCTTAATGACTTAAGTCTGTCCACATGTTTGGAGTACTTTGAGGTGCTGTTTCATTAATTTATTTAATGTGGCTATCCTGAAGATTACCTAATGGTTAATCGCCTAAAAGCTATGTGGGCGGTAATCACTTTATCAAAAAAATTCCAGCTAAGCAAATAATTGCTGGAATTATGCCCGCATAAGCTGTTGCCTTATTTGTCTCTTGGATGCGGTTCAGACCTGTGGGTGCTGATGGATCTGCTGACATCAGTCTATCATTTCTGACTGTGATGAGAAAGGCAGCTTAAAACATGGAAGTGGTAAAATATCAAATGCCACTGTCAAAACACAATTTATAATTGATGGAAAGCCATCTCACAAGATGAAGAAAACTTTGTGCTTTATGAGCATATGACAGATTTGATGGTGTTGCTACTTCAAGTTGTTCCATAGTAAAAAACAAAACAAAACAACGAAAAAAATAAATCTGCCAGTGCAGTAACACAAAATAAACTTATATTCAATGCACAATCTGTGAAAACAAGACTTAAAATTCTAAGCAGAGAAAAATAGTTTTAAGGACTTTTATTTGTTTAACTGGAAAACATGCCAAAAGAGACTAACTAAAACTCATTAGGAAGTGATTTTTTGCAGTGCATATCTGGCGGGCGAACTCCAGATTTGGACCCGGGTTGCCTGTAAAGTGGATGAGAAGAGACACATTTGTGTTGGTCGGTGGTCAGCCGAGATTTCACCTGCTGTGCCAGAAAACTTTCCTCTAACAGTGGAACAAACTGTTGCAGTCACGCTATTGGGGCTCCCAGTGTTGAATATTGATCCATTTCAAGTGCCAGGGCCGTAATCACCATAGACACTGAGGGAAATGTTTATTTTATTTTACTTATTTATATAAGTTATATCTTTAACTTGGTCTGTAGGGATGGCGTACTGATCCTGAAGTATCGATATATCGAAACTGATGTGAGTATTGAAAGTATCGATAAATAAAAAATATCGACACCAAGCTGTGTTTTATTTACCAGCGATTTTGTTTATTTAACAAAAATAATGCGTACAATATGCATTGAATTAGACGTATGACCTATGTTAGCGAATAATTTTGCAGGATAGAACTATTTTCCTGCTCATCTGAACGCACGCAAATGTTGCAAGACAGAACCAATCAGTCAAAAAGACCATTCACTCACTTCAGACAGTGCATTCAAACAGGGCTGCGTTTCCCAAAAGTATCATGAGAAAGCATTGATGCTTTCGGGAACGGCAGCCCAGAACAATGCTTATCAGAGGACAGAAGAGAAAAACATGTTTGAGTTATTTCACAATAAACAAATCGAAACTGTAGCCTACATAATTTGTGTAATTACATTTATTTAAATTAACGTTTAAAGTTCATTGATTATGTTCTGTTTTGTAGTAATGTTAATATAAATCATACACTGTCAGAATAAAAATGCATTTTATGCATTAAAAATGCATAGAAATTGCATTTTATGTGTGCAACAGCCTGTCACTGGCAGCCCTTTATGAAGTAAAATATTATTTAATAAATTGCAATTAAAGCATATTAAATGTTAAAATACATTTCAAATATAAAGTTAAAGGGGTATAATTACATATTTTATTCTTAGTAATTTAATAAATGTAAAATTTTAAAGTTAAGTTCAGAAGTATCGTATCTGTATCGATATCGATGATACTGGCCTTAAAAGTATCATTATCGCATCGAAAACAAAATCGCCCATCCCTGTATAGGTCTGCCTCGGCGGTCTAATATCGCTCGTCAATGTCAAAATAACTGAGCTGGCCAATCAAATCAAAGTAGGCGGGGTTTACTCTTCACAGAAGCAGAGCGCGAGTTACAGCGCGAAACGTTAGTTTGACATTGAAAGACAGCGAGGTAAGATGGAAGTTATAAATCATTTAATATTAGTCCATTGTTTCGCCACATAAATATGGCAATTTAGAGAGAGAGAGAGAGAGTTGAAGGTTGTGTGTGTGAATTACCTAAATATTCTATTTGAATATATTAAAATAAAATTTTCCTGTAATGCAAAGCTGAATTTTCAGCAGTCATTAGTGTCACATGATCCTTCCGAAATCATTCTAATATGCTGATTTGCTGCTCTAGAAACATTTCCTATTGTTATCAATGTTGAAAACAGCTGTACTGATACATGTGATACGTTTTTTGTAATCTCTAAAGGGAACACAAGTTATTAGGCTAACACTTATAGCTTAATATAACATAAATGATGTCTCGTATGGAAATAAGTAGTAGAAATGCAATAAAAGATTTATAATGTATGTTATTTAAAAACCCACATTGTTTTAGACATATTTTGGACTATGGGGGAGGGGGAGTGCCTAAGTTTCGATGACATGAAATGGTTGCACTCTGTGAGTTACTGCAGCTACCTGTTGCTTTTTTTACCACAACACAACTCGAGAAAATAAAATACTTATAGAATAACCACATCTACTGAAAGAGCTTACAGGTGGCGATGGATATAAGCATAGACTTAAACCAAATGCCATACCATCGACTTTTTCGCACGATATTGAATGTTATCCATGCTGAGAAACTCCTTTAGTGGCCTTGGCATCATGACAAGCGTCGGCTTGTTTATGTCCTGCCAGGATGGCATCTAGCGTTTCTTGTCTCTGCCGTTTACTAGCTCTTTCAGTAGCTGTGGTCTACTAAAAGCCTCAAAGGCATCAGGGTTAAAGTGGAGAGAACAAAGACCCGGGTCTTTAGGTAGTTGTCCCCATTCTTTTCTTCTATTCTCAATTGCTAGGAAAGCAGTGAAGACTTACATCACTTCTCTTGTTGCCCATCAACTGAAAATTACAATTAAAAGCCGCACAATGTGGCATTGTATCAGTGTTTTATTTTCCGAGTTGTGTATTCTAACTTGTGTTGTGGTAAAAATAGCAACAGGTAGTGCAGCCATTTCACGTCATCGAAATAATGGCACCCCCCATAGTCCAAATTGTATAAAACAAAGTTTTCCACTACATATTTTAATAAGAGACTTTCGTTATATGAAGTCATAAAAGTCTTAATATCCATGGTTTCCTTTAATGTCCTAAAGAAAAGCATTTCAGTGGAATGGTGTCTGTAATGTATTTTGTGCCATTATGAATCTCATAGTCTCGGCTGGAATATTATCATTTTAAATTGGTTTGCAGTGTAAACACATGGGTGAGTGTGGATGTGAAGCGCTCTTTTCATCACTTTGCAAGTCCACATTTCTCCCCTTTGACAACATCTGTCAGATTAGCACAAGAACTCGCTCCCAGAATGTCATCTAGGTCGTCGTAGAAGGAACATGAATCTTTAATTTCGTCAGGCTTTGTTGCATTTTATCTCATGTTCTTCTACTGTAACTTCTTAACTTTTACATGGCATTGCATCTTTCATGTCTTAAAAATTCAAAAGATAAACTTTCATATGTGCTGAGGACAGTTACTGTTTAAAGTAGTCTTCTTTCCAGACATCAAAGAATACCAGGGTCTCCTCCAGAGACCATCCAACCCCACAGTAAGAGGTTTCTTAGGGTTTTTTCCCCTGATAGAAGATTGCAGCTACTGATGGCAAGTACGAGGTACTTCTATCTGCCAGCGGACTGGTAAATCTTTGCTTTTACACTGCAGAAATCAATAGAACAACAAAAGGAATGGTTTAAATCAAGTATGCTTCATTTAGGGGTAAAATTGGTCAGAAACCACTTAGAGGTTTTAAAGGAAAAGCCTTGATGTTGAGCGAACTCTAGGAGGCAAGCTTCCAAATGTAATCACCAATAGATAAAATATCTGCCATTTAAAAAAAATAGTTCACCCAAAAATTTAAATGTACTTACCTTTAGGTCCAGTGTTGGGGGTAACGCATTACAAGCAACACGTGTTAAGTAATCAGATTATTTTTTTAAGCAACTAGGAAAGTAACACATTAAAAAGTAACACAGAAGTACAGACATGATATTATTTTTCCTTTAGACTTATGTTTGCCAAAAATAAAACTGTTAATATTAAAAAAAAAAACAAGCAAGCAAGCACAGATTTAAAAAGTAATGCAAAAGTAATGTAACACATTACTTTCCATAAAAAGTAACGTAATTAGTTACTTTGTTAGGGAGTAACATGCATTACTTTTAAAAGTAACTTTCCACAACACTGCTCAGGTCATCCAAAATGAAGACCGGAACAGATTTGGAGAAATTCAGCGTTACATCACTTGTTCAACAATAGATCCTCTGCAGTGAATGGGTGCCGTCAAAATGAAACTTTAAATGCCTGATAAAAAAATACCAATAATCTACAAGTAATCCACATGACTCCAGTCCATCAATTAACATCTTGTGAAGTTAAAAACTGCATGTTCATCTGCTGGTGAGCAAGTGATGTAATGCCAACTCATTTATATCTTGGATGGGATGAGATTTTCATCCAATGTTCTCCAAATTTTAACTTTTGCATCAACTGCTCCTCTAAAAGCAAAATGTTGAGCCATTAGAAACACAGTTTAGATCTTGACTACTTGCAATGCTTGATGTAATGCTGAATTGAAAGTTTCCATTTTTGCCGTCATTATAATCTAGCAGATGCTTTTAGGCTCTGAAAGATCCTTCTACATCTCCAGGTTTCAGTTATACACACTGTGGGTGGCACAGATGCGTCTTTGATAAGTGAACTTGTCTTGGAAATGATGCAATTTTGTGTAAGTAAATCTCAAGAGGAAGAGCAGTGAATTTGAACATCTGCAGGAGAAGTATGTGAACCGGTCATTACATTTGAGCTAATCTACTTGAACGCAGCCTGTAAACATTTGCAATGCATGGTGGAAAAGGATTTTATAACTGATTGGCCTACTTCAGTAGCAGGAGAAGTCTTAAGAAAAAGAGCAGTGAATTTGCGCTTCTGTGGAAAAGTATGTGAACCCTTTGGATTGGCCATTACATTTAAGAAAATCTAGTTTGTTTTTCACATCTGTGTTGAACACAGCCTGTAAACATTTGCAGTGGATGGTGGAAAAGGATTTTATAACTAAATAACAAAGGCCAGAGTGCTGCACTGGTCTCTTCAGTAAAGTGCCTTGGAATATTTCGTTTTTCAGGATTTTATAACTGTTGGCCTGCTTCAGTAACAGGAGAGATCACAAGAGAAAGAGCAGTGAATTTGCGCATTTGCGGAAAAAGTATGTGAACCCTTTCGATTGGCAATTAAATTTGAGCTAATCTAGTTTTTTTTTTTTGTACATCTATATTGAATGCAGCCTGTAAACATTTGCAGTGGATTGCGAAAAAGGATTTTATAACTGGTTGGCCTGCTTCAGTAGCAGGAGAATTCTGAAGAGAAAGAGCAGTGAATTTGCACTTCTGCGGAAAAAAGTATGTGAGCCCTTTGAATTGGCCATTACAGTTAAGCTAATCTAGTTCATTTTTCACGTCTTTATTGAACGCAGCCTGTAAACTTTTGCAGTGCATGGCGGAAAAGGATTTTTATAACTTGTTGGCCTGCTTCAGTAGCAGGAAAGTTCTTAGGAGAAAGAGCAGTGAATTTGTGCTTTTGCATAAAAAGTATGTGAACCATTTGAATCGGCCATTAAATTTGAGCTAATCTAGTTTGTTTTTCGTGTCTATATTGAACGCAGCCTGTAAACTTTTGCAATGCATGGCGGAAAAGGATTTTATAACTGGTGGGTCTGCTTCAGTAACAGGAGAAATCTCAAGAGAAAGAGCAGTGAATTTGCGCATCTGCGGTAAAAGTATGTGAACTCTTTGGACTGGCCATTTATATTTGATCTGAACTTCAACAAAAGAAAAAAAATTATACTTTCTTTTTTGTCTGTATTGAACACAGCATGTATACATTTGCAGTGCATGGTATAAAAAGTATGTGAACCCTTTGGATTGGCCATTACATCTGATCTGCTCTTCAGCAAGAGAAAACATTGATACTTTTTCTTGTCTATATTAAACACACCATGTACACATTTGAAGTTCGCTGTGTGAACCCTTGGATTATATACTTGCTTGACCTCCTTCAGCAGCACCGGTAACCTCCGCCACCGAATGTTTCCTGTAATTGCATATCAAACCTGCACAACAGTCAGCGTCTTACAAAACTGTTGCAGTTCTGTAATATTCTTGTGATGCCTGGCGTGAATCACCGTTTTAGGGTCACACCAAAACATCTCAATCATGTAGAGGTGAGGACTCTGACTGGGACACTCCATAAAAATGTATTTTCTTCTGTTTATAGGTTTTGATGTTACCGTGTTATGCCTTTTTTCCAAACATATTTGGTTTCTTCTGACCACACAGTATTTCACTAATCTTTCCTACTAATTTACTACAGGTTAGAAGGGCACTTTCCCCATCTCAGTTGGTTTCATTATAACTGATTCTTGCATCACAAACTAATTCTGATTCACCTGTTGAGAAGCCAGATAAGACTTTGATAAACTAAAATGGAGATTAGAAACCTGCACTCCCCACTGCGATTGAAAGAAAAACGCCCAGTCATTCTCCACCAAAGCCCAATGTTCTTCAGAATTGACCATCAGGGGTCTTTTTAAAATAGTCAAGCTGTGAGAAACTTTATTTTTAAATTATACACATACGCCTATTTGTTCTTTTATCCCATTCCTCAATCTGAACGTGAGCAAATAACAGCGTTTCAGACAGGAGTGGGGTGACATCTGAAGAGCGATGATAACATCAAGGGAAATGAAATTTTCATGAAGTGGATTACTTAGTATACCAATGTATAAATGTATTCAAATTATCTCTACACGCAGCTCTCGCTGTCATTTTAAGTTATAGCAAAGCTTGTTTTTTTTCTCATATGGCAAAAATATAACTTTTTAAATATATGTACATATATATATATACATTTAGCTGCTATTATTTCCTCATTAACATTTTACACACTAGAAATTTGCATATATTTGATTCTTTTCCATATAGCTTGATATTTGATTTTTGCCAAATAGCTTGAATAGGGCTTTTGTTGTTGTCATTGTATTATTCTTTCATAGTTAATTGGGCAAGTTCTTCTTTTAGCCTTGAAAACAAATTAACAGTCTCAAGTCGTTGGTTTCATTGCGATCATTAAAGAGAGGATAAATAAACAAATAAGTACATCCGTACATAAATAAAAGCAACAACCTGTCTAAAATATTCAGCCTTGTAGACTGAACAGACGAGTCCCAAGAGAGATCGTGTATCTCGCTCTGCAAAACAATAGTGAATGCTCAGAGGCATCAAACAGATGCTATTAGTATCACTGAAACTCTTTTTTTATTCTATTATATTTTTTTATTATGCACACAAAACATACTTATTTCCTCTGCTGCCTCTTCTCCGACTGAGGCAATGCCTCATTACTGCCTCTAACTGGGTTTTAAACCTCTTTGGGGTGCAATTTTGAGGGCCATGCATTAGGTATTCCCTCCTGCATGGCCCACGAGCCATTTATCATCCCTTAAACTTACTGTCACGTTAATGCGCCCATTGTCTTATAGCCTGATTGTCTCACCGTGTTGCACTGTTGTCTATTTACTAAGCAGGAGTTATACGGTACCCAAGGAACTCATTTGAGGCGGGATGCTTGGTCAGCGTCCTGTGGTGTGATTGAGTCTCAGCCCCTTTCCAAACTGCCTCTGATTAATATTTTATATGCATTTCTACTTGTCATGGCTTGAGTGACCCTGATTTGTAGTCCAAGAGGCCACATAGATATACATAGGCGCACTTCTACACAGTACAGACTTTAGACATGCAGTTCTTCAAGCACTGACGAATCATATAAATTGTACCTTTAAAAGGGTAGTTCATGCAAAAATGACAATTCTGTCATTAATTACTCAGCCTCATGTCGTTCCAAACCTGTAAGACCTTCTGTTTGACCTACTGTTGACAAATATGATGCAGGGCAACAACTGCACAAGTGCAGTTATGCCCTAAAATTCAATATATTGGTGCAAAAAATGCCCGTTTTGTCTCATATTTATATATATCACATATCACACAAAATCACACGGACAGCAAGAGCAATATGACACGAGTGCTGATTTTGTCCCGATCTATCACAAGCTTAAATGTTATTTTATACCTCAGTTCAATAAGAAGTTGATATTATGTGTTATATTTTATTGTTTTTGCTCAATTTTGCAAAGAACATATTACCTTTGAAGCAATAGCAGAATAGTTGCGCGTCTCAGAGCAACACAGTGGTGTTTAGTTTCTGAATGAATCCGCATTTTGAACGAATCGTGTGAATCAATGATTCAAAAGCCCATTTATTAAAAGAACCATTTACTTCATTCCTGAATGAATCAGCCATTTGAACGAATCGAATGAATGAATGACATAAAGACATTTACCGCCACATGCTGGCAGATTTAGTTTCTTATTTAGAATTAAAAATAAAAAAAATAATAATAATATTAAAGGGATAGTTCACCCAAACTAAAAAAATTAATTCTGTCATTCTGTCAAGTTATTTTGGTTACCAATGACTTTCAAAAAATACTGAGATGTTTTTCAGATTATCTTCTTTTATGTTTCACATTTACATTACGCAGTTGCAGCCTAAATGTTTGTGTATAATAAATTCTGTTGAATCAAATAAAATATTTCTTTCTAAGCTACAATTTGTAATGTCTACTTGATACTTTTTCATTTAACACAGAAATAGCTTTAAATAATCTTTTGTTTATTTTCACAGTCAAATTTATTTTGCGATTAATCCAATTAATTAATCGAAACATGTAATTAATTAGATTATCGACTGACAGCCCTAGATGTTACTTTTTACATGGCTTTGAGCTTCTGTATCATAACTTTGTCATGATTCGTACCCATTCGCTTCACATCACATGCTTTACCGGGTGAGCTACCGAGCAAGTTTACAGTTTAAGAAAAGCCATATATGTAGCTGCTTATGTGACGTAAACATCAAAATATATAAGTTTACAAATCATGCACTTTGGTAAAAGTGTTTTGAGGTTACAGTGTAGTTTTGGGAATTATACATTATCATAATCTGCGTGAATGGGAAAAAAAGTTGGTGTTTTACCGTCTGTAGTATTCATTATCTGGAAACAGCAGTGAATTGTACAGTATGTACAGGTACGTTTTTGGAGTTTAGCAAAAATGTAGGTAGAATGATGTTTTTCCAGTGAGTCTAGGTTTACTTTGGAGCAGCTCAGATCCGAGAATCCACCAATCAGACTGTAAGATTGCTTCATATCAGTCATTTTCTAAAAATCTCAGCTGTGCTGTATGATCTGCTGTGTGCAAAGAAAAGAAAAAAAAAACACAAAAATACAAAAGAAAACAAAAATAACTTTATTCAACAGTTTCTTCTCTTCCATGTCAGTCTTTGACGCATGTTCACGAGAGTTCCACAACACATGGTAATGGGCGTTGAGGTACTCTCTTGAATACGTGCTGAAGACTGACAGGAAAAAGAAGGAATTGTTCAATAAAGACGTTATTTTTGTTTTCTTTGTGCACAAAAAGCATTCTCGTAGCTTCATAACATTACGGTTGAACCACTGATGTCACATGGACTATTTTATCAATGTCCTTACTACCTTTCTGGGCCTTGAACTTGGTAGTTGCTGTCTATGCAGGGTCAGAAAGCTCTCAGATTTCTTCAAAAATATCTTAATTTGTGTTCCAAGGATGAACGAAGGTCTTACAGGTTTGGAATGACATGAGGGTGAGTAATTAATGACAGAATCTAAATTTTTGGGTGAACTATCCCTTTAAAGGGGTCATCGGATGCCCATTTTCCACAAGTTGATATGATTCTTCAGGGTCTTAATGAAAAGTCTATAATATACTTTGATTAAAAATTCTTAATGGTAGTGTAAAACAACACCCTTTTTACCTTGCTAAAATCAGCTCTGCGCTGTTTTAAATGCAAATGAGCTCGGCTCGCCCCGCCCCTCTTTTTCCTCTGTGGAGAGACGAGCCTGTTTACTTTAGCCACATTTAGCCGTGTTTAGCCACTAAACTTGCTAACTAGCACGTTATTAGGAAAGGCAATCACAAAGATTCATTGAAAAACCCCTTATACTCACTTCTGCTGTAAGTGAAGCTGGACCATGAATGATTCGCGCAAACATAGACACATTTATATAGATCGGGAGGCGCATTCCATTCACAAACAAACGTAATCTACTGCATCTTTAGCGGCTCAGATGTCGGGAGTAAATGACGACCACTATGTTCATTATTACATCCAGCAACACAACACCTCAATCGCTCAATCAGAGATATTCTTGTCTAACTTACATCCCTGCTCTGGCAAAGATACAAAGTGGGCAGACTGTTACAGCTGATCTGAGGTAAGACGCTCATGTCAATCAACTATCATGGGAGTGGCCTCTGTTGGTGTGACGGCACACCGACAGGCATCTGTGAACGGCTCGATTTGAAAAAGGAGATATTATTTTTATAGATGAATTAAAAACCACTGCATTGATTTTTATCATTATAGGGTAAATTGGTACATACACTGCCAACACACATTAATGTTCAAACAACATGTAAAAGTGAACTTAGCATCCGATGACCCCTTTAAGAAAAGAAAAAGTGAGATAAATAAGCATTTGCTCAAGCAACCATGTAATTTTACCTTATTTTTACATGAATTTCAGCTCTTTTATTACGATTTCATCATGACTTGTACCAGAACACATCAAATTCTATACCGGGTGAGCTTCAAGTTTACAATATGAGAAAAGCCATATATATGCAGCTGGTTAGGCGACGTAAACATCAAAATATATACACTTTTGTGAAAGTGTTTTGAGATCACAACTTTGTTTTGGGAACTATACATAATCATAATCTGTATGACCTGTGTTTCAGCTGGAAACGGCAGTGAATTGTACAGTATGTTCAGGTACGTTTTTGGAGTTTAGCAAAGTGTGGGTAGAATGATGTTTTTCGAGTGAGCCTAGGTTTACTTTGGAGCAGCTCAGATCAGACTGTAAGATTGCTTCAGATCAATCATTTTTGAAAGATCTCAGCTGTGCTGTACAACACCCACTCTTAGTTAATGGGCTGCTGACGCATGTGTGCAATTGAAGCCTTGTTTTGCACAACCTGAAGTGATTTCAGACTCAGCAGGTTACGAAAAATATTTCTCCTTCCGACAGCATGACTGCCCATTAAAGATGGGTGGGGTGGATTCAAACACATCCTGCTTTTCATGACAGGATCCTCCTTTCAAAGCTAATTGAATTCTGACTAAACCCACTGCAGAACTGAAAAAGCCTACTACAGAATGATTGGTTGTCACGTCGTGACTTTTTTCAATACTTTATTAAGATCTCTGGTAACGCAATGAGCTGCACAAGTATATCGAGCTATTCTGGAGTTTCAAACACAAGACGCATAATTGGACTCATAAATAGGACGCAGCTGTTCCCAGCGACACTGTATTAGGTTGTTGAGGTTCAGGAAATGTAGAAAAGCATCTCTCGACGGTTCACGCATCTCTCAGCGGTTCGGCGCAAAATCTCGGCACTGGAATCCCATTGTCTTGTGCCTCGACAGCTATTCTGAGATACCACTGCATCTCTCTGTGTGCCTCGGAGGCCAGATATATGCAACTGAGAAAAGCAAACACAAAGTCTGTTTCATCCCTAGCAGACTTTTTCGTCTGCAAATTCGGTTGGAGAGTTTGTATTGCGCGCTGCAATTCCCCAGAGGCGCAACTTTAGCTGGTTTCCTCTTAATATGAAAGCAAAGTCAGGCTTCAGGTTGGCTTTAAACATAATCCTATTTTTTGTCAACCAGCAATGGCCTTATATGCCTTCTGATTTTCTGTACTACAGTTTTTACCATCATGACACAATGTTAATGGATTAATTTACAAGCTATAAATGCCAGTTGGCCCATTTCCTGAATTTACTCAAAAGTTCAAACCTTATTAACATGTTGTCTAAATATAGTAATAATGTGCTGTTACCTTCCAGGTCACATAAAGAGATTTGTAGCTCAAAAGAGACTCTCTAGTGCACCGCCAGCACCTGTTTAAGGTTACATGGATGCTTACCAACATCCTTCTACATGTTAGATCCAAAAAATGGTTTCAGGGTTCATTTGCATATTTATGAGGTAAGTTGCGAAGTAGGGCAAAAATCAGAAATTTTGAACGTTTTGCTGGCAAACACCTCTCATTTTGGTCTCTGTCAGCCCATCCAGACAATCCTCAAGCTTGATTGACAGTCCTCAGAGGATTTTGACAGCCGTTTGGTGACTATTGACAGGACTGACGTGACTTTCAATTGACATTGAAAGTTGGTCAAACTTTCAGAACTCGAATTTATTGCTCTACTTGTCTTGTATTTAAAATCTGGAAGGTAAGAGCAAAGCAGACATATTAATATATATATGCATGCTGTTGATTTATGTTTATATTAATTTGCTTCATTTAATTGAATTTATTAATAGGCGAAGAGCATTCACTCTTAAAAAGCTCTATGAGCAGCAGCTTAATCACAGCTTACAGCACATCTGTTGGGTTGAACTTTAATTAAGCCAAGGAATTGGTATTCATTGCAGCTATAAAATCCTGCTACAGATTTTATCTTTTTATGGCTTTTGAACTATAATTATGGGTTCAAGCACATAACGCTGAAACCCTATTGTAATTGCTCAAATGGTCACGGATCAACAGTCTCCACATAAAACTGATCATGCGGACCAACCTGTAAGTCGTAGAGACTAGAAACTTGGAGGGATGGTAGTACTGTTGAAATTAACCTTTTGGGAAGCTATAACGGGGTTGTTCAGAAAAGGGGCCTGTCCAAATTTACCCAAAATCCTATAAAACCTAAATGAAAACTCAAAACTTAACGAAACCCGGTGAGCACATGTGACAGGTGATTCTAAACAAGCATGCAATGTTTTAAGGGAATCGGACCACAGCTGGCTTTATAACAGTGATAAACATTAAAAAACATCATATTTCTATGGTAAATTATCTGGATTTGTCAAAAAGGCTTTTTTAATCATTGATGTAGGTGGGTACAGCCTTGCTAAATAATATAAAATGTCTTTTTCCTTAATGCTTAAATGCCTTAAGTGCTCGAACCCCGGTAATCGCTGCTTGCAGCTATATTTACATAGCGAATTTAAATAGCACCTAGATATTTCAGATATGCCAACTGACGTCAAGCAGCATAAAGGGATAGTTCACCCAAAAATGAAAGTTCTGTCATTAATTACTCACCCTCATGTCGTTCCAAACCCGACTTTCATTCATCTTCAGAACACAAATTAAGATATTTTTAATGAAATTCAAAAGCTTTCTGATCAACACTACTGACATGTTCAAGGCCCAGAAAAGTATAAAGCTACAAGAATACTTTTTGTGCGCAAAGAAAACAAAAATAACGACTTTATTCAACAATTTCTTCTCTTCCGTATCAATCTTTGAGGCGCATTCAGAAGAGTCTATGCAAGGTCAGAAAGCTCTCGGATTTCATCAGAAATATCTTAATGTGTGTTCTGAAGATGAACAAAGATCTTACTGGTTTGGAACGACACGAGGGTGAGTACTTAATATAAGAATTTTCATTTTTGTGTGACTATCCCTTTAAAAGTTGTTTTACAGTTTTTACAATTCTGATTGTTTGCCAGCCCTTAAAAGTGCTTTTTTTTACATATATAACACAACACAAAATCAAAAAAGTCTCATTGCGCTGTAATATTCTTTCCACTTCAACTTCAGAAATAATGTTGCAGTTTGTCAGTGTGGCAAATTGTTGACAAAACTTTAAATCTGAACTCTGCATGTGTGAGGCAATTATTGAACCCTGCAATCCGTTCCAGCCACCGTTCTTGTTGAAGTTCCCCGGCTCGCTGACAAATAACATGCAGACTACTTTTGACACATTAGATAAAAAGAGATGTATGCATTTCTGCTTTCCTCTCTGTCACTCGCTGTATCTCTCCATCTCAGTCAAAGCCAAAACTTTCAAAACATCCCCTATAATGTAACCCCCTGTGTGGATTACAATAGGTAGATCACAAAAAAAGTGTTTCTAAAATACAAAACAATGGTACTTTCAGATTTATACTACATTAAAGACATAGTTCACCCAAAAAATGAAAATTCTGTCATTAATTACTCACCCTCGTGTCATTCCAAACCCGTAAGACCTTTGTTCATCTTCACAACACAAATTAAGATATTTTTGATGAAATCCGAGAGCTATCTGCCCCTGCATAGACAGCAATGCTACTATCACATTCAAGGCCCAGAAAGACAGTAAGGACATTGCTAAAATCCTCCATGTGTCAATACATTTTGAAAAATAATACAACAAATTTAAAACCAGCTGCAGGTGAATTTAGGCATCACAATATTGTGTACAGTATGAAAAATGGATTTTCGTTTTGAGATTTGGCACCCTCTGCTATGAATGAGTCTATCAGAAAGCCGTCAGTGGATCAATATGTTGGGCCTCGGGCAGCAACTGTCACGCTGATAACTCGCCTAATATGACTGTTTGAAATGGGGGGGCGAAACAGAGGGAGGCTTTCCACAAATCCCTTTACAGTAGATGTCAGACATATTGGCGCAGATGGCTCGAGGGCCGCTCTACCTGAACGCACCTCATTATCTACACAGGCCACTCGCTGGATACCGAAAAACACGCCTCTCTGATGGTGACCGTAGGGCACAAGGAAGTCTGGGTAAAATGTAGTCATGCGAATATGTTGTTTTCAAAGCGAGCTGATGCATTTCCTTTGGTTTCAGTGAAAGCTATAATAAGGAGGTTTATGGTGGACTGATATTGCATATCTTGGGTGTCATGTGTAGCTGATCATTTTGGAAAAACATCTTGTATGTTATTAGATGGGAGGGCACATGGTGTTTATTTCTAATAGTTTCAAGTTCAAATGGGTAAAAAAAAGCACTTTTGATTGGCACATACCAAAATAACTATTATCGTAGGCGCGCTTTACTTTAGTAAGGGTGTAAGTGAAATGTTTGATTGACAGGTTGATTGTAATGAGAACAGTCTGAACACTGTAATCTACATTGGAATGTACCGCAGCTCAAATCCGTCTGAAATGTCATTATCAAGACATATCAGGGATTTTAAAGAAGACATGTCAGGTCTGTCTCACAGTTTTTTTTTAGGTGATGCTACTAACTTAACTAGCTTTTCAAGTATGCAGCTTTTACTGATAAATATGATTTTATTCTTAGAATCTGAAGTGCAAACAGGCTTCCATAGTTCTTCAGAATATAAAAAACATTCTAGGCATGTGCAATGTAACATTGTTCATGCGTCCCGCAGTTCTGACTGCCTGCTGTTCTTCAGAAAAGTTCTTCAGGTCCAACAAACTCTTCAGTTTTTCAGCATTTTTTGTGTATTTCAACTCTTTCCAACAATGACTGTATGATTTTGAGATTCATCTTTTCACACTGAGGACAACTGAGGGACTCTTTTGTAACTATTACAGAAGGTTTAAACACTCACTGATGCTCCAGAAGGAAAAACGATGCATTAAGAGTCGGGGGGTGAAAACTTTTGAAAAGAATGAAGATGTGTACATTTTTCTTATTTTGCCTAAATATCATATATATATATATATATATATATATATATTCTTAACTGTGAAGATCTTTGAACTATGGAAGCCTGTTTGCACTTCAGATTCTAAAAATGAAATGGTAATTGTGGCTATATCTAAAAAGCTAAAACTATTAACTAAAACTATTAAGAATCATTTTATGAATTGAAATAAAGCTGAAATGGAATTAAAGATTGAAATCAAATATAATATTAGATGAAACACTTCCTAAACTTAAAAAAAAATTGAAAATGAAAATTTGAAGAAAAAACTTTTTGTGGCATTTTGTGTTTGGTCTATAATGAAATCTTTAGTTAAGAACTGCTGTTTGTTAGAGTTTTCAATTCAGTTATACAAATGATCATAATTGAAAAGATATTCATTCATTAAAAATCCTTTTTTGTGTTAAAATACTAAATTAATTATTTATTAATATATTTAAACCCTTGTCATTTTGTATTTTATTAATACTTATTTCAATTTTAAATTAGCTTTTATATTTTCAGTTTTCATTTTCATTTTAGTTTTTGCTTTTTAAATATTTCTATTTAGCTTTGATTTATTTTTATTTTAGTTACAGTTTTAGTAATTTTAGTACTTTTAGTACTAAACTTATTTTATTGCATTTGCAAAGGAAACATTTCTAATTCCAAGTTTTTCATATTTTATTTAATAGCTTATATATTCTAATGTTCTTATATACCTTAAAGAGATAGTTCACCCAAAAATTAAAATTACCCCATGACTTACTCACCTCAAGCCATCCTAGGTGTATATGACTGTCTTCTTTCAGACAAACACAATCAGAGTTATATTAAAAAATGTCCTGGCTTTTCCAAGCTTTATAATGGCTGTGAATGGCTGTTGAGATTTTGAAGCCCAAAAAAGTGGATCCATCCATCATAAAACGTACTCCACACAGCTCTGGGGGGTTAATAAAGGCCTTCTCAAGCGAATTGATGCATTTGTGTAAGAAAAATATCTATATTCAAAACTTTATAAACCACAATCTCTAGCTTCTGCTAATAAATCCTCGTTTTGTACTTCTATTTATTGACTGGTGTTTTGCTCTCTGCTCCGCGATTCCTGCCTCAAGGTCTTTTGACGATCCCACTCCACTGATCATGAGTAGTTTAGCAAATATACAGTAGCTTCCCCAATTTTGTTCACAGTTGTTGAGCATGTCTTACATCTGTTTCCACAGTGTGTTGGACAAGCTGTTAGATTTCGTTCTCACTCATAAACAGTCATAAGCTGTGGGACTCAAACGATTTGCACACAGATCCAAACTTTGTGTCAAGTTTGTGTGTTCGCATGCCGTTTGAATACTGATCTATGCCATGCTGACATGGCCTCCAGAAAACAGGTGAAGAGGGAAGCAGCCAAGGCCTCCCGCAAATATCCTGATTGCATCCGTCCTGCTTCTGTCCTCTAATTGACTTGCAAAGCAAGCCACGTCTTTGATTCCCACCTAGTCGTCATTAGCTGCCTGAGCATGCTTACTTCCACCGTACGATTTAACAGCTTGCCCATGACACACCCCCACCAAATGACACAGGGGATATGGATCTGATGAACCTCATGATAATGAATCATTGCTGCTGAAAAAAAATATGAAAGAACATAGAGAAAGTGACTGACAGCTTAATCAGGATGCACATGCTGTTGTACGCCCAGTGCAAAAATGTTAAAATACTGAAAAATGTAAATACAACATTGTGTAACATATATAATTAGCCAGTACGTTATCAATTTACAATGCATGTACATTATTTTGAAATAATATAATGATAATATTTAATGAATACATTAAAATAATTTGAAAATGTATCTTTTTTTATCATTTATATTTTTTTTCATTATAATATGTGATGCGATCTAGGAAACCTTTTTTAGGTTTTAAAACCATATGAAAGCTCTTTCCAAAACTTATTTTATTTTTTCCATAGCTTGAACGTAACCAAATTTATGTGCTATCTTAAGTTGGCTAATAGCTATGATTTCCAGGAATGGAATATTGAGAAAAGCGAGGGCAGTGCAACTGTTCACGCATGGTTCGCATAACAGACTGTCATCGGGCTCCTCCTCTTCAGTAACTTCATCATCCGATCCATTATAACATAATTTAGGGCAGTGGTTCTCAACTCCAGTCCTCGGGGCCCACTGCTCTGCTTGTTTTGTATGTTCTCCCTCATTTACCACACCTGATTCAGATCATCAGCTCGTTAGGAGAAAGATCCATGAACTGAACTGAGTGTGTCAGATTCAGAAACATATAAAAATGCAGAGTAGTGGGCCCAGAGGACTGGAGTTGAGAACCACTGATTTAGGGCACTGACATCACTAAGACTGAGCAGATTGAGATGAGTAAGCTCGTTTAAGTGAGTAGCTACAGTACTTCAGACTGTGTTGTTGCGCTCCGCCATCTCACAATATTAAAAAACGAATTAAAAAACTTTGCGTGCCATAGTGTACACAGAACTGACCCCAACTTTTTATCTAATAATTCTGACTTTTTTTTCACACTGTGAGTTCATATCTCGCATTTCTGACATCATTTCTCGCAATTGTGAGTTTATATCCTGCAATTTTTACTATATACAGTATCTTACAATTCAGACTTTATAACTTCTAAAGTCTATATCACGATATAAAGTTTATATCACGTAATTCTGAGAAAAAAAAAAAAGAACTGTAAGATAAAAAGTCGCAATTACCTTGTTTTCACAATTGCAAGTGTATATCCTGCAGTTCTGACTTTATATCTCACAATTCTGACTTTATATCTTGCAACTGCGAGTTTATGTTATGCAATTCTGAGAAAAAAAAGTCAGAAATGCAAAACACTTTGCTTTTGATTCAGTGGCGGAAATGGGCTTCCATATATAAGAACTAAAACTAAAATAAAATTAATAAAAACTACATATACACATTAAAAAAAAAACCTAAAAGTGACAAAAACAAAATGACCTAAACTTTGACTAAAATTAAAAGTATAAAAAATATATATAAAATATAAAGGATATAAACTATAAAAATAAAAATTATAATAGTATCTCAGTGATACTACAATAACACTTATGAGAGTCATTTGAGTCAGACTGTTTATTAAAATCACTGATTCATTTAGGAACAAAACATGTGACTGTCCATATGAATGTCATTGAATCATTTACTCAACCAATTTATTAACTGATTAACTGTTTAAAAAGCAGCTTTTAAATCTAATAAGTAAGGATTAATCAACGGTTTGTCCTGCATTAAAGGATTTTAAATGCACGACGTGGAGCCTCCAGAAACGCCCGACGCCAAGTGCGTTTAAAATCCTTTAATGCATGGCAAGTCATTGATTATACCGCTTATTCCATGGTCATTTGTCAAGTTATAGACAAGTTAAAAGTAGTATTGCTCTTTGCAGCGCAATATTTGACCGAATGGGTAAAAAAGAGAGTTATTTTTGTCAGTTATGACATGCAGCTCTTGCATTCTTCCTGCTTCAAATCAGACACAGAGATGAAATAGTGCGGTAAGATCACATTTATCTGAATGAATTTGTAGCATTTATTTCAGTACATTATCGATCGACCGAGAGAGAGAGAGAGAAGGCGAGAAGGTAGCCGTTGATGACTGTTGTGTGTGTGTGTGTGTGTACCTGCCTGCATGCTGTGCGTCTGCGCATCTCTCTCTACAAACAATGAATTTATTCAGAAACATCAGTTTTACCCCCTCGTTGCTGTGGAATATAATGTAGCGACCTAGTATCTAGGTTATTTTATAAATAAGAATCGCGGGGAAGCGCTGATAACAAGTTTATGTATGTGCGCAGCAATGCGATCTCTCTCTCTCTCTCTCTCTCTCTCTCTCTGTGTGTGTGTGTGTACTTGTTTTTGCTACGTTGTGGGGACCAAATGTCCCCACAAGGATAGTAAAACCTGAAATTTTTGACATTGTGGGGACCGGCCTGCAGTCCCCACAATGTTAAAAAATGATTAAAAATAGTAAATGATGTTTATCTGAAAGTGTAACGATGCAAACATGTTTTCTGTGAGGGCTAGGTTTAGGGTTAGGGTTGGGTTAGGGGATAGACAATTTCGTTTGGTCAGTATAAAATCTATAAAAGTCTATGGAAAGTCCCCACAATTCACAAAAACAAACATGTGTGTGTGTGTGTGTGTGTGTGCGCGTTTGCGTGCGTCCATTAAAGCAGCGCATTAATATAGAACGGCGATTAAACTGACTTGGAACTACCTGTGCATTAAACGGTTTTACTGCATACCTGCCAGCCAATCAGAATCCAGTATCCAGACATTCCATGGTATAAATAGGGTTAAGTTAGTGTCAATTTTGAAACAAGTAAAACAGTTGATAACAGTGTTACTGTCAAATAATCATTAATTTAAAAAAAATGGCATTTATTTGTAAACTTTATATTTTGTCCATTATAATACACAGCTTTTATGTATGATTAAAATATTAATATATATTGCTCTCAGACTTTTTGGCCATCAGTCCTATTACCTTATTATCTTTTTACAATATAATCATATTACCTTAATTTTGTAATGCCATGAAAGCCATAAAGACATATTTGGGTCAGGGGTATTTTAAATGACTGCATTAGATCAGAGCTGAAGTGCTATCATAAGAGACTAGATTCTTATGCCAGTCAGAGCACACTCATTAATTCATCGGAGCGCAGCGAGGGAGTGTTTCATGCCCGTCGGGGCATTCGGTTTCAGTTTACAACTGCCAACTGGCTTACAAATGTTTATCATGGATTTCCTGGGTGTTAATCCAAGTTTTGTGCAATGCATCAGTCTTGAAGCCTTGTGTGGTAATTGGCAGACCTCGGCTGACAGGTGGCACAAGGAGACGGGGAGACCTAAAAATGTCTCAAAATCCTACACCCTCACTTCCTCCAAAATTTTTAAAATTAATTGTTGCCGAAAGGCATGAGCACTCACATGAAAATTCTTTCGAAATACACCTCCAGACAGTTCAAGTAGTTTCCACCTGCTATTAAATAATATTCAACAGGCTCTTGGTTTTGACAAAATGTGATGTAAAAGGCCTTGGGTTCTATAGAGACAGAGAGACAGAGCCAAACAGCCAACGGCATCCATTCTCTCGGCTATCTGAGGAATTAACTTTTGAAGACAGTAAACAGTTCAATACTTTTCTTAATGATTCAGAAAATGCACTCTGGTCACACTGAAAAGGTTATCAAGCTTTCCATAGAGCTTCATTTTACCATTAAGTTGTCAAAACTGTCATTCTTTTTCAGTGTGTCCTTGCTGAATACAAGTTATATACATTTCTTTCAAAAAAAAAATAATAATAATAAAAATAAATAAATAAAAATCCTGCTGACCCCAAATTTTTTAATAATAGTGTGCATATACAGGTACATCTCAATAAATTAGGATGTCGTGGAAAGTTAATTTATTTTAGTAATTTAGTTATTTCAACTCAAATTGTGAAACTTGTGTATTAAATAAATTCAGTGCACACAGACTGAAGTGGTTTAAGTCTTTGGTTCTTTTCATTGTGATGATTTTGGCTCACATTTAACAAAAACCCACCAATTCTCAATCTCAACAAATTAGAATACTTCATAAGACTAATAAAAAAAAACATTTTTAGTGAATTGTTGGCCTTCTGGAAAGCATGTTCATTTAGTGTATATGTACTCAATACTTGGTAGGGGCTCCTTTTGCTTTAATTACTGCCTCAATTCAGTGTGGCATGGAGGTGATCAGTCTGTGGCACTGCTGAGGTGGTATCAAAGCCCAGGTTTCTTTGACAGTGGCCTTCAGCTCATCTGCATTTTTTGGTCTCTTGTTTCTCATATTCCTCTTGACAATACCACATAGATTCTCTATGAGGTTCAGGTCTGGTGAGTTTGCTGGCCAGTCAACCATGGTCATTTAACCAACTTTTGGTGCTTTGGCAGTGTGGGCAGGTGCCAAATCCTTCTGGAAAATGAAATCAGCATCTTTAAAAAGCTGGTCAGCAGAAGGAAGCATGAAGTGCTCTAAAATTTCTTGGTAAACGGGTGCAGTGACTTTGGTTTTCAAAAAACACAGTGGACCAACACCAGCAGATGACATTGCACCCCAAATCATCATAGACTGTGGAAACTTAACACTGGACTTCAAGCAACTTGGGCTATGAGCTTCTCCACCCTTCCTCCAGACTCTAGGACCTTGGTTTCCAAATGAAATACAAAACTTGCTCTCATCTGAAAAGAGGACTTTGGACCACTGAGCAACAGTCCATTTCTTCTTCTCCTTAGCCCAGGTAAGACGCCTTTGGCGTTGTCTGTGGATCAGGAGTGGCTTAACAAGAGGAATACGACAGCTGTAGCCAAATTCCTTGACACATCTATGTGTGGTGGCTCTTGATGCCTTGACCCCAGCCTCAGTCCATTCCTTGTGAAGTTCACCCAAATTCTTGAATCGATTTGGCTTGACAAGACTCTCAAGGCTGCGGTTCTCTCGGTTGTGCATCTTTTTCTTCCACACTTTTTCCTTTCACTCAACTTTCTGTTAACATGCTTGGATACAGCACTCTGTGAACAGCCAGCTTCTTTGGGAATGAATGTTTGTGTCTTACCCTAATTGTGAAGGGTGTCAATGATTGTCTTCTGGACAACTGTCAGATCAGCAGTCTTCCCCATGAGTGTGTAACCTAGTGAACAAAACAGAGAGACCATTTTGAAGGCTCAGGAAACCTTTGCAGGTGTTTCGATTTGATTAGCTGATTGGCATGTCACCATATTCTAATTTGTTGAGATAGTGAATTGGTGGGTTTTTGTGAAATGTGAGCCAAAGTCATCACAATTAAAAGAACCAAAGACTTAAACTACTTCAGTCTGTGTGCATTAAATTTATTTAATACACGAGTTTCACAATTTGAGTTGAATTACTGAAATAAACTTTTCCACAACATTCTAATTTATTGAGATGCACCTGTAGTGTATATGCAGCAAATACGATTTATTTGCAGTGTAACTAATTTCATTTTTATTATTTTTATTCCGAACTGTGTAAAATGTGAAAAACATGCTTGAGTTTCCGACTTTATTTTAGAAAGAAATCGCTCTATTAAGGTGACTGAGACACCAAAATGATTGGTACATATCTCATGTGGGTGGTTTAAACCATTAACAGAAAGTTGAAAACTATAGTATTTTATACGCTGACAGTTGATGGTATCCATTGACTTCCATAGTATTTTTTCCATGCTATATACAGTCAACTGTTTACTACTAACTAACATTCTTCATAATGTCTTGTTTTGTGCTCAACAGAAGAAAGAAACTAAAGAACAAATGGAGGATGAATAAATTATGACAAAATATTCATTTTTGTGTGAGTAAATTGAAGTAAATTTCTGTATTCGCTTTAAGGTCATCATTTATTCCATACGAATAAGGTGTTCAGGTTCTTGCACACTGCAACTGAATTTAGAAGTTATTTATTTATTTTTTTCATTTGCACATTAGTGTTATGACTACCAATAGAAATTAAGAAAGTATTTACCAAACTCCAGAGTAACATAAATTCCTGTAATGTTCAACAAATACTCATAATATGAATCTATTAAGCTGTGATAAAGTCCAGTTGCAAAATGCAAAAAAAAACCTTTCATAATATTAAATAATATCATGAATATTTATTTATTTGTCCATTTGTTAAGTTGTCATAGGAGATTTAGACAGATTTTCATGCTCTTTCAATCACGTTTCGATCACGGCATCCTCCATTCACCGATTGTTGATGTTTGGAAATGCTGCATATAAAGACATCACTGTTGGCCACTTCAGACTTCCTGCTGCTGGTGCGAATGCAACCAGGAAACTGGCCTGAGGGGGAAATTGGTTCTCTAGAAAACAACAAGCTGGCTAGATTTTACAACTACACAGTGCAAAAGCTTCTATCCATGGAACTTTCCTGTTTCACAAGAACTGTTCACTTAAAGGATCATTGCGGAACCTAAAATGCTTATTCTATATGGGCTTTCTCACTGGAGGAACCTTTTCCCACTTTTTGGTGTGTTTACACCACAGGAACTAGGAATGCATTTAGTTCTAGGAGCTCCATTTAGCGGGACTAATAAGTGGACACTGACTGGCCAAATGAATACGAAACACCAGCTACTCTGTATTTTTAAAAAGCTGTGTAAAAATATTTACTCCACAAACATGGAAAACAGTGATAACAGCATTTAGCTACCTGTTGTCTGCAGCGTTGTGTTCTTTTCTCAGCTTCGATATGTAACTCTGCAAGTTGTTATAGGAGATTTAGTCAGATTTTTATGGTCTTTCAATTGACCAAATTGTAAGTTTACATTCCATCATCACAAAACCCATTGCACACAACAAAAATAGCTTCAATCATGGCGTCCTCAGTTCACCGGTCGTTGACGTTTGTAACTGCCACGAATAAAGACGTCACTGTCAGCCACTTCTGAGTTCCTGCTGCCAGTATGAATGCTACCAGGAAACGGCCCAAGGGGGAAACTGGTTCTCTAGGAACCACCATGCTGGCTAGTTCCTACAACTAAGTTCCTAGAACTACACAGTGCAAAAGCCCCTATCCAAGGAACCTTTCTGTTTCACAAGAGCTGTTCACTTAAAGGTTCATTGCAGAACATATAATGCTTCCATAGGGACTTCCGCACTGTTGAAACCTTTCATAGTTCCTTGAACTATTGGTGGAAGTTGCCACTTTTTGGCATGTTTGCACCGCAGGAACTAGGAACGTATTAGTTCTAGGAACTCCATTTGGGGGAACTAAATTATCTCCTACTTCAGAGTAGAGTCTAAAACAGTTCTGTAGGAGCTACCAGTGATGTGAGGGTACGCTGACTGAGCAAACGCATACAAAACACCGGCTACTATGCATTTTTAAAAAGCTGTGTAAAAATATTTACTCCAGGAACATGGAAAACAGCTGTATCGGCATTTAGCTACCTGTTGCCTGCAGCTTTTTTCTTTTCTCAGCTTCGAATATATGTAACACTGCAAGTTGTCATAGGACAAATACTTTCGTGCTCTTTCAATCATGTAAATTATGCGTTTACATTCCATCTCTGTTATCAGGAAACCCACAACACAGAACAAAAGAGTTTTGATTACGGCGTCCTCCATTCACCAGTTGTTGACGTTTGTAAATGCCGTGAATAAAAACGCCGATGTTGGATGCTTCAGAGTTCCACTATTGGTGGAAGTTCCCACTTTTTGGTGTGTTTCGCAGAAACTAGAAATGTATTTATTTCTAGGAACTCCATTTGGGGGAACTAAATTAGCTCCTACTTCAGAGTAGGGTCTAAATCAGTTCTATAGGAGCTACCAGTGACGTAAATGTACGCTGATAACACATACAAAACACTGGCTACCCAGTGTTTTGTATGTGTTATCAGCGTACATTTACGTATCATCAAGGCTAAGAAAAGAACACAGAGCTGTAGACAAAAGGTAGCTGAATGCTGTTATATTAGTTTTCCATGTTTGTGGAGTAATTTTTACAAAAAACAGCTCCAATCACGGCGTCCTCCATTCACCGGTTGTTGATGTTTGTATATGCCGTGAATAAAGATGTCGTTGTCGACCACTTTAGAGTTCCTGCTGCCATAAAAAGGCCTGAGGGGGAAATTGGTTCTTTAGGAACCACCAAACTTCTTAGTTCCTTGAACTGAATTCTTAGAACTACGCGGTGTGGAAGCACCTATGCATGGAATCTTTCTACCTTAGAACTGTTCACTGAAAGGTTCATTGCGGAACCTAAAATACTTCTTCTATAGGGACTTTCGCACCGGAACCTTTTCATAGCTCCTAGAACTATTGGCGGAAGTTCACACTTTTTGGCACATTCGCACCTCAGGAATGAGAAATGTATTTAGTCCTTGGAACTTAGTTTGGGGGAGCTAACTTAACTCCTACTTCACCACCATGCTGGCTAGTTCCTAGAAATTAGTTCCTAGAACTACTCAGTGCGAAAGCCCCTATTCATGGAACCTTTCTACAGTATTTAAAAATAGAACTGTTCATTGTGGAACCTAAAATGCGTCTTCTGTGGTATCACCTTTATTTTTAAAGGGGAGGTCTAATGCTATTTCATGCATTCTGACTTATTTACCATTAAAGAGTTGGATTCTCATGGTAAATGAAGTTTCAAAAAAACGTGTTGGGTGTATGATAGAGAATTTCTGTCCCAAATACACTCCTTCAGGGTTCGCATAATTTTCGTAAGGTCGTTTTTGAGTATGGCCTTGTATGACATCATGAAGGGCAGAATTCCTTATATGGTCACTTCTCCAGGAAGAGCGCGCACACATCAACCAGAGCGAGAGTGTGCCCATCAACATGTTGCATTCGAGTTACGGAAATCGTCGGCAGCACTGCACAGGACTTGTCATTTTGTTTCTAGGTCACAAAATCAAAGTGTTTTTGGTTGTGAGGGAAAGATAACCTTGCTCAGCTTCTCAAGGAAACCCAGTGTTAAGAAAACAATCGCTACGCAAAAGTTGCGTGCGCCCATGATTCTTTAACTTCGCCCACAGCACGCCTCCAGGAGTTCAATCTTGAGCATTTGCATCTTTCTTTTATAAATCTGATAAGACTAAAGACTCTTCAGAGATGTGAAAGATGCAATGGTACTTAACAGGTACTTAAGATTAACAAGACATTGGTGTAAATCTCAACAAAGTCACGAATGCCAGATTTCTTTACAAAGCAAAAGCTTTCATAATCCTAAACTTTGCTCAAATGCTTTAGAAAGCCTAATCAGTAGGCATGTTTGTCCTTGAAGAGAGTGAATCAATATTAAATGATGTTTGTTTCCATTGTATACTTTTCCCTGTTGAAGCTCCCGCTCAGCGGTATACTTTTCCGAAGTCCATTTTATCCCCCGGTCACAAACGAGTGTGTCAGGTGAACTTCAAAGGCACATTTCATCGGGAAAAGGGACACGGCCGAAGTGCATCATGCCTGCTCCATCGCTAATCGCTGCCAGCGGATTCAATTTGCACCCGTTCGGCTGGAGAGACATCCTCATCCTCAGCGCTGCCCTCTGGGAGCTCGTCTGCAATCTCTTAAGAGGGCTGTCAAGGACAAGGCACTAGATTACAATGAATAGCAATCATCACTCTCACATAGGTACATGCGCACATTTCGCGCATCCTCCAGCTAACGCAATCAATGTGCCATCCACAGGCCTCCGCTGTACTGTCAGCGCGGGCGAGATGCCGTTTACTCAGCAAACATGAATGACAGCTTGTTGGCACACTTAGTTTCATTGTGCGCTGGAATCCATTACCCGCAATAACCCCTGTATTTTTGTGCTCATTTTTTGGGGGGGGCTTGTGTGTGTGGAACCGAGGAACTCGGATGGTCCCCCACGGGTTTGACCTGCGGGGAGGCCGTATGCTGCTGTTGATAAATTGCTGTGTCTTTGATCTACAGCTTCTCTGACAGCTGCTGATTAAGTATCGAGGGGTAAGGAGGCAACGAGCGAACGCCATCATGGTGTAAAGACTCCCATTTAATCAGGGCATAATTAAAGTCTTCTGTCTGCATCCGTCCCGAGCTTCAAAGCAAACCTCTGCCGCCTTTAGGCATGACGAAAAGGTTAACCGCCACTGCTGATGTCCTGCCAAAGTGACGAGGGAGAGATGGTCCATCAGTATTGGTTTTGGAGGCCTTGTTTTCCCCCTGAAACCCCAACGGGTTTGCCCTGGGTCAGAGGCTCAGGCACCATTAAGAAAATGAATGCAGCTCTGTTGTTGTTTCGTTTTTTTTTTCATCCTTTTTGCTCTAATCTTTTTTCTTTGCCAAGCATCCATCCAGACGCTACACATCTCTGCCCCCTTTTCCTCTCCCCAGAGACCCGGCGTTCTCTCCAACCCACCTTTAACTTTCTCTTTCTACTTCCTCACCCTGGCTTTTCATGTTTCTTCTAAATCCGCACCGAAAACCAACGCAAGGGACCAGAGATGGGAAAGTTGGAGTATTTCAGCTTTTCCATGAGGTGTGAAATTATTAACGATATTATTTTAATTATTAAATTATTGTATGTAAATAGTGTTGGAGTAACTGTAATCCATTAGTTACTGATTACAATGGGGGTTACATCTGAATACTACTTGTATTAATATTTACTGTTTCTTGTTATGTTTTTAAATTTGTATTTAACCTCAGAACAATCACAACGTAAAAAGAGGTGCTAAAGTCTGATTTTGTGGCAGCTGTGCTTACAAATTAAATTATTAAAATCTTAATTTAAGAGGTAAAGGATTTTGAAAACATTTGTTAGAAATTTAGAAAAGCAATCAAAAAGTAATCTGTTACGTTACTTTAATAAAGTAATTGAAATAGTTACACTTCTTATTACATTTCAAATAGGGTAGCATGTAATCTGTGATCTATTACATTTAATATATATATATATATATAAATATATATATATATATACATATATATATATATATGTATGTACGTATGTATGTATGTATGTAAACATTCGACACTCACCTAGTTTCCAAGCCTCTTTTTTAATGTTGCTCAAAACCACCAAATAACACTTAATTTCAACATTTACTCTTCCTATCCATTTGCATGCAAAGCATGCTGGGAACTGGCAATGCCCTGCTGAGTGGTAGTTTGTGCCAACAAAAATTACTAATGCGGTTCCAATACAACTGGATAAAGTAGGCTTTTATGTTACAAATGTAAGTGGATGGCACAAAATGAGATTATGTTGTTACTAAATGTTCCAAAACAGTTCATTTTATTAATAGAACAAGCAACACCTTTTTTTGGTTTTGGAGTCTGAAAACATAATCTCAACCATTGCTATTCCATGATTTTTAAAGTGGTCATGACATGGATTTTTTCAAATTATTTTTATAGGTTTACTTATAATGTTAATAAAGTTTTTTTGCACAAAAAAACACAAATAAATATGTGGGAAAAAAAATTATATTTTCAACTCTCATTCTGCCCCCCTGTCTAAAACAACCTGTTTAAGGGGCGGGTTCCTTTAAAGGAGAAGTCCACTTCCAGAACAACAATTTACAAATAATGTACTCACCCCTTTGTCATCCAAGATGTTCATGTCTTTCTTTCTTCAGTCTTAAAGAAATGTTATGTTTTTTGAGGAAAACATTTCAGGATTTTTTCTCCCAAAATGCAGTTTAAATGCTTCAAACGATCCCAAATGTGGTTGTAAACGATCCCAGCCAAGGAAGAAGGGTCTTATCTAGTGAAACGATCGGTTATTTTCATAAAAAATAATACAATTTATATACTTTTTAATGTCAAACGCTCGTCTTGTCTACTCTCCCTGAACTCTGTGTATTCTGGCTCATGACAGTTAGGGTATGTCGAAAAACTCTGACCATATTTTCTTCCTCAACTTCAAAATCGTCCTATATCGCTGTTTTACCTTTTTTGTTAAGGGTGTTTGATCTTCTTTGAGTGTTCACATTGCAAAGACTGGGTCTGTACTTCTGCAGCAATGTAGGATGATTTTGAAATGATTTTTGAAGTTGAGGGAGAAAATACGCTCAGAGTTTTTCGACATACCCTAACTGTCTTGAGTCAGAATACACAGAGTTCAGGGAGAGCAAGACAAGATGAGCATTTGAGATTAAAAAGTATTTAAACTGTTTTTTTTTTAATGCAAATAACCAGTCATTTTGCTAGATAAGACCCTTCTTCCTTGGCTGGAATCGTTTACAGCCGCATTTGGGATCGTTTGAAGCCGCATTTAAACTGCATTTGGGAAGTTCATACTCGGGGCACCATATCAGTCCATTATATGGAGAAAAATCCTGAAATGTTTTCTTCAAAAAACACAATTTCTTTAAGACTGAAGAAAGAAAGACATGAACATCTTGGATGACAAGGGGGTGAGTACATTATCTGTAAATTGTTGTTCTGGAAGTGGACTTCTCCTTTAGGATTGGTCAGGAATCCGCCACTGTTTTATGATTGGCTAACATTACTGCATAGGAAACAGTATCAACGCTCCCTTGACATTGCACGTGAGAGTTTTGACAACATGATCAAAATAAAACAGTTTTTTCCAGACAAAGCATTATGAAATCATTTACTTACCATTTGTGATGCAGCTGCAGTCAGATCTAGTACTGCTTCATCGTGAACTCCCCATGACACTGTGCCTCGTTTACAAAACAACATGCTCAAATCAATCTGGTATGCTATTAAAAATGAACTATCCACTCATTCCTTACCCTGGGATCCTTCTGATATCTGTACAAAGATGTGAACGAGCTGTTTATGCCAAATGCATCAAAAAACAAACGTTCTTTCACTCCATTTGTCCTATTGATGACAGACATATGCGCGTGGACTGCGTCAGAAAGCGAACGTGCATCTGTATACTGTATCCAGTGTAGACAACATAGACAACAAAACACTTGCCTTCAGCATGTCAGCCGTTAAGCTAGTGAACGCCGGTGGGCGGGGCCTATAGTGAGAAGAAGATTATTCGTCGATTTCTTGCTCTGGAGGCGGTGTTTATGCAAATGTTTGTGCCCGGGTGACATCATCTTGCACCTCAGATCTAAACAAGCCATTTTTGGAGCTTGATTAAATAAATGTGTTGTTTATAATGAGGATGTTTTAAGCTTTGAAACTTGCATGATGTTTTAATGATACAAAGACCTCTAAAAGACCTCCAAATTTGATTCCTGGTTTAGTTTGGGTTTTTTTCCCCCATAGACCATTAAGGCTACATTGAAATTTGGTGGCACTTTCAGTGCTTGCAGAAGCAGTGACAATCCTCTACACTTTCATTTTTTGATGATGGAACTCATTCTCTCTGATGGATGGTAAAATGGCTACATTGAATGACACTGTAATGTCACAACAATTTCAGTCTTCTCTATTTTCAAGCCATTGTCACCAGTACAACCTCAACAATTTTATTTATTTTTATCCTGTTTTTATCTTTTTCCATGGTACATTTCTTGTATTTTTTTTCAACAGACTGTCAGACAGCATCAATTTATGCACTAATTTAAAACCACAGGACATTGAAATTAAGTTCCTTATCACGCATGGAGATGATCTGTCACTCCATATATTTGCTTATGTGATGTTAGTTTTGGTACACTAGATTGCGTCCTACATTTATGTACACCATGAATCATCTGACAGACACAATTTAGGACATTCTGAGCATTCTGGGCCATGCATAATTTATAAATGATTCACTGTGATAAAATATTAATAACTCATTGACTGAAAACATCTTTTCATATCTTGATCAATGGCTGCAGAGTGGATGTACAGCAGAAAAGCAAATCTTCTGAAGATGGCAGACGTCAAAGTAAAAAATATCAAATTTCTAAATCAGCCCTAATCCTTACATTACTGTGAAGTCTAGAAGAGCGTAGACTTGTAGATATAAGCTATATACTAAGAAGCGTAAACATGAAAGATCAAAATCACTAAGGACGGATTTATACAGGATGTGTTTTCACGCTTAAAAACATGAGATGAGATGCATGGTAGTGGAATGAAAAAACACAAGCATGTTTTTTCAAACTGCGAGATGCAGGGCAGTGGAACACATACACAGAAAAAAACAAGTTACAGTGATGTGAAAGTTTACAATTTTAACTACTTTTAACTTGAGTGTTGTGTTTTTATGTCATGCATGAGATGCTGGAAAATATGCAAGACACAAGCACAACAGTCAAACATGTCTGCACAGTGCATGTTTATATAGAAAAAAGTGGAGGTGCAGTGCAGTGGAATGCAAATGTATTTGACTTCTATGGTGCCCCCAAATTTGAACTTCCAAAATGCAGTTTAAATGCAGTTTCAAAGGGCTCTAAACAATCCCAGCCAAGGAAAAATGGTCTTACCTAGCGAAACGTTTTTTTTTTATTATTATTACAATTTATATACATTTTAACCTTAAATGCTTGTCTCGTCTAGCTCTGTGTGAACAGTTTTTTCCGATCATGACAGTTAAAGTAAGTCTAAAACTCCCATCTCATTTTCTCATTTTTCCATCTCAACTTTAAAATCGTCCTACATCGCTGCAGAAGTACCAATTCAGAGTTTACAAAGTGAACATGCAAAGAAGATCAAACACATTTAAGTAAAAACAAAAAAGGTAAAAACATGGGCTAGAAGACTTTTAGTAACAAACTAATAAAAAATATTTTTATTTTAATTTAAAAAAAAAAACTTTGATATTGTTTGTATCAAAATTAAACTTTCTTTCTCCTTTGACATGTTCAAAATTAAATAGAAATATTTTAACTATTTAAAATATAACTATTTCTGCCCTTTAGTGTGACATAATGTCCTATGTGACACACATAAAAGAAGCACGGATTTGATTTTCTCTCTCTCTCTCTCTATATATATATATATTTTTTTTTTAAAGGTGAGTTGTTTTAAGGTGTGAGTTTTAAGTGATTTATTTAATCGTTTTGATGAGACTTTTTCATTGGAAGTGTTTATTTGCGGATTTAAATATACGCGAAAACATCGATTTTGTTGTCAGTTGTTGAATTTTCTTGTGGGTGAAGCAAAAATGTCAATTTATGATACTCGGAAAATTAAGATTGAACAAAATGTAAGTAGTAACTTACAAACAGTTTTTTTTTTAATCGTGTGAAATTTAGATCTTATGTGTTTTGAAACGATTTGGTGCTGTAAGAGTGCTCTGTGTGAAGTTGTCAATGACGACTTGGAGTTTGCAATGTTTTAATTTAAGTATGTATGTGAGTTTTGTGAAAAATGAGTAAAGTGCTGATTGTGTAATGTAATTGGAAACTGTATTAAAGGTTGGTTTAAAATTCAAAAATTCTCTCTCTCTCTCTCTCTATATATATATTTTTTTTTTTCAAAGGTGAGTTGTGCAATAAGGGAGATATCTTAAATCTTAAAATTGTATAATTTTCAGCAGTGTTGAAGGGATGACAGCAAGGTTTGTCTTTTTGTGAGTTTGTCTTGAAATTGTCTAACAAATCATGGGGGAAAAGAATGTTAATTATAATTTAATAAAAAAAAACACTACATGAAAATAAGTGTCAAACAATGTAGATAAATCTCTCTTATGCTATTTATATAATATTAAAAGTTGTTTTTCTTAATTTTTGCTGTCACACCATAGGACAAATTTATAGTACCGTTCAGTAATAAATGTAATAAATAAATAAATAAATAAAACAGTGAAAGGATTGATGAAAGTAGTGACCCTTTCTCAAAGATCAGACTTCACACTACAGAAATATATGCATTTCTTCTTTAAACATTTTCGTCTTTTACAAAATAAACATTTTCTACCTCCTATTTGTCAGCTACTCACATATTCCATTAGGATTTAGTGGTTTTAACAAGCATTAAAACCAATTCAATTCCTATAGCCAGTAAAACCATTACAAATGTTTTAATGGTTTCTATTGTTTTTGTTTGTTTGTTTGTTAGCAGGTATGATTATTTAAAAACAAAAAAGGTAACCAGTATTTTACTGATTCATCTTCTTTTCTATTTTAAGATCTACATATTGCTATAGTGAACAAACACTCTTCTTTCAACGATTTGAATCTCACACAGCAGCAGTTCTTGGTTTATCCACTCGACAAATATGACTCGTTTTTAGGTAAACCAGTGACTGAGAAATAACTGAGTAACTAACTGTTCAACAGATTCAAAAATGTTCGCTATTCATTAAAATTCGCTTCACTAGTAGCGCTTTTGATTCACTAAAAAGATCCGGCATTCGCTCGCAAATCGGACTTGTTTTGATTCACTTGAAAGAACCGATTGATAAGAGTCACTCGCGAATCGGATTTTACTAGTTGCTCTGGGTGTTTTGATCCACTTAGAAGAACCGGTTCATAGGAGTCATTTGCTCACGAATCGGACTTCACTGGGCCAACTGTATGTTTCGCGCTGAAAAGCAATTTAGGTAAGGCTTAGATGGCGGAAGAGTTAACGGATGAGAACCGTAAAACGTTTGTTTTTAAATAACGGAACCATTTTTCAACCCCACTTAAACTAGCTTTGCGTAAGAAACAGACTGAAGCTTAAAAATAGGTGGCTGTACGCCAGTGAGATGACATAAAAGCAATATATTGCTTTCTAAAACGTCTTTTAAAGTTGTAATTGTTCAGTGTGTATGCCTGCTTCAATAATGTAACCTCTTTAAAAATGTATTAATTTTGGGGGTTTTCACGGCCAGTATCATGTTCAATTAAAAATTTGATTCGATTTACATACCTAATATAGAGCAATAATCATTCATGTTTGTTGAGGCTGAAGCAGCTTCATATTTTTTTAATGAGACAAACAAGACATTAATAAACCATGGCTGGTGAATCCACGTTAACGTGTATTTATCAAAAAATGTCTGCTCAACTGGTTCTCATCCTCAGCTGTCCCCATGCAAACAATGGGAAAATAATTGGTGTTGATCGAGTGCTGCCTTCGGAATATGAAAAAGATGTGGAGAGCGCTCACCACATATTTTATTTAGTTTGGACACCTGTAAGTGTAAAATTGAAAACCAACTCTCCCTGCTGTTAAATTAGTCCCATATTTCATTTATTTTTTTCTAAATCCCTGCAGTCTTATATGAAATTCTGTTCTGAAAATAAGTGGAAAAGTTAGGAAATGACATCTCGGCCTTGAACGGCTAGAAGATGCAAGCAAAAGCAGAAGCTCGAGCTGTCAGGGGAATGCATTTCCATATATTTGATCAGGCATGGCCAAGACAGCATGACCCCCAAGTTTAATCTACTATGCTTGCGCGAACGTCCATTTGAGTGCCAGATCCTCTTTGACCTACAGAAGTCTGCAAATCCAACCATCTCATTCCCACACTTTATCTTATCTTTTCATTTCTCTCTTTAAAAAAAAATAAAAGTCACCAAATGAAGGTTAAAGCGACCATTCATTTAGAATAATGAGTCTGTTCAGTCATTGCCTGAAATCACAGTGTCTGAAATTTGTATCTCCTCTTTGCCCTCTACAACAAATGACTCTTCCAATAAGCACTGTCCTAGTGTTCAACCCTGTAATCTAATGCTAATCTAAGTTGTGAAGATGTAGCACATACCTGAGACCCCTTCATTTAATGTTTTTATCTCCTGACGTCCGAGTGATTGCAGTATTGTATTTTTCCAAAGTCCAGAGTCAAAGGATTCACTGCTAACAAAAGAGTTTCTCTGTGGGATGAACTGTTTTAACTGTGCTTTTAATAGCCTTTTACCCTTAGCGTTCCTGTCAAACTTAACTCGATTCAAAACGTCACGCGGGTGGAACGTTGGAACACTAACACCATTGCTGCGTCCGAAATCGCATACTTCCCTACTATATAGTACGCGAAAAACAGTATGCGAGGCGAGTAGTATGTCCGAATTCATAGTATTCGAAATTCAGTAGGCGAGAAGTACCCGGATGACCTACTGCTTCCGCCTGAATTCTGTAGTACGCATACCATGGACACTTTCCTATCCCATGAGGCCCCGGGAGAGGATGCGTTATATTCGAAAAATGGCGAAAGTGGTGACGCGGCTCATTTCAAGTGTAAGTACCTCAGGAAAAAACGTTGTTTATTGTGATTAAATTACACTTCTTTAACACAATCTAAATAAACGGATGACTTATTGAAAGTTTAAACATTGATTTATAAATCGAAACGTTATTTGATAAATACTCTAGAAGCTGATCTGCGAGCAGCTGACCGACGCCTTCTCTGAGCTGTCTGTCCGTCCAATCAACGTTAAAACGCCGAACATTGCCGGTGCCGGTGTTCGTGCAGTGGAGCAGTCTCTTTAAATTTTCGCGCTGTTGTGACGACGCATGACACGTGACAACATCAATATGGCGGATGTAGTACGTCCGAATTCCATTCATACTACCCACATTCATACTATATAGAACGTAATTTTTAACGGTCGGGTAGTACGTTTATATTTAAATGTAGTACCTACTTAAGCAGTATGCGATTTCGGACGCAGCACATGTCTACACTGGACGCGACAAAGCGACCGTTGCAAATCATTTGAACTTTGTGTGAGCACGTCATTAATAGAACGCGGCAGCAGTTTACTGTCGGGAATTTGTCGTGGTGCGCCGTATCCAGTGTAGACAGCATTACAATGGGTTCTACTGTATTTTGTCCCGTCGCGCTACGCCGCTCGCGTCCGGTGTGGACGGTGTAAAGCTGAGTTCACAGCTGGCATGTCTTCTTCTTCTTCTTCTTCTTGTATCGTTTATTGGCGGTTGACAAGCCAACTTATGGTGTATTACCGCCACCAACTGGACTGGATTGTGAAGCTTCGACAGGGGTTACAAAAACTAAATTCTTCCTTCCAATCCTGTAACTTTCAGATAATAGAGTATTTCTTTTTGCACTGTTGACTGTTCTGAAGCACAACTTAATAGATTTATTAAACTGAAATTAGTTATACTTAGATCCTTCAATTTCTTAGTCAACTCGCCTCTTTCTCTATTATATGCTGTACAGTGTAGAAGTACATGTTCAATTGTCTCTACTTCACTACAGAATATACACAATCCAGTTTGGTGTTTTCCTATTATGTACAATGAATGATTTAACCCAGAATGTCCTATCCGCAGTCGTGTAATAATGATATCTTCTCTTCTGTTGTTGAGGCATACTCTCCCTTTACCAACTTGTTTTTGAATGCTATATAGGTGCCTACCCTTTGTTCCCCTGTCCCACATTTCTTGCCACTTTTTATTGATTTGATTTTTAATTATTCCTTTTATTTCTGCTTTACTTAGTGGAATTCGCACTTCAATAGTCGTATGTTTCATCGCCTGTTTAGCCAATTGGTCAACTATTTCATTCCCCTGTACTCCTACGTGAGCAGGTACCCATATGAACCTCAGGATTATACCCATATTTTGTATTCTGAGCAGATTTATAAGTATTTCATAAATCAATTCTTGCCTTACTTTCGATGTCCCACCTGACAAACTATTTAGAGATGATATAGAGTCTGAACAAATAACTGCCCTTGTTGGCTTAACTTCCTCTACCCACTGAATAGCCAACAAAATTGCTGTCAGCTCAGTAGTAAAAACAGATGCATAATTGGTTATCCTTTTCTGAATTTTGACTTGATATCTCTGAATGTATACAGCTGCAGCCGTATGCCCAGAAGCTGGATCCTTTGACCCATCAGTGAATATATGAAGCATAGAGGAATATGCTTGATCCAAATACTGTTGTACTACGACATCCTTATGTATAATTTTTTCGTTCTTAAACTTATATTGAAGATGAAAATCAACTTGAGGCATAGGAAGCAACCAAGGGGGAATATTTGGTATTACGACAGAAGGACTAACTGGAATATCAGTAATACCCAGATTCATAGCATCCTTATTTGCTGTCCAACCAAAACTTCTGATACCGTCATTTCCATATTCCCAACATTCTTTTAGTATTTCCTTAACTGGATGTGTCTCTGTATGTCCTTTTATATTAACCCAATAATTCATTGCTAACTTCAATTTACGCAACCTTATTGGCAATTCTCCTACCTCCACCTGTAATGCCGACAAAGGAGAGGATCTAAAAGCCCCACAACAAATTCTTATTGATTGTGCCTGAACTGTTTCAACTTTCTTAATCCAAGATTCTGATGCAGATCCATAAATAATATATCCGTAATCAATTACCGATCTGATCAGAGCACAGTATATTCTTTGTAAAGATTTTCGACAAGCCCCCCATTCCATCCCTGATAAACATCTTAATATATTATTACTTCTTTTACATTTTTCTAATACTTTCTCTATGTGCGTCTTAAAAGTCAACCTACTATCCATCCATATTCCTAAATATTTTATAACTTTAACTTGTTCCAGTTCTTGTCAGCTGGCATGTCGTTCAGAATCCCTCAACTTTATGCCAATGAAGAGCGACTTTAGGGAGCGACAGCCAATAGGAAAGAAAGCGGTAGAGCTCATGTGATCGTTCTCCTCTCAGCCGTAGATAAACATACATAATGGAAAAAAAAGTAGGCTCTGCTTCTCATTCGTTTTTGTTTGTATGTACAGATTAAATTAATATTTATATTATATTTAGTCTTTTGCCTCCAAAATGTTTGAATTTAGCGGCAAGAAACCTGATTCGCTGTCAAGGCAACCAGTAGAGGGAACGCCCACTAGCAACCTCGTGGCCAGCCTCTGGCGACATGCAGCGACAGAAGTCGCTGCCAGTGTGAATGCAGCTTTACCTGGCTCATTTCCATAAAGTTGAGGGATTCTGAACTTTGTCGCGTCACTGGACACCCCCCATCAGATCGCCAACGGCCGCTGTAGCTCGATGTCGCTCTTGTCGCCGGAAATCGCCAGCTCTGCATTGAAATGAATGGGATGGTGTCGCTTTGTCGCTGCCTGTCGCTTGTAGTGTAAACAGGACTTAAGGGGTTAAAAGGATAATTAATCTAATCTGTTATTATTTACTTACCTAATGCCATTTCAATCCAACATGACTTTCCTGAACAGATACAAAAACATCATGAATTATTATAAAAAATGGCTAATTTGGACTCAGTATAAAGTTCAGTTTATAAAATGATACATTACACAAAGTTATCTGACTTCAGAAGACTTTGAATAAAGTGTACATATGGACTACTTTATGATACTTTTACATCATTTTTGAAGCTTGAAAGTCTAAAGCCGGGGTCACACTAAAGGATTTTTAAAATCCTAACCGATTATGAAATCTGGTTGCAGCGCACACATAAGGAGAATCTTTGCAGATTATCTTCCCTGAAATCTTAACCATGCACTCACTACATGATTTGAAAGAAAGCTGTAATTATTGAACCATGTTTGAGACAGTCACACAATAGGACAATTTTGAGATTTGGCTCAAAAATGTAAAAAACTGAATAACACTGCAGCATTTATAAAAAAACAGGTCCATGTAGCACAAAGAAATGTTTAACAATTTACTGCATTTTAAATTTGAATTATACTCATTTTTATCTTGTGGGACAGTGAAAATGCCATGTTACATCAACAACCCATGTCCCAAAACACACTACAGGAAATCATTTTTAATGGTTTTAATAGTTAATAGTTGAAGGTTTGTGATGGTATTTGTACTGGAAACTATAAGCATTTCTGTGAAATGTTTTTTTAAGCAGGGATTTTCCCTTAGATTCAAAGATATTTTTAAAGGAACCAAGGAACCAGAATCTTTAAACTCCTTATGTGTCCATCCATAGGCTTTGCACAGACCACATGGTATTTTCTTTTGAAGAGTGGAAGCTTTAATCTTCAGAATGTCTTCTCCCGTGTTCCTCAGAAGAAAGACAGTGATATGGGTCTGAAACAACATGCGGGGTGAATATACAATGACAAAATTTTCTACAGGTTTTTTTTTTCAACCATTTCAATGTCTAATTAAATACAGAACATGCTCAGTTACATCCTCACACTAGTCGCTAGCACACTATATAGGTTAGTCAAGCTCCACTCCTCCATATTCATTGAGTCACCACATTGTACTATGTGATTACACTAGCTGAACACCTTAGCACCGCAAAACGCTCTCAGCAAGTCAAAGCTAATCAGCCTGATGTGTACCAACTTTCCGCCCACTGTCATTTCCGCTAGATGTTCGCGCTAGCGTAGGAAGATTCGCTCCCTGCTGGCACGAGCCCAGAGGTCAAGCAATCACACAAAGCACCAGACTAGCCATTTACAGCTTGAATACTGCAGAGAGATACCAGGTCGCCACAGGAGTGGCAGCTTCGCTTGGTTTTGTCTTCTCTCTTCTGACTTAACCGGGCCTGATACCCATCGTGAAGGCTGTGCTGTCTTTGCTGATGGTGACTTTTGCGTTCGACTCATAGCACGGTGAGAGGCGAAGATAAGGCAGGGACACTGGGTGATATTTCAGCCCTGTTATTGTCTTTGTGCTGGACACGATCGTTATCGACGCCAGGGGCAGCCAAGAAAGGTCAGCTTCCCACTGCTCTGCAAATAGGCCAGTGTTAAGATACATTATTTATGAACCTAATGAGGCTAAAGTAATTTTGCACATGCCTTGTAATGCGCACAGCCGTAATGTCTGATTGTTGATCCTTGGGAACAGTTTAATGACAATTGGACAATGGGAAGTTATTGAATGAAAGTCCCTGGGCAATTGTCCATTACAAGGAAATCAATCCCTCCTATGACTTTCTCAAAAAAAACAAATATATATATATATAATTTCTAATTACATTATTTCAAATTTTTTATTTAGTTAAACTTGATGTACTTAAATGACTAAAACTTAAAAAATTAATAAACAGTCATTAAAAAAAAAACATAATCTACTAAAAATGTAATTTTACTAAAACTAAACAAAATAAAATAAATGAAAACAAAAAAATATTTAAAAAAATAAAAATATATTTAAAAATATTAATAAAATAGTATCTCAATATACTGAAATAACACTGGTGTGTGTGTGTCAGATTTATATATATATATATATATATATATAAGCCATGGTTTAAAGTAAAATTTATGACAGCGGGGGCATTGTTAGGCACGATGCGAGGCTGTTATAAATCCACTGTAAAGCACGGCTTCATCAGGCTTATTGCTTTGTAAAACGGTTTTTCCACATGCATAGAAAGGTTTCACAAAATAAAACAGACAAACAACGTAAATCCTTAGAAACTGTTGTAGTTGCAACAAATAGGTTGCAGAGCAACACACAAATGTAAACAGAGGTGTATGTTTGTAGAGTAATTTACAACAGCTTTGAACGCAGCTCAACCAATCAGAAATAAGGAACTATCAGTTTTATAATTAAACTTAATTTATTTTTTAAAAACTTGAAATATTATACATTTAAATAAATTTGATATTAAATGATACATTATAAAACAGATTCTGGTCCTTGATTCTGATTGGTTGAGCCGCATTTCGAAGCTGTTGTAAATTACAAACATACACCTGTCTGAACATTTGTGTGTCGCTCGTCAACCACTTTGTTGCAACCACAATTGTTTCTGAGGAACTACATTGCTTGGTGGAAGAATAATGTTTTTATTAACATCATTATACTTTATTTGCTTCGTTTTATTTTGTGAAACCTTACGTATATGGAATAACCGTTTTAAAAGCAGTAAGCCCCGTGAAGCCGCAGTTTACAGTGAATTTAACAGCCAAGGGGGTTTTAGGCTATAACAACGCCCCTAGCTGTAATAAATTCAGTAAAGCTTATTGCTTTATTATATAATGCAATAAAGATTATTGCTTTATTATTTATAATATGGGGCCGTTGAATGCTTACGATTTCAGTTATTTCAAAGGTCCTTACAGCCTAAAACAGCAAATTAACCGAAACCCACAACTACACTGGCCAAATAAATAAATATAGTAAACAATAGGATAAAAAGGAAAGATTATTTCCATGGTTTTACCTCAAAAACGTTTTATTATGTACGGAAGGCACATACTCTATTTCTCCCACTCTCTCTCCCTTACAGACGCACACACATACAGTTTGCACACAGGTTAGCATACAATGTTGTTAGCACTGCTCTGGCGATTAACAACTTAAAAACTACGTGACATTTCTCTCAAGCGAGTTAACAACGGCGCTGTTCCTTTAGAAAATGATCTTAAAGTTCCACTGTTAGTAGAGACACCGCTGCCGATCACTTTTGAGAGATGCACAGAGAGGTAATTCACGAGCTCTCTCTCTCTCTCTCTCTCTCTCTCTCTCTCTCTCTCTCTCTCTCTCTCTCTCTCTCTCTGTCTGTCTGTCTGCTTGTCTGTCTGACTAAACTTAATTATCAACACCATTATTCTGCTATCAACGGCTAAAAGTGGTATAAAATGACGTTTTGGACGGAGCAACGGAGACGTTGGATGAGATGCATATAGAAAATTAATCTTACTCACAATAGCGTTTTAAGGACAAAAAAACCGGACGAATGCCTTGAAATATAATCTGATGGATGTCTTGGGGTGTGGTATAACCGTAGCATAAGAGGAATAATTTTGACTCGGGTCCGTTGAATTCTTCGAAAATAATGCACACCCGAGGTGTAACCACTGATCTATATATAATGACTGGATCGCTCATTGCGTTCTAAAGTGCCATTAGGCAGTGAAGCCACCGGAAGTGTTAGATCCGCCATCTTACTATTCCCTACCGGCAGAGAGTACCATTGACTCCCAGCCAAACCGCTGACCTAAAATCATCCGATTTTAAGCGTATCAGTCACACAGGACTAGTTTTTATAATATGTGTATGTAAATTAATTTTTACTTAAAATGTTATCTGCGATGTTTATCGTCTTTTTGGGCAGGATAAGCGATGTTTTGAAATCGTTCAGGTGGGTGTATCAGCTGCGCACTTGCCGACACAGTTCTGCTCTAACACAAAATATATTTCTTTATGTAAGAAATCATGCAGGACATATTAAACATGAACGTGTATCTGAAATTGATTGAATATACAATAAAAAATACACAAGCCTCTTAATATATTGCTCTATGGTGTATTGAAATTCAAATCTTGGAAAGCTCCATGTATTTAAATCCGTACCATACCTAATTAGTCAGCATTATTTCTCCAAGTTATGATGTGTATATTTTAATGTCCCTAATTGAGAAAATCAATTTCAAACTCTTAAAGATCGCGCAAATTCTATTATATTAAGTGCCTTAAATTATCTGACTATAACTCTACCTGATTTTGCCCAATTTCGTCAATGAAAATAGTCTGAAACAAAGTCACAGCTGAGCCGCATCTCTATTCACGAGTCATTGATTCAATTACACATTCGTAGAGAGAGTCGCTTGCTTCATTTCTGAATGAATGATTCAGTGATAAAATACCGCCATCTGCTGACAGTTTTAGTTTCATTTTCATTTTATCTTTTATTATTTTATTTAAATAATTTGATATGTCTATATTCAGAATGTTATATTTGACATTTTTGTATTATTAACGTTTATTATTAACATTTATCTCAACATGAATGGTATGTAGGCTGAATTAACAAACGTTTAAGTCATTACCTGCTTCAAAATGATGTGAACGAAATAATTGCTGAAACATGCATTTAGCCTATAGGAATAAAAACGCTATAACAAAACAGCAAAAACAGTGATTAACTGTAAGGCAAATTACATGTATACAAAGCATAAATGTTTATTCAAATTTCGGAATGAGCATTTTGTCATTTGTAAACATGGTGATCGTCCGATGTTTATCATGTTCCTCTGCTGTTCGCTCCTGTAATGTATATGAACGTAACTTTTTAATAGCAGAGGGAATTCCAGACATTAAACAAATAAACGTTTGCATGCTTAGGACGTTCGCGTTGTGAGAATGTACAGTGAGACACCAGATATGAAAACGCTGACTTGTTATGTGATGTTTTCTCATTAAAATCGTATAATTTCCTATTCATTCAATAGAATGTTTGCGAGTACTAGGGAATAGCAATATGGCGGCGCAGTGGCTTCACTTCTATGACGTCATGAGCTATCCAGTTCTCTATTATAGATCAGTGGGTTTAACGGCCGCATCACCACCTCGGGTGCGCATTATTTTCGAAGAATGGACTACTTGCACTGAGCCTCGTGACGCACATCCATTTTGAAATCTTGCAGCTCAGTTATTTCCGGTCATGTACATTTTTAATGCGCTGTAATCATCTAATTGGCTTAAAGGCCTAATAAAATGAGAGTTCACGGGATGATTTCAAATTCTGACATGTCCAGAGACAGGAGAAGACATATTCCAATGATTACTGAGTACAGAATTTTCCAAACTCAACAGAACGTTAAGTTTTAATCCAACATAAACCGATGTGAGAAAGCGGTGGCTGGTAATTATACGTGATTGTTCACCACAGGGTGTCAATGCTCTATAGTAGCCTATCGCGATGCTGCAGTTTGTGAGATCTGATGAATAAGATCATAATGAACCTTTATTTATCTATATTAAATATGTTAGTCACTATTCTGTGTCATATTCTATCATAGTTTCACTGTATGTAGCCTTATGCTAAAATATGAATATTCAATAGTCGCACTGTCAACGTGTTACTGTTAAAATTATTCAAAATGTTTAACAACGTTAAATAAGGCAGTTACCACACATTCATTCAGCCGTTTTAAACAATGGAATAAGCAGTATGGGCTTGGAAAAAGAGCACCAGCGCGTACAAACAAATTAGCCATGGTTTTAATGCAACACAACTGTACATCCATCAGGTATGAAATATGATCAGTAAAAGAAAAATACTGTTTATGAGAATGCGGCGGGTTAGAGGGGAAATATATTTATTAATTATTCAGAATGCACATACAGAAGGAAAATTTATAGTAACATTTCAGCAGGTTGAAGATGATTAATGTTAATGCAGAGAATATGATTAATAGTTTTTTAAAGAAATGCCAGCCCTAAAATGTAGTAATAATCTGCGTTCTCATGAGAAACTGTCTGTATGTAGGTGCGCTGAACGCTACCCGGAAACTACCGAGTCAATTATTCCTTATATAATGCGTACTGTTTGAACCAAATAGACATGTTAATTGTGATTTCCTTTTTGAAAAAATAATTTCAAAATCCACCTGGCTAAAATATATATGTTTAAATGGACTTAACGGTTCTGAGCACCTGCTCGCAAGGCTACTCAGTAGCATCTTCAAAGTCTTTGTTTCCACCTGCTTAGGGATTTTTTAGACCGTTTGCTGTAGAGGTGATTGATTGAATGAGTCTTCCTCGCCATGCCTGACTGACACATGGTAACTGTGAGCCCGCATCTCAGAAAAAGCGAAGACTCGGCGCAATTGACGTGAAAATAGGGCAGAGCAGAGAAATATCGCTCCATTCTCCTCCTCCGTTCGTTCGTTATTCCAGCGTTTCATATCATCAGACTATAAAAGACGCACTCCGACGAAAGCTTGTTTTTAGATACGGATGCATTCAGGAGAAGAAAGCCGCCTGAAATCACTGGCGCTAGAAAGGCTTTCTGAGTCACAGAGCCCTCATGTCTTGGCTGATCATGGCTTCTCTCCCACTCAGCCGGAGTAGGTAGGAGTGTGTGGGATAAAGGAGCTTGTCGCTATACTTCTTTGAAAACCGTTGAGGTTTTCATTTCAAGCCCCATCAAAGTTCCTCTCAGGGCCCTTGAGAAATCTCGAGAGGGACGGCGATAGTCGAGCGTCTGTGTCACACTGGAAATGAAAAGAGTTTGTGGGAACACATTACAGAATAATAAACGTAATTGAACGCCGAGGCTTTGGCTTGGTCAGTGTCCTAATAAATATGGAGATGAGCTCATTCTTCGAGCCGAGAGTAAGTAATTGAATTTCCTCCTGGACTTCTGGGGGTTTCGGACTTCGGACTGTGTGGGTGCGACAGCCGAAGGAGGGATGCGGCATTCAGGATGCGTTGTGGAAATCAGCCGCCTCGCCAAATAATCGGGACTGTGAAAAGGCTGCCATTGAGTGCATTAGGCTGGGTCACGGCAGATAGCATTTATCATTGACACCTCTTGGTTGGAAAGCTAAGTAGCGCAGAGTTGCGTCTTGATTTTTGAGTGACTTTGAGTATCTGTGAAGCGGGCAATCCTATTGAGCTTTGCCTGACGGATCTCCTTCACATGATCCACTTATGTTGAAGCGTATCGTCTGGGTCTCCAAAGAGCGTGGCTCTGTCTTGCCTTCAATAGATCCCACAGGCTCACGTGTCAGATTAAGTTTAGGACCTTGTCTGGGGGTCGAGATTGAAATGTTTGATGGGGGTTTGTGTGAATTCAGGTGTGTGGTCAAATGTAGGAAAGTCTGGGGCTAGTTGTCACTGAGTGAGCGTTTAAGTTTAAATAATACTAAAAACATAACATTGCTGAACTTACTTATAGTTTAAAATAAACTATAACTAACAAACAAATAAATAGATAAAATTTTATTTCAGCTTGTTGCCAAGGCAACAATGTACTTTAATGGCTATAACTAGAAGTGAACAGATGACTAAACATTATATAGACATAAAAAAACAGGAACTATAAAAACTATATATATTAAAAATAATATTTATATACTTATTTTATTTCAGCTTGTTGCCAAGTCAACATTAAAAATTTTGTTTAACTTTATGTACTTAAATGACTAAAACTAATCATGAAAAAATGATATATCATGTTAACTATAAATACATAGCATACTATAAATACATAACATTATGATTATTTAAAAAACAAACAGAAACTAATAAAAATGACAATATATATTTATCTAATTTTAAAAATGTCTTTATTTTTATAAATTCATAAATAATTTTATATATTCATATATATATATATATATATATATATAATGTCATAATTAAAAATAAAGTCAATGTAAAAATTATATATTTGTGTCATTTACATCATTTATTATATAGTTCAGTTACAATAAAAAATTGTAGAAATTATAAAACATTAAAATATTTTTATTTATATATATATATAAATATATATTATTTAAAAATATTATTAAAAAGCATAAACATGGTGCATTTTATATTTACTATTATTTATTTATTTTTTTTACAATGGTTTAATTTTATTTTAATAGTATAGCAAAAACATTATAATCAATATAAATATATAAAATATAAAATATGTAGGATATATTTGTCACAATTAAAAATAAATTAAATGTAAAACTATACATTGTTAAATTATATATTTCTTCGTATATCATTTACATTTTTGCTGTTGAACTTATATACTAAATAATATATTAAAAAGTAAAAATATATGAACTTATATATTTGTGTGTGTGTGTGTGTGTGTGTTTGTAAAAATATATCACATTTATTATATAGTTAAATAACAATTAAAAATTAGTTTTATAAATTATTTAAAAATATAAAAATTAAAATAAAAATTATTTAAAAAGCATAAAAATGATAAATGGATTAATTTTATATTTTCTATATATATATATATTTACAATTGTTAAATTTTATTTTTATTGTATAACAAAAATATATTAATAATCAATATAAATATCTAAAATATTTCTGTATTTATATGTATGTATATGTATATAATTGTAACTGAATTATGATAAAAATGAAAAAATGAATTGAGCATAAAAATATTCATGATTTTTAATTATATATTTAAAATAAAAAAATATATGTGTGTGTGTGTGTGTGTGTGTGTATATATAATTTTAATTAAATTATTATAAAAAATTAATTGAGCATAAAATTATTCATTATTTTTCATTATATATTTAAAATAATATATAATACATTTTTATATGTAATATATTTAGTTTTTTTAATTTCATCTTAATTTGTGGGGGGAACTTATTTATTAGAAAGCAATTCATACAAAAACTTATTTGTACATTTAGTTATTTAATTGAAATATTAGTTGCACTTTACCTATTCGTGTAGCCAGAAGCTTATAACAGACTGTTTAATGGCAAGCTTCACTGTGACAACATGCCCCGCTATTGATCAGGGCGTCAAATAAACTGTATCTTTTGTTCCTGCTCAATAAACATGGAAATGTTCAATAGCTTTGTTTGTAGCCAAGACTTTAAAACACATGTCTTTATGAAAATTGACTCCTAACAATAAACCTACCCTGAGAAACAGTCACTGGAGCGAACTGTGACAACTAGCCCCAGTCTTAATTACTGTATACTTAATTAAGTGCACGTGTGTCCAGCATGTCAGTTTTCTCCTGGTTCCCCTCAAAGGTCCTAATCAGCCAATAATGAGAAACAATTAACCATCGTAATGCTCCCAGCAGCTCAAACAGACCTAATGAAAGGTCACAGGCAGGAGGTTCAGCGATATATGCCTTTATCCACATACACTGAGAACAAGTCAGAATCAGTAGATAACAAGAATGCTGCAACCGTTTTGAGTAATCAACTCCAACTTAAAACCAGGAGGTCTTCGCCTTCATCTCTGACTGATGGACCCCGAATCAAAACTTGACGTTACACAGTGCTGAATCACCTTTGATTTTCTTTTTATCTCTGATTTTCTCATGCTCGGTATGCTCCCTTCTCTCCCTCTTTCATTTTCTGGTGCTTAAACCTCACAAAGTTTGCCTCATTAACACAAAAGTTGTTCCCCCCTTTACATTTTACCTCAACTAGGCGCAGACAGATTTCATAATTCATCATTTCGTTGAATTTCAATGATTGCAGTGCTGCACAGAGGTCTATAAATGAATCATAGTATAGACTTTCATAAAGAATAAGGACACCAGCAGCTAGTTTTCAGATTTTGAGACATGAGGATGTGAATCCTTCTGTGGTTCTCAACTGTAGCGCCTCAGGAGGCGTCTCGGGGTGGCCATTATTGGCTTCCCTAACTGCCAAGATCATAATAATCATTTTGTCGAACTTGAAATGTTCATTTGAATGTCTAGAATGGTGGTTCTGAAAAGAACCTTTTTGATGTAAATTCTTCTTCCAGTTCCAGTTAATTTGATATTTACATAATCTTTAAATGAGCCAACACAATAATATTTATGTCTTTTTCATTAATATATCAGTGTTTTTTTCAACTAAAGCTATTAAAAATTAAATGTAAAAAAAGACAGCTGAAACAAAATGAAATATAAATGTTAGATGAAAAACCTTGCTGAACTGAAGTCATAAAATTACTAAAAATACAAAAACTTAAGTAAACAAATTAAACACAAATTGAAAATGAAAATATAAAAATAAAGCTAATTTAAAATTTTAATAAGTACTGCATAGTCATATATAATTAATACTAAAATATTATTTTCAAAGTCAAAAAAGCTATTAAAAATGAAAATGAAAAACTAAAAAGGTGAAATAAAATGTAATATAAATATTAGATGAAACAACGTAGTTGAACCAGGAATGATATAGTAAAATTATTAAATTACTAAAAATACAAAACCATGAAAAAAACTATTAAAAATGAAAATAAAAAAAAACTAAAAAGCTGAAATAAAATGTAATATAAATAGTAGATGAAAAAACATAACTGAACCAGAACTGATATAGTAAAATTATTAAATTACTAAAAATACAAAACCGTATAAAAAACACAGTAAAATTAAATTAGTTAAACACAAATTGAAAAATGAAAACATAAAAATAAAAGCTAATTTAAATTTTTAATAAATACTGCTCTTCATATCATAGTCAAATATAAATAATGCAAAAATATTATTTTCAAACTCTTAAAAAAAGGTATTAAAAATCAAAATGTTAAAAAAACAAAAGTTGAAATAAAATGAAATATAAATATTAGAAGAAAAAGGTAATTGAAGCTTAACTGATATAGTAAAATTACTAAATTACTAAAAATACAAAAAATATGAAAAAACAAATAATATAAAAATAAATTTGTGAATTAGTGAACAAAATGAAAAATGAAAAAAAAACAAATTAAAGCTAATTTCAAATTTTAGTAAATACTGCTCTTTATATCATAGTCATATATAAATAATATTTAAATATTATTTTCAAAGTCTCCCCTTTGCTTTTTTTACTCTAAATTTATCTTTCAGTTTATTTAAATAAACCAACACAATAATATTTTGACTTTTTTATTAATATTTCAGTGTTTTTCTCATCAACTAAAGCTAAATCTCCAAAAAAAAGACCCCAGAAAACAATATAAAAACTTTTTTTCCAGATAGATTCACATTGTTTACTGAATTGTTAAACTGAACATGTGACACCTGGTGTTCTGACAAATCCAACTGGAAAATAGAGCATACAAATGTTTGATTGAGTGCTGTTTTTATCTCCCTCGGCAGGAAATCAAAACACATAACAAAAAAATCCAGAATCCAATGCCGTGAACGGCGCGCACACCGTATTTATCGCTTGTGTGATTTTGAAACTTTTTAACACAAAAGAGAAAAATGGACCAGCCATTTATTTTACATCCAGCAGGCGAAATTCAATTACAGAAAGGAGGGGGGTTTCACCCTCAAACTAGGTGCTGGGGCTGATTTTTTGGGTCCAGCTGAAAAATTAAAATGCCTGTTGCTAGGGAACTGAGCCTCTGGTCCATCCCATAATAACACACTATGCAATTAGCCATGCCTGGAGAGTGTGTGTAGCCGCTGTCAAAAGCCATTATCTTCAGCCTCATATCCACGTTCTGCTTTGGGGAGTGAGTGTTCATTATTTTTGAGTTCTCTTTAAAGTTAAGTGCACACTTTTCTTAAGTGCATATTTTGTTGGCTTGCTTTTGCTCAACTTTAATGATTACAATGGGACTGTAAGTCCGTTTTACACAAGTTTTAAAGGTATAGTTAACACAAAAATGAAAGTTCTCTCATTATTACTCACCCTTATGTCTTTCCAAACCTGTAAGACCCTTCGTTCATCTTCAGAACACAAATTAAGATATTTTTGATGAACAACACTGACACTTTTAAGGCTCAGAATGGTTGTAAGGACATTCATAAAATAGTCTGTCGGGAAGTAGTTAACGACAGAATATTCATTTTTGAGTGAACTACTCTTTAAAGTTTCAAAGGAGCTAAGCTTGTTAGCATAGCCATTCTAGCTGCTGTTGGCAGATGCTTTAAAGGGTCATGAAACCCCCCTTGTTTCAGCACTGGTTAGTTTTCACCACAGTTTTAAAAAATGCTTCAAAAGTGGGCGTGGTGCGCCGCGGAGCGGGAGGAGGGGAGAGAGTCAGTTTCGGGTTCAAACGGTTCAGGCAGTTTCATTTCGCTCCCATTGAGTTAACAACATAAACAAATACAAAGCCATTTGCACTCTGCATCTTAAACATATATATGAAGGCGCTGTTGCACCTCTGTTAACTTTTTAAGGCTTATTTTGCCGTGTTTATAATCCTTTTGATGGGTTGCGTCAAGGAGCTGTAAAAACCGCTACACTCACTTTATGAATGAATCGCGTTTGTGACGAACTCTTACAAAGCAAACAAAAACAAACACTCTTCTTTCATCCATGAACGTTTCTCTCAGTTAATATATGCAATCTCACAGTCTGAAGCGTCTGTCATAGCAAATCAACACAAGCTGTTGTGAATAATTAGGCAAAGCCTCTTCTCATAGGATAAGAACACGCAGCCTCATGAATATTTATGAGATACCGACGCATCGTCGATGTACTATAGACCAATTATCTGTTTGTAAACATTCGGGATGCGCGCGCAGCATGGTTGCAGAAAACCCGGAGAGATCGCCTTTACAGATAGAGAATTACAAGAGTACGGCACAAAATACTTAGATTTAAAAAGAGTATAGATTATATTGATTAGACGTCATTTTCAAATTGTTATTCGCATATTACAACAGCTTGTCATCCAGCCATAAGCAATATTATTCAACGAAACTGACGTTAGATAGTGGGATAGTCTTACAGACCCGCAACAGGGATGATGTTTTTTATGGGCGGTTCAAGTGGCAGTCTATGGAGCCATGGAATAAAAGAATAAAAAAGGTAAATTTGATTTTATATTTCAAAATTCTGACTTTATTTTCGCAATTCCGAGATTATATCCCACAACTCTGGAGGAAAAACAACTGTCATTCTCTCTTTTCCCCTCGGCTCAGAGTTTATATCCCACGCTACTGCTTTTTTTCCCTCAGAATTAACAAACTCACTAGTTTTGTTAAATCGAGTTATAACGTCCGAATTAGGAGATATAAACTTGCATTTGTGAGAAACAAAAATCAGAATTGCGAGATAAAATAAAAAAAAAATGTTATGTTAAAAAGTTAATAGTAATAGGTTTAAATAATATTTCATGCTGTAACTGTAGGGCTAATACAATACATCCCCTATGAACAGCATATGTGAATATTATGTAGACCTATTGTTTAAATCAAATTTATGCTTTAAAAGTAGATTAATCATAGCAGTTTTCATCCATAGTATGTCCGTTTAAACGTCTGCGTTTAGCTTCAAATGGCGTCTTTGACTACAGTATTGTATAAAAATGATTTGCATTCCGATTTTGACATCAAAAGGCACAAAACATGAATGGATGTAGCATCTTACAAAAGTTGTCAATTGCCAGTGTCGTTTTAGAAATGCTGTAGATGTATTATGGTTGATTTGAATGAGATGACTTTCTTGGCTGGACTGGCTAATCTTGAAGTTGTTTTGAACTGATACTGACATGTAGTGGTGTGGATGTAGTGCCTCACAGAGGTTTTCAATTACCAGTGTCGTTTTAGAAATAATGTCGCCGTAATCAACAACTGAATTTTTTGGGGATTGATTGGAGTGATATTATTTTCTTAGCTGAACTGGCTAATATTAAAGTTGTCTTGAACTGATGCTGACACCTAGTGGCGTGGATGTAGCATCTCACAGAAGTTTACAATTACCAGTGTCGTTTTAGAAATGCTGTAGCCTTAAGCAACAAGAGAAATTTGGCTTAAATTTGGCTGATTTGAATGATATGATAATATTGAAGTTGTCGTGAACTGATACTGACACCTAGTGGTATGGATGTAGCATCTTACAAAAGTTTTCTATTTTTAAGATTTTTATTTTTGCGTTATTATGATGACGTACAACAGCGCTTTATGTTGGCACGCTGCCCACAAGGATATTGGCCCTGAACTCACAGAAGTTTTCAATTGCCAGTGTACTTTTAGAAATGCTGTAGCCCTAATCAACAAGAGATATTTTTTAATTCGGTTGATTTGAATGATATGACTCTCTTGGTTGAACTGATGAATGATCTGATACTCTTGGCGTGGATGAATCTTGGCTTGAAATTATTAGACTGAATGTCTTGATGAACTGATACCTAGATACCTAGGGACAGTTCAGTGACAGGAAGTAAAGTGGGAGAGAGAGGGGAGCAAGATCAGAAAAGATCCTCCGGTCGGGACTCGAACTCGGGACGCCCGTTGCGCAACAGCGCTTTATGTTGGTGGCGACCTCAAAGAACTTTTCAATTACCAGTATCGTTTTAGAAATACTGTAGCCTTAATCAACAAGAGATATTTTTTTAATTCAGTTGATTTGAACGATATGACTCTCTTGGCTGCACTAGCTAATATTGAAGTTGTCTTGAACTGATACTGACACTTAGTGGTGTGGATGTAGCATCTTGCAAAAGTTTCTTTTTTTAAATATTTTTATTTTCGCCATTATCGCATTTATTATGATAGGACAGATCAGAGTTGACAGGAAGTGAAGTGCATCCTGGACTGATACTGACACCTAGTGGTGTGGATGTAGCAACTCATATAAGTTTTCAACTACCAGTTTCATTTTATGAAATGTTGTAGCCATAAGCAACAAGAGATATTATAGCATCATGTAGAAGATATCAGTTACCCGCATCATTTTAGAGATTGCCGTAATCAACAAGAGACTTTTTTATTAGGCTGATATGACTGGAGTTTTGTGTTTATAAAAACATTTTTTAAAAAAAGTTGTTTTTTTATGTGTAAAACTGAGGTAAATTACACCAAAAGTTAAAACCTTGTTTTATCAAAATGTATGCAAGATTTATTTTGGTCTAAAAGAGCTTTTTGCAAATTTAGTTAGTATAATATATATTTTTACAAACAACATAATATTATAACACTTCATACAGACATTAAAGTAAGTTCAGCAAGCAAAAACACACCCAAAGGGCTTCAAAATACTGACAACAAAGCACATCACCGACTCCGACATTGGGCCAAAATGTCACAGCGAGTAATTATAGAGCACAGTTGAGTCCAGATTCAGATCTTTAAATCAGTTTGGCTCATTAATGGTCTCTCGCACAGCTCATCTACATGCCCTGAACACCTAGAAAGAGAATCTCACAGCTGGGGTGATTCTCTCTTACAGATATGAGCTCTTTATATATTAATTTATGGTAACAAGTCATAGATTAATAATTGAACATGTAGCCACAGTATCCATCGGTCACAGGAGGGTTTTCACCACAATGAGGGTCAAATCATTAAGGTTGGTGCAAGCTGTCACATGCATGGAAGTGGTATAAATGTACACAGGTTATTATTAATATTTGACAATGACAATAGTTATGATCGTGTTTTTTTAATTTGGTGTTAAGTAACTGTTATGTATATACCAGAATGATATTTAGTATATATTTATCTTAAGATCTGGTTTTAATATAGTGTCCTTAAATTTTAAATCAAAAGGTCAGTATGTGTTTAATGAACGGTGTCTTTTCCTCTGCACCATAATGATAAAAATGTCCACTGTAATAAGTGTGACAGCTTGCCCCAGTCATTCTTAAATCATGACCTGGCATTGTCATTGAGAAGATAAACCATTGAGAGTGGCTCAAACCATCAAACCTATCTCATCTGAAAAAGTTCAGTCAGAGAAACAATGTCCTTGGAAGAGTTTCAAAAGATTGTAGGACTAATGATTAATGATGCCAGGCTAAAATTGTTTTACAATAAGATATTCTCCCTGCGTGCAAGGCATGTGCAAGTGTGTGTATTAGATGGTACCAAATCACTAAAGCCTTAAAGCCTACCACAGCACTGTAACATATATTGACTGTGAAATGATGCAAGAATATATTTAGGACGAAAGAATAACTGCCAAATATAAACAAAAACAAATAAACAATGTCAATATGGAGCTAACACTCTTTAGCTCTGCCTTATATTTGGTTGTCAATAAACCCATATAACTAATTATCTCAGATTGAATTTTTTATTCTGTTTGATGGCTTAAGAATGGGAATTTGAGTCCCAGAATGATTTATTGTACAGTATATTCCTACAAAGATATTTGATGCCAAAGCTGTATTTTTTGATTATGTCCCTGAGGATATAGTACATAAGAAAGCTTTGTTATTTGCTCCACCTCATGTCTTTCAAAACTTTTTTTCATCAGAGGAACACACAAGGAAAGGTTAATAACATAGCAGAATGTCCAAGCTGCTGTTTTTCATACAATGAAAGTAAATGGTGACTACTGCTATCAATGTGCACTGACTTAAATTTAAAGTTTTTGATATGACTTCAAAAGGCTTATGGACACATTTTATGATGCTTTACGTTGCTTTTTCCCTTTTTTAACCATGGTCAACAGCCATTTACAGTTTGAAAAAGAGAGCAGCTTGAACATTCTGTTAAACATCTCTTTTAGTGTTTTCTAAAATGATATGAGGGTGAGTACATTGATTTTTTTTTAATGTAAACTATACCTTAATAGCTCAAATATGGTATTCTGGTGTGGTGTTTTTATAATAATTTAACTGATTTGTGACCCTGGACCACAAAACCAGACGTAAGTAGCACGGGTATATTTGTATGGGTCAAAATTATCGATTTTTCTTTCATGCCAAAAATCATTGGCATATTAAGTAAAGATCATGTTCCATGAAGATGTTTTGTAAATTTCCTGACTTAAATATATTAAAACACAATTTTTGATTAGTAAAGTTTAAAGGCGATTTTCTCAATATTTTGAATTGTGCACTCTCGGATTACAGATTTGACAGATCTCAGCCAAATATTGTCCTATCCTAACAAACCGTACATCAATGGATCTTATTTATTCAACCTTTATATGATGTATAAATCTCAATTTCATTAAAAAATGGACACCTATGACTGGTTTTGTGGTCCAGGGTCACATTTAGAAACACATATTTGTGTGTGAAATTGAAAAGAGAAAAGAAAATAATTTCTCTTTCAAATCAGAAAGGAAATGATCACAATCATCACTTGCACAGTTTGACTGGTCAATGGTAATTCACAAAATGGTTATTTTGTAAGTTAGCTACATAATTAGGTATTTTATTAGTTTAGCCTTTTGTACAACATAAATACACCAAAAGACAAATCAGAGTTTGAAACTTCATTAAATTCTACACAACTGCAAGTGAATTCATAACTGACAGTGTATTAAATGATGGATGGACTAACCAGTGATCCCCCACATACTTATTTTTATATCTCATACAAAGAGAAGACTAGACCCCTCTACATCTCAACATTTTTTTTTCTTCTTTTTTCAAAGCCTGAAAAACACACATGGATAATTTATCGCTCCCTTGAAGGCTGTCTTGGGGAAAAAAAAATCCTACTAATATGCAGCAAAGCAAACAAAGGTGAATGGGTCCAGAATTCCCCAGCGGCTCTGATGACCGGAGGTGCATGTGAAAGCAGTCGCGCGTCAAAAGGTACGTAGAAGTTGAGAGAGAAAGACAAATGCGCAAAAGTGTTTCTGAACGAGCGGAAGGGAAAGTGGGGCAGCTCCCAAAGGACGTTCCTCACGCCTGCTTCGTCCTGTCAATCAAAAACAAAGACGAACGTGAAGGATCCGTTTTTTCAAACATCCATCTGCACGAGAACCAGTACGGGAGGCGCTTCGGCTACTTTGGCCTTGCGTGGGAGCAGCCGGGCAAGGCTTCGGTAGGATGGGGTGGCCCTCAGCAGGAGCTCTTTGAGTCCAGCCCGGAATTCGCGTCGGATCAGACAATAGAGCACAGGGTTCAGGCAGCTGTTTGTGTGGGCCAAGCACACAGTCAGCGGGAAAGCATATGCCTGGGCATTGTAGAAGGCCTTGCTGAAGGGCACCAGGTCGAACTTTATAAGGACACCCCACAGAGTCAAGGCCTGATTGGGCAACCAGCACAAGAAGAACGACAGGACGACGATCACAACGGATTTGGTGACCTTCGAGCGTCGCTTGTTCCGCCCCTGCTCACTTTCGGAGCCAGCCACGCCGCTAATCCTACGGCTCAGCACGATTCTTAAAAGTAAGAGATAGCAAACGGTAATCACCACCAGTGGGATCACAAACCCAAGCAGGACTTTTTGCAACTGGTACAGTCCTAGCAGCAACTGCGGGTCCCAGCTTCCCGTCTCAGGGAAGCGGACCAAGCACAGCTCCTCGTCTGTTGCAACTTGGGCTATTGTGGAATAAATCGCATGTGGGAGAGTTGCTATCAGGGATACGACCCAAATGCCCAAGCTGATCCACTTGGCCGCAGCCGCCGCCGCTCTGCGGCTGTGCATCTTCAACGAGGACACAATGGAATAGTACCTGGCCACGCTCATGGCGGTCAAGAAAAAAACGCTGGCGTACATGTTCATAGTGGTGACTGAGCTGATGATTTTGCACATAACTTTGCCGAATGGCCAGCGGAAGTCCAACGCAGTGTCGACGGCCCAGAACGGCAGAGTTAGGACAAACTGCAGGTCAGTTAGAGCCAGACCCATCACAAAGCAGTTGATAGAAGACTGCTTCTGCCGGTAGCGCGAATGCAGCAGGTACAGCGCCAGAGAGTTGCCTACAAGTCCCAAAGCGCACACCACTGAATAAATGAGGGCGATCATCACACGCACAGCCAAACTAGACCCATCACCTTGTAGAGTTGAACTAGACTCCTTAGTCAACAAATGCAGCCAGCAACGTAAAGACAGGTTACCGCTGGCGGCATCCGTACAGTTGTCCAGCGTCGCACTGGTGTCCAGTGTTTGCTCACATTCTCCCAGCTCCAGAGTTTGTGTGGTGTTATTCCTCTCCATGGCAGGCTCCCACTCAGTCCGTTGTCATGGTGAAGTGATGCAAATGGAGAAACAAATCCATTCATGTAATTTATCTCAAGTTCACTGTGACCACCGCACTTTGTCTGCCGGCATGTGTAATTACTTCACCGGCAGCGAGAGCGCGGTCGCATCAGTCCCTCTCTCCTGCGCACCTCTGTGCGCTCTGCAGCGCGCGCACATTCTTTTATACTCCGATGAGCATGACGTGCGCTCGCGCGCTGCTGAGGCACGCGCCGCTTTTATGTCAGATGCATACATACCGGTGGTGTACGGTGGTGATCTGTGAGAGGAGATGGCAAATTGATCAAAGTTTTTTCTTTTGTTAAATCAAATGTACATTCATGCCCCAGTCACATTTTCTTGGTTAAATAAATATTACTTACACTATCAAGTTAGTGTGTTTAAGCATTTTAGATTTATTCCAAAATAATAATTCAAGGCAGTAGCAATTTAAACTATTTATGTGACCCTGGACCACAAAACCAGTGTTAAGTAGGACGGGTATATTTGTAGCAATAGCCAAAAATACACTGTATGGGTCAAAATGATCGATTTTTCTTTTATGCCAAAAATCGTTAGGATATTAAGTAAAGATCATGCACCATGAACATATTTTGATAAATTTCCTACCATAAATATATCAAAACTTAATTTTTGATAAGTAATATACATTGCTAAGAACTTCATTTGGACAGCTTTATAGGTGATTTTCTCAGTATTTTCTTTTTTTTCCAGACTTTCAAATAGTTCTCGGCCAAATACTGTCATATCCTAACAAATCATACATCAATAGAAAGCTTATTTATTCAGCTTTCATGATGTACAAATCCCCTAATGCAGGGGTGGGGAATCTTGATTCAACCTGTATCCTGAAAACCTTGATTAGCTTGTTCAGGTGTGTTTGATTAGGGTTGGAGCTAAACTCTGCAGGGACACCGGCCCCCACCCCTGCCCTAATAAATGGTTTTGTGGTCCAAGGACACATATTTTATTTGTAAATGTATGTTCAGCTATTCCTTTTAATAGATAACTTTTAACTATTTTTGCATTTTTCGTATCAGTCATCAAAGCTCCGTAAATAGGCCTATTGGTCACAGAAACAGAGATTTACTTTAAATTTCACCAAGCTGATTGCTCACTTAAAACTCCACAGGTCATGTTTTCATGACTTTTTAAGTCTCATTTTGACGTAACAACATGGATATATCTAAGTGTGTGAGTTGTTTACTTACTTTTTTAAATTAGTCTTCCCATTAACGCCATTATATTGTTCATTCAAACAGATTCGCGAACGCATAACCCACAACCAGGGTTGCCAGGTTTTTACACCAAAACGCGGCCAATTGCTACTCAAAACTAGCCCAACCACTTTCAAGGAGGATCCGGGGATAAAATACACGTTTTTTAGTCAGGGTTCTCCTGGTAAATTCGTATTTCAGGGGCTAAATATGACTTTATTGCGGTCGCTTCAACCCGGGGTCATCAAAACAACCCGCGGCAAAAGTAGCCGAATTCCGCCGGAAAACCGCAGAGTTAGAAACACTGACGCGCACGAACACAAGAGGCGGGATTTATCACATGAACCAATCACAACCAGTGTTCGAATTGTGTCAAAGCTCTTGGGGGGGTTTGAAAAGGTACTTCAAATGTGGAATTACAACCGCCAGTAGGTGTTAGTAAGTCACAGTTAATTATTTTTAATTAATTAAGTGAGTCATTGCGATTGAACCGAATCATTTAAACGTTTGATTCATTCAGGAAAGAAACACCGTCATGTTGTTTAGAGACGCAAAACAGTGCAGTGGCTGTGTTTGGTATGATTTTTGTTGGCGAAATAGAGCAAAAATAGGCAATATGGTGTTTATAACGTAAGTCTCTTAATAATATCTTCTGGTTTATTGAACTGTTGTATAAAATCAATATTTGTGAACATTTGTCGTTTGTGAAAAATGAAAACAAACAAAAACGTGTGATACTGATTAACTATATGAAATGATATAAATATACATTTTCTGCCCCCATATCCTGAATTTTGGGAAAATGCATTTTAATAGACTGAATCACGCAGTGAAAGAACGCATTCTAAATGAGCACAGTCAGTGTTTAGCTAGTGTTTAAGCACTCATAACTGCTCTTATAATCAATGAAGCTGTCCATACACTGTATGATAAAAAAAATCTCTTACTTACATAGTTCGTACATCTGCACTTTGTTGCTTATGATGAGGGAATTCGCGAGTTCAATCTGAACAAAACTCCAGGTTTCAGCAATGATTGTTCTGAACGCCTCTGATTGGCCACTGCATTCTAAACTCAACAGAGTCGTGTGTGATTGGTTATAATGCCCAACGCTGTAAAAACGCGCAGAAATAAAATATGATTTAACGTGAGCAGGTCTGAATTTAATACAGCAATCGAATCTTTCCAAATTTCAAAAGCAAATTTCATTTCCATTTTCACTAGTTTTATGTTTTGAGTATTATATTTTTATTGAAAAAAACAGGGGACCCCCCAGGTATATATTTGAGGTGTTATGGGGGTACCTTAATGCTTATGGGAGGTTCGGGACCTAGTGTTTAAATGTTGCGCTTCAGCTTTTGAGTACTTTTTGAATTAGTCAAGATGAAATATGTTCCTTAATTTTCTGACACAATATTGAAAATATAAGATCTATCACACTATTTCACTGTTAAGAAAGTTGAAATAATGTGTTATACTATAGTCACTTCTCACACACACACACGTTAAAATATACTGCTCTCTCTCTCTCTCTCACACACACACACACACACACTTCTTCTCTCTTACTCTCTCTATGTGTGCTTGCATGTGCTGAGCCCACCTCCAATTCAGTTCAGTCCAATTCAATTACTCGAATTTATTTCAAACTTTATCTTTCCATCCCTGATAACTCTTCGGTCACACATAATCTTTATTTTCCCCCATATTCACAGACTTTTAATTACATTCCACAAATCTTGAAAAAAAAAAAAACTCAGAAATCCACACAATGAAAGTGATAACTTATTGATTTCAGACTATGGAGTCTTTCGTCTTAGTTGTTGGGTTAATTTAGAAGATTATCGAGCCAAGAATTGCTCAGTTTTTGCCTTGAGGAGCAGAGAGTCTGAAATTTATTTGCACAAACTTCGTGCATCAAATCTGCGCCAGATTAATCAAGTAAAAAAGCGTCTCTCTGACAGGTGCGATAGACATGCAGACCTTGAGGCTAGGGGCCCAAGGGAGACGTCAAAGAGAAGAGACACACCACAGTCCTGTGGATGAAAGATGTGAGTTTATCTCTCTGTGTGATTAAAGAGGCACTGAATAAGATGGAAACCTTCCTGAAAAATAGTCAGAAACCTGCTGAACCCGTTACATTTGAATATTATTACTGAGCACTATAGAAAAATTTTGCATAATCTATACATCTGTTTTTTTTTCTAAGTTTTTGTAACTGAAAGTGACTTGAAGTACCTCCTACACTGTTTTCTCATTTCTGAGCACTGAAGGTTATTCACTTTACAGACACTGAAATGTCAAAGAAAAAAACAAGTTGACATTTACATATTGATTCGTTCGTATATTATAGAATTCTACACAAACTACTGCTTTCATATTTGACTTTACATTGATAAGTGGTCTAGTCACATAAAAACTCTTTGCCCAGGATGCTTTATTTATGTATTTTAATTTTTTTTTTACTGAGATAGGTTGTTCACCTGTTCTTCTCATCTGCTCTGGCCTCATTCTGTCTCTCGTGACATCCAAATTGTGCTGAAAGGCATTTATGCGTTGACGCCGACCCGGCGTTGAAGACAGAGAGTTGTCCATTTCATAAGACGTACTTCAGAACATTTATTGGAAAAAGCAGCAACAAAGCAACCCCCTAAAATAGGCTGAAAGGCAATTCAACACAGCGTTTTATTGAAAAAGCACATTTGTTATCAAAAGCAATTTACGCACACTAACTTGTTCTTAGTCCATAAAAAATTACCTCAGCCTTCAGATTAATACCCATAAAGCAAAACGGTCTTCAAACACAAAGCAGCACTTTAGGACAAACTTGCTGAAGGATTCAAAATGTAAAATTCATGAACTGGAATGAGCGGGTTTTGTATTATTATTAACCTCAGCTGTAGTGCAAAAACATGGGCAGAGCAGATGGTTCAAACTTATAGTGATATACAGTGGAGTCCAAAAGTGTGATGCCACATCTGGGATTTTTTTTTTCATAATATTTAATAACCCGTAATATGAAAAAGTTAAATAGCTATAAAATATTTAACATTTTAAAACTGACCTCTTTAATTAATTTGTACTAACGGTCAGATTTCATAGAAGTTCATATTATTATTATTGTCACTCAAATTATGACAATATTTTTATGTACATTTTATTACACAACGCTCTGGAATTGATTCTGATTGGTCAATCGCGTCATCCAGCGGCTTGATATTTTCCATGGCACCGCTTGTGTATCACTCCGCTCATCTGCTTCAATGAAACATGCGCTACTTTTTCTCGCGCCCCTTACGAAAATTAACAATGGTTTTACAACCAATAAAACCCCAAAAACTATAGTTAAACCATGGTTTTGCTACAATAACCATTGTTTAAACATGGTATTTGTTGTAAAACTGAAGTTATACAAATCAATACGCTAAAAATATATACTTTTCCATATTTTTACTACAGTAAAGCCATGGTTAATTTTCGTAAGGGGCTCTCTTGTTTCAGACAAACGCAGCTGTCGCCATCTTGCGTCTCAGTTATCGATTGTAGTAAAAAATTACCTCAGCTCAGAGCATTATTAATATCACAGGAATATTGTTTCAGCATTCGTCTCGTTGCTAGTCCGACTGTTTTGTACGTTGTAGTGGACTATTTCTTTAAAGCGGAGAGTTTAAGATAATATACAGGTAAGTTTATGAAATTAATTCATATCAGTATTTCATAGCGTGTAGCCTTGTAACAAGCACGATAGTGTTCAGTCAGTCAGTTATTCTAGCAAAAATAGTTATGCCTCGTTTTAAATAAAAACACGCATTTTCGTTTGGACCCCACTGCATTTTAAGGAAAAAAGAAATATTATGCGCTTCTGGCAAGCTTAAAAACGAGAGAAAATGCATTTGCAGCATTCCAAATCAACAGATAAAATTGGACTTGTTATTTTATCCAAAGTTTGATAATATATAAATAAGCAGCTTTCTGTATCTCTTAAAAATTACTTCAGCAGAAAGAAGAGCTTCCAGCAATCTGTTAGCTGGCTCCCGTCTTCAAAAGCGCTGTTGAAGGAGTTTTGACAAATCCCCGGGTAAATCCCCTTCTGCCCTTCAAATATCATCAGCATGAGGACTCCGCCTTGAGCCACGTCGTGGATTCAAGGTCACTGTCGCTACATGCCCAGTGATGGGGTCTCCATGGTGATGGTCGTCATGCTGGTCTAAACTGTGGTTGTGAGATTCAGGGTCGTAATTGGTGAATTCCGGTCTCCTGTGAAGTCTTCCCAGCAGCGATGCTATCTCCGCCATACTTTTATCCTCAGAGAAGCGCGGGAGCATTTTGGAGTCCTCTGACACGGAGAACGGATGCTCGAGGGCGCGCAGCACGCGGGAAGAATGAACTGAAAGGGGTTAAGGAAAATGTAAGAAAGTTACTTCAAACAACATCCTGTGAAACGTATGTCTGTGCTATCTTTCTTAAACGCTACTTGATATTTTTGCACTTTTAGAAGTTTAAAATATAGATGTACATTCTCACTAGTTTAAGTAATTAATAACTGTTATCTATGCACAGAACACGAGAGGATTCCGTCATCGTTTTAATCAAATGTCCTGAAAATTCCCGCTTCATTGCAATTCACCACATTGCATTTTGCGTTTAATTAGATTTTGTAACCTAACCCTTACGAAAATTACCATGGTTTTGTTACAGTAAAAGTGTAGTAACCACTACCATTGGTACAACCACAGTTGTACTACAAATACTATTTGTGGTTACCATGATGTTTTTTTTTTGGTTTTAATTGTAGTAAAACCATGGTTAATTTTCATAAGGGAAATAACTTTGTAAATATTTTGTTTTTGTAAATAAAATGGCAAACTCCCTTTGACTTGCTAAGGCTAATTTCTGAGATAGCAGTTTAAACAGGCTACACAAAAATAGTATTTTCACACGTTTTGCTTCATTTGCTCATTGGAAATGATGCAGACTGAAAATATTATGTTCACAAATGATATTTAACTTAATTTCTCTTTAGTTTCTTCATACAAGATGTCTCATATTTTATCTTAAGCTTTTTACTGACATTATTGTCAACTTAAAAAAAAGTGGTGTAAATGAAAGAAAACATTTTACACAAAGTTATCTGCTATTTCAATATTTATTAAGATTATAATATTTTTCTGTGGAATAATTCATATTTTTATGACAGATTGTAATATTTTGGAAATTGGACAAGGGTTAAAAATGTGTACATAAATGGATTTTGAAAGTTAGCAAAAAATAATTTAACAGCATGATTAAACTTTTGTTTTTGTGACCTTCATAGACTAGAAAATGGAAATCTGTTTTTACTAAACCTTTATGACATAAAAGCGCTCTAAGTTTAGGAAACACCCATAATTCAAAGACTCTTTTTAACATATACAATCAAACCAAAAATGGTTCAGACACCATTTGGGACTAAAAATAATTCGGACACTTTGACCTGACCATGTTTTGCTTAAGCGGTTTTTCTTTAATTGGTAATGCGACCCTTTTACACCACAGACTGAACAAAATTAAGCATTGCTTGGTAACTGGTGAACAAAGTACTGATAGCTATGTAAATATTGTCATACTAACAGTTGTCTGACCTTTCTATCAAAGTTATCTGACATTATCAAGATGAATTTGTGCTAACACAGTTTAACTCTTGAGTTCTTGTCACATTTTATTAGCATTTTCTAAACAATAGCAAATAAACTGAGAAAGTGAGAAATTTTAAAGGTGTCTGAATAAAATTTTGGTTTAACTGTACATATTGTCAGTCCCTCATAATCAAACTCTTGACCTTGGTTTTGACTAGCTTCAGGTAGTAGAATGTGAATTTCTAGCTATTTTATGTCTGCGGAGGAAATAAACACAGACAGGTCACGCTGTGACTCGTTTTCCCCTGTTCTTTTCTTTCTAAACTTCAACCATCCACTTCAAAAGAGCTGCGGTGCTCAACAGGACCTTAATCGAACAAGACTGTGACCAAGTGCGCCAAACTTTAACCATGACTTACGCTTAGCCTGCAGAATAAGAATTGATTCCCTTCAGAAACACTGACAGCTGTTTGATGAGGACAAATTACAGCTTTTCTTCCACGCCGTTGATTCAACGTGTGGGAAACATGACTAAGCTGTTTGCCATTCTTCCAGTCCTCGCTACCTCTCTCACTACTTCCAATAACTGTCACAAGGTTTCATTCCAAGCCTAATGGCTTGTCAACCAAATGATACATTACACAGATTCAAGAACCCCTTGTTCTTCAAGCATGACATTTTCCTCAAGTTTGCTGCGAGAGGATATAAAATAGTTCTAATGGGTTTTTCCCCTCAAGGACTGGATAGAAAAGATGTTTCAGCCAGAAAACTCACCTCTCAATGGGCTGAAGTCTTCGTGTTGGCTGACCTTGGTATCTGTGAAGGGCTTCAGATTGGGCAGCAGAATCAAGGTGAAAGACAGAAGCAGCACCTGAGGGACAGAAGCAGATGGAAGGCTTGAGCGTAGCAGCACGGAAGGCCATTAGTGAAGCACAACATTGAAGTAACAGCCACTTTTGATGTATGTTCTCAAGTAGTTGTAGATTGGAGTTCCTTGTTACGTGATAATTTAGTTCCCCAGCCTCTTTCATGGTGAGGAACATTGGTGGTGGCTTTAAGAGCATTTGTCAGTTAAAGTCTTGTGCTCATAAAGTTCACTTCCAGAATGAAAATTTCCTGATAATTTACTCACCCCCATGTCATCCAAGATGTTTTTCTTCCTTCAGTCAAAAAGAAATTCAGTTTTTTGAGGAAAACATTCCAGGATGTTTCTCCATATCATGGACTTCAATGTTGATCAACGGGCTGAAGGTCCAATTTGCAGTTTCAATGTAGCTTCAAGGGCTCTACATGATCCCAGCCGAGGAATAAGGGTCTTATCTAGTAAAACAATCTCTCATTTTCTTAAAAAATAAAAATGTATATACTTTTTAACCACAAATGTTCATCTAACACTAGCTCTTTAATGCACTGCGTAATCATGTTGGAAAAGTCACACGCGGTTTGTTCTTTTTCTGGGTTACCAAGCTAGGGATGAGGTGGAAAAACTCCATCTTACTGTCTCCTCCAACTTCAAAATCACCCAACATCATTGTTTTACCTTTTTTTATGTAAAGGGCGTTTGACTTTCTTTACATGTTCGCATTTGTAAACACTGGGTCGGTACTTCCACCTACGCCACGCATGCGTGATTGCGTAGTCGAGCTGGTGCAAGATGAGCATTTGTGGTTAAAAAGTATATAAATTTGTATTTTTCTTGAAAAAAAAAAAGATCAATCGTTTCCTTAGATAAGACCCTTATTTCTCAACTGGGATCAAGTAGAGCCCTTTGAAGGTGCACTGAAACTGCAGTTTGGACCTTCAACCCATTAGCCACCATTGAAGTCCACTATATGGAGAAAAATCCTGGAATGTTAATAATTCTAAATGAGTCTTGTTTCATCTTTCCCTCCTTACAGTGTACAGTTTGTTTTTGTTTTGCATCTTTCAAGGGAATTTTTCTTGGCACAGAATTTAGATTGCTTAAGGTGGGTGTAAGGCGTTTGTTTTTTTTGTTAAAATGCTTTGGAACAATATTTATGAATCTGTGAATAATTGATTTAAATTGAAAATGTTTCTCTTATGGGTTATACATCTAAAAGCATAGATAATATTTTCCAGACCATTTTTCAATAATTCATTGTAATCCAGTTTAACTCATTAAAGAATAATCATTTTGCAAACATACTTCTTATTTTTCTTACGTAGTATAAATAGGTCTGTATGAATATATATATATATATATATATATATATATATATATACACACACACACACACACACATATATATATATATATATATATATATACATACATACAGACCAATTTAAACTTTTCTGTTTCTTTGGTAAAACATGTACTGATTAATCATTCAAAAAAGACCAAGAACATGTTTTGAGTCCGTTTTGGTTTTGTGTTGATTTAAAGATGTTTGTGGTGAAAACACATCGACTTGCGCTAAGAAAAAACAGCGGCGAGTGCCAAAGAAAATGTGTATGTATGTGTGATTTTAAATGCCCAAAGCATGATTACTGCATGCCTGGATCTTTCATGTGCTAATATCACTTCTTTTAACCCTCACCAGAATGCAGGTCCCAGTCTGGGCCGGTTTGTTGGATCCGTTCATGACCAGCGCCTGCAGCCGACGCAGTTGTTCCATCAGGGAGCTGAAATGAAGGAAGCGGGGTAAAAAGTTCAATTTCATGAGCCTGTATGGAGTGTGAAGATTACCAAGTAAATGATTCTCTCACATGTTGCATTTCTCCAGCTGGAAGACTTTCCTCTGCAGCTCCTGGTTGTGCGCGCTGCACGCAGCCATCCTACGAAAACAGATTTCCCATAAGAATCATGTAAAAGAAAACAGGTCGTAATCAAATCCACTCTCAAGTTCACTCTGAGACACAGTGGTGAACTTCCACCTGGTATTTTGCCAGGGCAGTTTGTGTTCAGTAGCTGCAAATTTCATCAACTCATATTATGATTTTTACTCAACGCACGTAGCTTCTGCTTGTGCTTCATTTGTTTGAGTGCAACAGTCGATACCTGGTCTCCAAGCCATCTATGTATTCTTTCTTCTTCTTCCTGCTCTCTTGGGCCGACTGCTTGTTGCGGATCTTTCGGCGGATTTTCTTCAGAATCCTTTCCTCGTACTTGATCACGGGAGGGAAGCAGAAACACTGAGCTACAAAGACAATCGGCTGGGCTCTGCTATTATGGTGTAATTGCCAACTGACCGTACCTTGGTGAGCGGGAACTGATTTGGCAAAGTCACTCCTTCCTTGACAAGTAGTCGTTTCTCATCCTCTGTGAGAACCAGCTCCTGGTACGACTGCTGGGTCACCTTTGTGGCCTAGAATATCAAACGGACATGAAAGTAACAAATCCAATCAACGTCTCTATGTGCTCGGATGGTCAGAAACCTATTGAGTTCACCTTTTCCCTATTCTGCCTTGTGTGTCTTACCTAGCTTCACACCTGAGTGCATACTCACAGGCTCTGGTGTGCCAGATAGCAGCAGGTCCTTGACAGTTAGGGGGAATCCAGTGGTCGGTTGTGCCTGTGGCGTTTCAGATGTGCGCTGCATCCCTCCAGCCCTCTCTGGGAAGAAGCCAGTCTCCCAGCCATCTGCAGCAACAGATAATACTATTTATCCTTCTTTGTTTGCGTGTGGAGAGATTCACAAAGCTCAGGAATTGGGGCTTATCCTCAGGATGTGTAGCGAAACAGCACACGATGCAGGGAATCAATAAGTGGGAGGCTAATCATCTGTGTTTACAGAGTCTCGAGTTACCAGGAAGGTTCGGTTTATGAATACCTGATACTCACTGAAATTAAATGGGAAGTTGGTGTCGAGATTGTGTCGCACTTGGGATGCGACCACGTGAGGCTCCATAGTAGGGCTTGCGGTTGGCGGCGGGCTGTCAATGTGATCCGAATGAGGATCTTCGCTAATTCCGCTGTCGCTGGGAGAGGGCGACCAAACTGGAGAGCCAGAAACAGAGTCGTACCCACCTAAAAGTGCGTTGAAGAAGTCCTCATTACCCTGGGCGGGCATCATCATCTGGTGATTAAAAATATGGTGAGATATTGAAATCTTCCTTCTGTGGAACACTAGAGATGATAATCTGAAGAATTTCAAAGAAACGTTTTTGTCCATTCAATGAAAGTCAATGGTGTCCAAATTTTGGAAACTGTGCCAATCTTTATTTGCAGCATTTACAGATATCAACAACTGGTGAATTGAGGATGCTGTGATCGGAGCTGTTTTTGTTGTGTGTCGTGGGTTTCATATCATATTGTATATCATTGATGATATGTGATATACAGTTGAGGTCAAAAGTTTACATACACCTTGCAAAAAATGTTAATTATTTTATCAAAATAAAAGGGGTCATACAAAATGTATGTTATTTTTTATTTAGTACTGACCTGAGTAAGATATTTCACAAGAGAAAATAATGGAGTTTATAAAAATGACCCTTTTTGAAAGGTTTACATATACTTAATTCTTAAATGTGTTGTTACCTGAATGATCCACAGCTGTTTATTTGTTTGTTTGTTTAGTGATAGTTGTTTATGAGTTCCTTGTTTGTCCTCAGTGTTGCCAGTGTTCCACGGTCTTCCCGCGGAATTGGGCTACTTTCATACTGTTGCCGTGGGTTGTTTTTCATATCCGTGGATTGAAGCGACTCCAATTATGTAATATTTAGCCCCTGGAATGCTAATTTTACCAGAGGAACCCCACCAAAAAATTTTTATTTTACCCCCTGGAATGCAATTTTTACTGGGGGACCCCCCTCGAAATGCAATTATGCTACTTTTGGGCTAGTTTTGAGTAGCAATTGGGCAGGTTTTGTTTTGAAAACCTGGCAACCTTGTTTGTCCTGAACAGTTTACCTGCTGCTGTTCTTCAGAAAAATCCTTCAGGTCCCTCGAATTCTTTGGTTTCTCAGCATTTTTGTGTATTTGAACCCTTTCCAGCAATGACTGTATAATTTTCAGGTCCATCTTTTCACACTGAGGACAACTGAGGGACTCAAATGCAACTATTACACAAGGTTCAAACAGTCAATGATGCGTCAAAAGGAAACTTGATGCATTAAGAGCCGGGGGGTGAAAACTTTTTGAATTTGATGATCAGGGTCATTTTAACTTATTTTATCTTCTGGGAAACACGTAAGTGTCTTCTGTAGCATCTGAAGGGCAGTACTAAATAAAAAAAGATATTTAGGCAAAATAAGAAAAATGTACACATCTTTATTCTGTTCAAAAGTTTTCACCCCCAGCTTCGGGAGCATCAGTGAGCTTTTGAATCTTTTGTAATAGTTGCATATGAGTCCCTCACTTGTCCTCAGTGTGAAAAGATGGATCTCAAAGTCAAACAGTCATTGTTGGAAAGGGTTAAAATAAATAAAAATGCTGGAAAACCAAAGAATTTGTTGGACTTTAAGGATTTTTCTGAAGAACAGTGGGCAATTTAACAACTAAATAAACAGCTGTGGATCATTCAGGTAACAACACAGTATTAAGAATCAAGTGTATGTAAACTTTTGAACAGGGTCATTTTTATAAATTCAACTATTATTTTCTCTTGTAGACTATGTGTAAACAACATTTTTTTTGCAGTGCGAAATCCCTATGATATGGACAAATCTTTCTTTAGAATATTTCTATAAAGTCAAAAAGATTTGTAATGACATGAGGGTAAGTAAATGATCATTTTCATTTATGGGTGAATTTTCCCTTTTGATATGTTAAAATCAGAAGAACTGAAGAAACTTGGAAGGAGCCAGACTTACTTGAGGATCTTGAACTGGCCAAAGCTGATCGCTTTGTGGTCCCATAGTCTCATGCCGTAAGATGCCGTCATTCTTATCAAAGAGCAAATCGAGGAGTTCTAACCCTTCACCACCCTGAGAATATATTGAGAATATATGAAAATATTTGCTGTACGTATCATTTGTTCCCAGTGGGATTCAATGGAAAATACAAGACAGAAAATGGAGCAAAGCTCCAAAACAGCTGAATGCAAATGTTGAAAGAAGAAGACGGAAAAGATAATTTTTCCATTTTTTCTGAACTTTGCTCTGTATGAGATATTACACAGACAGGATAGATAACATAGGCTACGTTAAATACTAATTTCTCATGCAAAACCAGTACAATTCAAAACATTAGGACCTACCTGGTCCGAATAGTGCTCCATTGTTGTGATCCAGAGGTAACGCAGTCTAAAATATCCTTGAAAAAAGGCCAAAAAATGGGACAAAACAAAAATATCTGTCTATCCGTACTCAGTCTGTGTCCCTCTGCTCACCCAGGACAAAGTTCGAACTCCAACGCAACAATCAGGTCATCATTCTCAGGGCTCCGTTTGATTGGCTGTTCTTGGGATGTAAGATAAAAAAAAACATAGGAACACCCTGGAGAAACAGTGCAGTTTGTATTTCAACCAAACATATTTCCACTTCTGTAGTAGACTATATCAAGTAAAAATCATTAGCATTCATATAATTGACTCCATGTAGTAAAACTAAAGTCATATCAGGTAAAGTGCATCAAAAGAGCAACCTCACATCTAAAATATAATGGTGAAACCTTGTTTTTTTTCCCCCATTTACTACTAGAAGTAGTTATTATTTTTGCACATATTGTCCCACAAGAGTGTACTGCACTTCCCTGAAAGTTACTTTAGTGTTTCAGTGCGCTTACAAGTAGTTTCAGGTATTTGTTATGGGAAAACACATGATGCAGAGCCAGTTCAAAGATCATATTTTCTCTGTCTGAGGTAATTTGACCTTTCACACAGTTCTGATAATACAGAAATACATAATAAACATTAGAATCAATATTACTATTTTTACATTTCGGATTTATTTTTATTTATTTATTTATTGTTTTTGAATGGTAAGGATCTGTTTCTTCACATCTGGGTTGTTTTGAATCATGCATATATGTGTTATTGCAGTTATTAGTTTTGCAGTGTAAATACTTTTGACTCATTTTTATTTGGTTTTTAATAATTTGAATGAACTATAATTCTGTTATTAGTCAAACTGCTTCTCGGACTTCACCAGACTATTATTTATTGTATTTTTGAATGGTAAGGATCTGTTGCCGTCTGTTATTTTTACAGTTAGACTTTGCCTACCTTAGCCTACTGCTTGTCTGCGTTTACGAGATTTGACTGTTGTGTACGACTGAATTTTTAAAATTCATTTCTGAACCTGTTCTTGACGTCAGAGCGGCTTTGAGTCACGCAGGAACAACTATCATCTAATCAGGCACAGTGTGTCTTCTCTTAAAGCAAGTATATCTCCATCTACTCTTATTTCATCACCTGCCACACAAAACTTTGAAGCTGAACAGGCTCATCCAACTTCGAAAGCTATCGTGATTTACGAGAAACCATCTATTGTGTAGACTGCAGCTTTAAAAAAAATCATTTCTCATTCTCAGGGTAGATCTATCGTGCATCAGACAGGCTTCGTTGAAATTTACCAGAGGCGTATCTTTGCTTACATTTCGTTAGCAAGCGCAAATTCAGTCATCAATTAAGGCAGAGTGTCATTTGTATGCAGGGAAACAGGGAAACAGGCATTAATGGCACCGTCAGATTTACGTAATGTCCACTGCGCTTACTCACAATCAAAGTTAGCAGCGTCACGCACAAGGTTCAAAGCATCAGCCGGTGTTTTACAAAGCACTCACGTACTTCTCCACAAGAGACATAATTAGACGGCGGAATTCCTACATGGAGTGTCAATTTCGGGGAAAGTTTGAAGGAAAACTGAAGGACGGATGGTTTTCCAGTATGTTTTCCCCTCTTCTTCAATAAGTCAATGTCTTTTCCTTATAAAAGCATTGTTTACACAGGCGAAAGCCCTTCTGAAACATCACAGTTAGATAACAATCAATGGCAAACTACGAGGCTTCGATTGTGATACACAGATTTTCCCGCACCGTTTCTATTAAGCCCTAATGACTCGGGCAAGGACACCTTTGCTGCTTTACAACTAACACTTTTTCCACATTTTACACAACATTTTAAGTTACTGAACTTAAATTTATAAAATAAAATGACATTCTGTCATTAATTAGGAAGAGAACAAATTGTTAAATAAAGTTATTTTTGTTTACTTTGTACACAAAAAGTATTCTCATAGCTGCGTAAAATTCCGGTTGATCCACTGATGTCACATGGACTATTTAAACGATGTCCTTATTACCCTTCTGGGCCTTGAACGTGTCAGTTGTGTTGCTGTTTATGCAGGGTCAGAAAGCTCCTGGATTTCATCAAAAATATCTTAATTTGTGTTCCGAAAATGAACGAAGGTCGTACAGGTTTGGAACGACATGAAGGTGAGTAATTAATGACACGTTTCCGAACGTTTTGAAAGTAATGTTAATACAATGTTCGTTCAAAGAAATGTGATCATTAATACTGTTCTCAAAACGTTAGCACAAAAACATTATTTATACTTCGTTTATGGAATGTTTTTTTTTTTCGAAACGTTTCAGTTGGATGTTCGTCTAACATTTTTTAAATGTTACTACTTGTTTCAGAACATTCAAAAAACATTCTTATAATGTTTGCAACATGATAAAATGAAATTGCGTAACTAAAAGAAAACATGACATTTTGAATATTGAGAACATTGAAAAACTGAACACTGAGAACATTCAAAACTTACATTTTCGTAACTTAATTGGAATGTTAGCAAAACTTAACACATTTTGTTTAGTTGTAATGTAATATAAAACCCTTAGGCTACGTTTACACTAGTGTGTTTTAGTTTTAAAATGCGTAACTTTTGATACGGTTCTGCTTGTCGTTTACACTACTCTGGCGTTTTCGAGACTTGAAAACACTGTGGACCCCGGTGCAAATTTCGGTGATGTGTTTCAGTGTAAACAGACTAAAATTGAGACTTTTGAAAATGAAGGCATGGCTGCCCACATTTACTCTGCGATCATGCTTATTATGAATGGTCATGTGACATACGTTTTCGGTTGAGTAATGTGAACAGAGATTGTTTCTGAAACGCAGTGAAAACGGCAGTGTAGACAAGGATCGTTTTCATTTTAAAACGCTGTTTTAAAAGAAAAAAAAATCACTAATGTAAACAGGGCCTAAGGATACATTTACACTAGTGCATTTTCGTTTTAAAACGTATCCACAAGTTTCCTACGCCCCATGAGCCCTTGCATCAAAAGTGGGAGCGTCTTCCGGTTCAGGTACATTTTTCTGAAATAATTTGTATTTTTCATATTACTTGTATGACTGGGTATTTAAAAATATAAATGAACAAGTAAGATCTGAGGGTTTGGACCGACACACAGTGAATCTCGCACGGGACTGGAGAGTTCGTGAAGCTTTGTTTGTGACTGGTTTCGTGATTTCTACATTAACGGCACAAACCTCGAATCGAGGCTTCATCTGGCACACCTCTTAACACAAGCTCCAATGCCTCGGTTCAGATGTCACATCACTAGTTAACAGTCATTCAAGATTTAGTGATCCAAACTTTCTAACAATGTGGGAGCACAGTTTCAAACAACACATGTTGTCCCTGAGTACCGTAACAATACTTCTCATAAAGTTTTGCAACTTTACAAGGTAAACAATAATCCAAAAAACACTTTGCCTCTCCCTAATTAGCACACAAAATACCATTGGTATACTACTACTGCCGCCTCACCGGAAGTTGTACCCACGTTCTTTTTTACAGTATCGCCCCTCGGAAACAGGTGGATAACTTTTGTTACGTTTACGCATATCGATTACACTACTCTGCTGTTTTTTGAGACTCGAAAACGCTGCAGACCCCGTTTTAGTTTGAAATTTCCAGTGTTGTATTTCAGTGTAAACAGACTAAAATTGAGACTTTTGAAAACGATGGTGTGGCTGCCCACATTCGCTCTAATTTAAACGGGGCCTAAGGCTACGTTTACACTAGTGCATTTTCATTTTAAAACGCATAACTTTTGCTATTATTATGCCTGTCGTTTACACTACTCCGGCATTTTCGACCCTCAAAAACAGAGACTTTCAAAAACGCTGTAGACCCAGTTTAGTTTGAAAACTCTGAGGTTGCATTTCAGGCTACATTTACATTGGTGCATTTCTGTTTTAACAGGCATAACTTTTGCTACGGCTACGCCTGTCGTTTACACTACTCCAGCGTTTTCAACCCTCGGAACCGGAGACTTTCGAAAACACTGCAGACCCCATTTTAGTTTGAAAACTTTGGGGTTGTGTTTCAGTTTAAACAAACCAAAATGGAGATATTTGAAAACGATGGCATGGCAGCCCACTCTGCATATCCTTATCCTGCATAAATGGACTAAAACGGAGACTTTTGAAAACAATGGCGTCACTGCCCACATTCGTCTGCATATCCCTGACGACCGTGTAAACTATAACATCATGCCCATTATGAATGGTCATGTGACCATTCATAAGTGTTTTCGGTTGTGTATTGTAAACAGGGCCTAAGGCTACATTTACACTAGTGTGTTTTCATTTAAAAACGCATAACTTTTGCAACAGTTACACCTGTCGTTTACACTACTTTTGACTTTTGAAAAACGCTGCACGCTGACACGTTTTTTTGAAAACTCCGGCGTTGTGTTTTAGTGTAAACGGAACAAAATGGAGACTTTTGAAAATGATGGCATAGCTGCCCACATTCGCTCTGTGTATTCTTGACGACTGTGTAAAAGATAACATTGTGCTCATTATGAATGGTCATGTGACGTGCGTTTCCAGTTGTGTAGTGTGGACGGAGAACGTTTCTGAGGCCCTGTTTACACTAATGCGTTTTCGTTTTAAAACAGGGTTTTAAAATTAAAACAATCCTCGTCTACACTGGCATTTTCACTGCGTTTGTGAAGCGATCTCAGTCTACACTACACAACCGAAAACGCATGTCACATGACCATTCAGGCTGCATACGTCATCAAGGATGTTTTCATTTAAAAAAAGAAAAATTTTTGACTGTTATTCCTTGGGGTGTAAAAATACTGTAATTTCCTTTTTTTTTACTTTGCAATTTAACGGTTACTTTTCTCAAATTAGTCTCCAAAATGCAACAAATGAGCATGATGTTATCGTTTACATGGTCATCAAGAATACACAGAGCGAATGTGGGCAGCCACACCATTGTTTTCAAAAGTCTCCATTTTGGTACGTTTACACTGAAACGCAACTCCAGAGTTTTCAAACTAAAACAGGGTCTGCAGTGTTTTTGAAAGTCTCCATTCATGAGGGTCGAAAATGCCGAAGTAGTGTAAACAACAGGCGTAACCGTAGCAAAAGTTACGCGTTTTAAAACGAAAACGCACTAGTGTAAACGTAGCCTGAAACGCAGTGCAGACAAGAATCACTTTCATTTTAAAACACTACTGTAAAACAAAAACACACTAGTATAAACAGGGAATTGTCAAGGAATTCTGTCAATGTCAATGTTTTTTCCACTGTCAGTTATGAGATAAATTATTTTTCATAAACAAAAACTACATTTAGCAGTAATGTACTGTAAAATTACATGAAATTTACCATTTAAGAGAACTTACCGTTAATTTTCACAGTTAAAATTATGATCGCTTTATAGCCAGTGACACTTAAAAGTACTTAACTAAGAATCAGCGGCAGCAACCAACATGCCATGAATGCGCCGACTGAAAAAAATAGATATTTTCAGCTCACTTCATTTATTGACTGATACTTTTGTGCCACTCAGACGGTTTGAAGGCTCATGCGCCTGACCAAGTTGCTCTTTTCTGTCACTTTGATTTCATCTCAGTACAGACTGATGGTGTCCTATTGTGTCACTGTCAAAAACCGTCTGTTCTCGGTTCGGTTAAAATTGTTGCATTCAGTGAACCCGTGACCTTGACGTGTTTGCAGTCTCTTCTTCCTCTCGCACACCTCTTAACAACAGTGAAGATTGTTGTCGCGCAGATGGTAAGAGCACAAATGCATTTGTATACTTTTTTCTCTACTTCACATGCAAGCCGCGTGGGCACTGTAGCCATCTGGATCCACCGGCCCTTCGAACCTGTAGAACAGCCTGCAAGACAAACAAAAATAGAGCACAAAGTGTTTAGAAACGACACATTCTCGCTCTGAAGTGCAAAATCTGTCATTATAGTTGAGTGCATGCATCAAGCTGCTCTTATGCCCTTGGCTTCAAAGCAACTGCATGACCTGAGCCAAAGCATGCAATGTGCTGAATTACATATTCAATCCAGCTGTAACGTACTGTTTATCTGCAAGCTTTGGCGGGTTACAGAAGTGCCACTGAATGCCAATCTTGCAGGCAGGCCCAGTTCTACAGCGATGTTTGAGGGGCATTAAACTCCCTGAGAATAAAAGGTCATTGATGAATAAGGATGTCTATGATTATACGAAGGTGAAATCTTTTAAAATTTCAGTTAGAAATGAACTTAGAACTTAGTTTAGAAATGTTTTTATACAAATTGTATACATTTTCAAAAAATGTTTACACTATTTTCAGAAAGGAGTCACTGTAAGTGAAAAATAAGCTTAATCTATTTTGAAGTTTTCAAACACTTTCATAAATTCCATCAATGTAATGAAGGTTTTCTTTTCTTACACGTACTCCATTAGACCCGAACAGATCTACAGATCACAAATATGTCAAAGGTAGGTACATTTCAAAATAAATGTTGTGTTTTTCCTGTCATGACAAAAAACTCCCTCCTGCATTTTTGATTTGACAAGACATACACTACCAGTCAACAGTTTTTGAGCAGTATTTTTTTTTAATGTCAAAAGAAGTCTCTTCTGCTCATCAAGGCTGCATTTATTTCATCCCAAATACAGCAAAAACAGGCAAATTTTGAAATATTTTTACTATTTAAAATATCTGTTTTCTATTTGAATATATTTCAAAATGTAATTTATTCCCGATTTCAAAGCTGAATTTTTAGCATCATTACTCCAGTCACATGATCCTTCAGAAATCCTTCTAATATTCTGATTTGCTGCTCAAAAAAACATTATTAGTATTATTCTAATGAAAACAGCTGAGTAGAATTTTTTCAGGTTTCTCTGATGAATAAAAAGTTCAAAAGAAGAGCATTTATCTGAAATAGAAATCTTTTGTAACATTATAAATGTCTTTATTGTTACTTTTGATCAATTTAAAGCATCATAGCTAAATAAAAGTATTCATTTCTATTATGTCTTTCCAAAAAAATAAAATAAATAAAAAGAACTGACTCCAAGCTTTTGAATAACATAGTGTATAATGTTACAAAAGCTTTTTATTTCAGATAAATACAGATCTTTAGATCTTTCTATTCATCATCTTGAAAAAAAGGTGTACTCAACTGTTTTAAATATTGATAATAATAATAACAGAAAATGTTTCTTACACAGCAAATCACCATATTAGAATGATTTCTGAAGGATCATGTGACTAAAGACTGGAGTAATACTGCTGAAAATCCAGCGTTGAATTCACAGGAATAAATTACATTTTAAAATATATTCAAATAGAAAGCAGTTATTTTAAATAGGACAAATATTGTACTGTTTTTGCTATACTTTGGATCAAAAAAAAATGCAGGCTTGGTGAGCAGAAGAGACCTATTTAAAAAACACTAAAAATCTTACTGTTCAAAAACTTTTGACTGGTTGTGCACTTACTGCATACTGTTTTTCAACACCATAACGAAGGTATAGCTGACAAAACGTCTTTCTGAAGAATTTTAAGCAGGCAAAACCTTCATAAAACAGTTATGAAAGAGCCTCGTTTTCACGTTAAATTCAATATGGTTTAACCTGATAAAGCAAAGTAGATTTACCCTGCGTCCCAATGTGCATACTATCCACCCTAAATCCTATGTGATACTAGTAAATTTCTACTATTTAGGGCAGATAGGGTGGATAGTATGCACATTGGGACGCAGGCTTTGATTAATTCCAGCCAAAACACAGAAACAGTATCTCACCATCAATAATAGACTACTAATCGTACATGATCTGTTAAATATACATCCCATCCCATTACCGTTAGTATTAAATTTCCTCCACAGTTCCATGCTATCCAATCACAACCGCATGAGAGACTTATTAAGTGACTGAGAGTGTGTAAATCAAAGTTTGAAAGTCCTTAGAGACGTTGTAGCAGAATCTTTGTGAATTTAGTAATGAGGCGCCACCTGCTGGTCGAATGTCTATTTTATTCTGAATCGATATGAAGGGAATAAGTTTCATTTATCAGATTCTTTCATTTTGTATAATTTCATGTGCCTATTTATTGTTATTAAATTATATTTTATCGTATACCCGGCTCACAACATTTTCTGTCATTCGTCAGACAGCAGTAAGCATACTACACCTTTAAATGGGAGTCGTGACCCGACGTCATCACGTATAATACGTACGCTGCGTGCTGATATATATTCATGAGAGTTGAACTCCTCGGTCTTTTACTCGCCTGTGTCTCAACGTGTTGGGTGGTGTAAAACGGAGTTCAGCATTAAACGAATCCAAAAACATCGGGCAAAATGGTAAGTCGTACATGATGATGTTTACTCTATGCGTTAATAATCTTATAAAGTTTGAATTTTTATCACGATTTAAGTGTTTAGAGTTGGTGAATTTGATTTAGTAGTGAGGATGCTGTACAAGCCACTTCTGAAACCCTGACCAGTATATGAATTAAATTCTACCTATGTGTGAAATGTTAGATGAATTGATCATCATTTTTAATACATTGTTTGTAGTGAAATGATGTCAACAAATATCATAGAGCACTTTACACTTTACTTTTTACCCATTGTGCTGCCTGGCCTGGTTACTCTTAATTTATCAAAGTCTATTGTCAGCTGTATTAATTGTCACATGTTTGTTTCAGTGGTGTAAACAAAAAAAACCAATGGCTCAACAGACAGTTTTTGTAATATTTGCCTTTGCACATTGTTCTGCAGTTGTTTGTTTTTGCAAATAAAATTTTGAACACCTTAACTAGACTAAGATATATTTAAACGTGCACTAACGTAACAGGATTACTGTATATTACTTTATCAATGCTGTAGAGTTAAATTTTTCATGCCCCCTCATGGGTGCTGCCATTTTGAGATCACATGACCACATGAGCTCTTTGTGTTTCTAGTCATTGAACTAAAACACACAATATACATTTTACTAAAACAACTGCCACTGCTCAGAAACTTGTTGGATTTTTGGGTGTTGTGGTAATTTCTGCTTCTAAACCACAGAAAAAAAATGTGTGGACGCTGCTAAATCATAGAGAAGGACTCAGTAAGCAGGAAATAGCACAATAATTTGACAAACTAAAGTTAATCGGTGGTAAAGATGCATACGAGCAGTATTAATTAAGACATTAGTGTAATATTTCACCTACTTGACCGTAGGTAATAATCATAGTAATAATCAGCAAAATATGCGAGTTTCATTCGGTTCAGTGGCATTGTTTATGTTCAGTGCCATCGATATGGCCAACTGATGTGTTGTGAAAACACTCTATAGTCTAAAACCATTGTTTTTTTGGCACTGAGTGCACATTTAGGTAAAGCATGTATATTATTTTGAATTTCCTGTTTTTCCTCCAGGTGGATTTCACAGTAGACCAGATTCGTGCCATCATGGACAAGAAGTCCAATATCCATAACATGTCTGTGATTGTGCACATCGATCACGGCAAGTCCACTTTGACAATCTCTCTAGTGTCAAAGCTGGTATCATCGCCTCAGCCTGTGCCAGAGAAATCTGCTTCACAGATGTGAGGAAGGACGAGCAGGATTGTTGCATCACCATCAACTCGCAGGCGATGGTGTTCACTGATAATGATTTGGTCTTCATTAAGCAGTGCAGAGATGGCTCGGGCTTCCTCTACAACCTGATCGACTCCCCTGGGCACGGTGACTTCTCCCTAGGAGAAAAAGCTCCCTAGGACTTTTGCCCAACTCATCCTGGACCCCATCTTCAAAGTAAGTAATCTGCACTATGAGTGATACTATTATAGTTGCTTTCCAAGCCATTAATGATGATTTAAAATTTCTTCACTTTGACCTGATTGCCTTGATGAAAAATTGAGTCTGATATGGCTGTTGTCAATTACTTTAATTCATTTGCTTTGTGCATATGGATATTTTATGAAGCTATAACTTTTCCCACTATGTAGATGTTTGATGCCATCATGAACTGCAAGGAGGAGGAAACCGCTAAGCTGATTGGAAAAACTGGACATCAAATTAGATCCTGAGGGCAAGCCCCTGTTGAAGGCTGTGATGCACCGCTAGCTGCCAGCAGGAGAAGCTTTGCCTCAAATGATCACCATTTACCTGCCCTCACCAGTTACTGCTCAGAAGTACTGTTGTGAGCTGCTTTATGAAGGACCTAGAGATGACGAGGCTGCCATGGGTATGTTGTAGCTCTTGGAATATAAATTAATGGAGCTAGGAATTGCTTTTCTGATCCTGGAGGACTGCAGTGTTTATCTCCAACCCCAATTAGACACACCTGAACCAGCTAATCAAGCTCTTACTAGGCATACTAGAAACTTCCCAGCAGGTGTGTTGAGGCACGTTGGAGCTAAACTCTGCAGGACATCAGCCCTCCAGGACTGAGTTTCCCAGCCCTACTCTAAGGCAAAGGCCACCTTCTTGAAGAGTTTTGCTCCTGTAAATCATCCTGGAACTTTCGAGTCTTGACAGCCTTGAAGACATTGAAGCTGGTGTTTAATTGGGGTTGAGGTTGGAGCTGAATTCTGCAAGAAGGTGGCCCACCAGGAGCAAGACTGGGCACCCTTGGTTTAGTTCAGGGGTGCCCAAACTCGGTCCTGGAGGGCTGGTGTCCTGCAGAGTTTAGCTCCAACTTGCCTCAACACACCTGGCAGGAAGTTTCTGGCATGCCTAGTAAAAGATGAGTTGTTTCAGGTGTTTAATTGGGGTTGGGGCTTAACTCTACAGAAAAGTGGCCTTCCAGGACCAAAGTTGTCCAGGACCAGTGGTTCTAAACTCCAGTACTCAAGGCCCACTGCTCTGCACGTTATTTTTTATTTTTATTTTTTAAAATGTCTCCCTCATTAAACACACCTGATTCAAATCAAAGCAGTCATCTGTGCAACTACAGTTGGTGTTCTTTTGGTGTTTTCTACCGTACTTTTAACTTTGTCATCCACTTACAGTGCCCAGAGTCAGTTGTTGGTGGCATCTATGGTGTACTGAACAGCAAGCATGGAATTGTATTTGAAGAGACCCAGGTTATGGGAACACCCATGTTTGTGGTCAACCTACTTGCCTGTCAATGAATCATTTGGTGAGTGAATCAAAAGACCTTTTGTTGTCTTCTCCCTTTAGTGTATTTTAAGTTGCAAGGCCTAAACTTGTATCCTTACACAGGTTTCACTGCTGACCTTTGCTCCAACACATCTGGTCAAGCTTTCCCACAGTGTGTGTGTGACCATTGGCAGATCCTTCCTGGAGACCCCAAGCCTGCCCAGATTGTGGTTGTCACTCAAAAGCTCAAGGGGCTCAAAGAAGGCATTCCGGCTTTAGACAACTACTTGGATAAATTGTAGATTTGCTTATAGTGTTGCACTTATCTTTCTCCCTCATAAAGAGGGACCAGGCAAGAACACTACAGGAGATTGTTTACATGAATTCAAACAGTAAAATCAAAACTTGACCATTGTTTTAAGATGCCGCCTTGTCTGTCATCTGTGTCATGAACTAACAGGCAAATGGTGACTTTTCGGAGTCAAATGTAATGAATTGCACTATGTACATAACCTGTATACTAATACACATGGGTATCCCGTGCTTAATGCAATATCAGATGATATTAACAATCTATGTCAAAGTAAAAAATGTATACTTCTTGAAGACTCATGTTTTGTAAGCATGAAATATAAATCAAACTTGATCAGCAATGTAATGTTTCTGCTTTTTTTTTTTTTGTGTGTGTGTGCTAAGTGGTTCCATCCCTCCTGTTTTTATTTTTTTTCTACTTGCGCCACATTAAATATGCCAGCTATTATGACTAAGGTTCATTAGTTAAAGTTGACTGATTGCATGTCAACTCTAATTAACATTGCCTACTCAGGCAATTATTAGTGCATGTTTGAAGTGTTAAACTTCAGCACTCTATACTTGTCCAAACATTTGCGCTTGGAACAAGAATAAGTGAATGTGAGAGGTGCACTAGTTAAAAAGCAGTCTGACTTGTTGGGCAAAAGTCGTAAATCCTTTTAAGAAGGAACCTTAAATTTGAAGGTCAGCCTTATTTGACTTCTCAGAGTCAAAAACCATTGAAGTTGTATTAGCAATGGTGTATGCTGCATAAATGTATCCATTGTGACCCATACTAGGGGTGCAGACTTTAATTACATACAGAAACAAGACAAGGACATTATATTTACAGCGCTTACAAGGTAAGCATTGGTACATTCATGAAGCTGTTTCCTGTTCGTCTTCCTTATATCAACACCTCAAGAAAAAAATATTCAGAATCGGTAACAGAAACGTTCACTGCAATACTTTAGAGCTTTTATACATAGTGGCATTGTGAATGCAAGTGCTCTTGTGGCTTATAACTACAAGAAGGGCAACTATGGTAAAACAACACCTTTTAAACATCTACTGTTCACATTGCTGTCAAAGAAATGGAGTTTAACCTCTAGCAAGGGGTGCAGGCCACTCAAAAACGGGTACATAACAGTCCATTTTACAATGAATTGACGTCTTTAGATGTAGTGTATTTTCCCCAATCTTGCTGTGGCACGTGGGGCTGAAGTGCATTAGTGTGATTTGAGGGACCGATGAGCATTAAACAATCAAGGGTCAAAGGTGGAACCAAAAGACATCGTCAACATTCAAATAAATGTACGAATGGAAGAGAGTTACCCTCTGGAGTTGAACGGTACCTGTAGTAGAGCATGACGAAGTTCACCTATTTGTTCGTTAATTAGCAATGACATTGGCCGGTCATAACATGAAGGTGGTACTACGTGGTGCTACTTGGGTAGAAACAGAATCTGTACCCTAAGTACACTTGGAAAGGACTGAATTCTCATGCTTCAAATCTTAGAAACGAAAACCTTTAGAAATGAGAGATCAGTATTTGGTCGCCGGCCTACATGGAGACCGGTGAATTGGCCACAAAATGCAATGCGAGAGTCCTCGATGGTGAGATGATTCTGCTTGGTCATTATGTGTAGAAGATGACCTCTGGGATTTGTCCATCCTCTACGGAAGTGCCGTTGTTATTGCCTGCTGCGTAGCAGAATGTAAAGCAGGTCTTGGTACCAGTAGCGGGAGCTTCGTGGGTGACCTTACGCATTCCCTTGGTCCCGTAATGAGAATCTGGTCCCTGCAAAAGCAGCAATCCATCAATGGTACATTTATAATTCATGAAAAACTGTATTAAATGATACCGATTAAATGATTGTTTCAAGAGAACTACATGTGCGGTCAAAAAAGGTCCACTGTCCAATAGACACTTTTAAAACCAAGCAGCTTCCTCTTAGTAAATGCAATGAATTCAAACTTGAACCTAATGCAAAATCTGTGTGGGAAAATCTTTCACTCTTACACAAAATTCCACATACCATGCATTCCTATTAAAACTAATAGCCAGCAGACTTTAGTTAAGTCATTTGACTTAGATCGCAACATTGCATATCACAAATCATTTGATTTAAATCAGGACTTCAAATCATTTCACTTTAATTATTCAATTCACAAAATGATTAACAAACACGTTCCAATCTAAACCAAATTATTTGCGATCCACTCTCTGAAGTCCCTATCGGAATAAGTCTTCACAAACCATCACTTCACATCAGGACTTGGAGCGCGAGCACAAATCATTTGACTTAGATCACAATTTTGCATATCGCAAATCATTTGATTTAGATCAGGACTTAAAAAATGAGTACTGCAAATCATTTGATTTGAATTATTTAATTCGCAAAATGATTCACAATCCTGTTCCAATCTAAATCATATGATTTGCGATGTGCTCTCCAAAGTCCCGATCTAAGTCAAATGATTTGCAATCTGTGCTACAAAGTTCCAGTCTAAATCTGAATTAAATGATTTGCAATCCACACTCCGAAGTTCTGATCTAAATCAAATTATTCGCGATTCACACTCTGAAGTCCCGATCAGTATAATGATTCACGAACCAGCATTTCAGATCAGGACTCAGAGTGCGAATCATTTGACTTAGATTGCAACTTTGCGTATTGCAAATTATTTGATTTAGATCAGGACTTCAAACCGCATATCGCAAATCATTTGATTTGAATTATTCAATATGCAAAATGATTCACAAACCCATTCCGATCGAAATGAAATTATTTGTGATGCGCACTCCGAATTTCCGATCTGAATCAAATGATTCGCGATACACGAAGTTCCAATCTGCGTCAAATGATTTGTGATTCACGATCCGAAGTTCTGATCTAAATCAAATGATTTGCAATCCACACTCTGAAGTCCCGTTTGGAATTATGATGCACAAACCATCATTTCAGATCAGGACTTGGATCCCGGAGCATGAATCATTAGACTTAAATTGCAACTTTGCATATCGCAAATCATTTGATCAAAATTATTCAATTTGCGGAATGATTCACGAAGCCGTTCTGATCTAAATCAAATGATTCACGATACATGCTCCTAAGTCCCAATCTGAATTAAATGATTCGCGATACACAAAGTCCAGATCTGAGTCAAATGATTTGTGATATGTGCTCCGACGTCCCGATTTGGATCAAATTATAAAGTTCCGATCTGTGTAAAATGATTCTCGACCCGTGCTCCGAAGTTCCAGTCTAAAGCAAATAATTTGCGATCCGTGCTACTAAGTTCTGATCTAAATCAAATTATTCGCGATTCACACTCTGAAGTCCCGATCAGTATAATGATTCACGAACCAGCATTTCAGATCAGGACTCAGAGTGCGAATCATTTGACTTAGATTGCAACTTTGCGTATTGCGAATTATTTGATTTAGATCAGGACTTCAAACCGCATATCGCAAATCATTTGGTTTGAATTTTTCAATTCGCGAAATGATTCACAAACCCATTCCAATCTAAGTTAAATGATTTGCGATACGAACTTCAAAGTCCTGATCTACATCAAATGATTCATGATACACAAAGTCCCAATCTGAATCAAATTATTCACAACACTCAATAAGTCTCGATCTAAGTCAAATGATTCACAATCCGTGCTCCGAAGTTCTGATAAAAAGCAAATTATTTGTGATCCAAGCACTGAAGTCCTGATCAAAATAATGACTCACAAACCATTGTTTCAGATCAGGACTCAATTGTTTGAATTAAATCGCAACTTTGCGTATCGCGAATCATTTGATTTAGATCAGGACTTCAAATCACGTATCGCAAATCATTTGATTTAAATTATTTATTTTACGAAATGATTCACAAACCCGTTCCGATCTAAATCAAATGATTCATGATACGCGATATGAAGTCCCAATCTGAAACAAATTATTTGCGATACTCAATCCATTTGGAGTGGTACATAAGTAAATAATTTCAGTGCAGTGGTTTAACATTGGCTGTGGTTGTGCTTTTTAAAATCATGCGATGTCGAAATAACAAGCGATGTTGAAATTCAAATATGAACAGCTCTTTTAAATTGATCTGGTTTTTGCTAGTGAATCGCTTAAAATGAATGTTCGAAGTCACAAGTTAAAACCAATATATTGTTCTTTTCACGTCTTTAGCCATGTTTACACGACACTGTCAGTACTACTACTTGCTTAGCTCGATTGTTTTCAGACATTAACTGGAATTAGCAAAAAGGGTATGATGTTTTTTGAGTTGAGTGAAAAGATACATGCTTATCGACAAAATTAAACACTTATTTCATAGATTCATCAATTTCAACAATTCAAGCACTTTTCAGGTACCTCTTCAAGAACATTGCTAATTTCAAGGGTTTTCAAGCTTTAAAAAGTCAAGTACTTCAAGCACTTTAAGCACCTTGTACAAACTCAAATACCATTTTAGCATATAAATGGACTAATACTCAAATTTTGAGTCTGTTTTACCTTGAGAGTGGCGCAGGCAATGTAGTTGACGCTTGGAAGAATCTCCACAGGCTCCTTGAACATTACTCGGAAGGTACTGGCCGTTCCGTCGCAGCTAAAGCCTGTATCGTTCTGACCGAGAACTGTGTTGCTGTCTGTATGTATGATCTAGATTAGAGGAAAACATGCTCCATTACCGCTCACATACTGCCACATTTTCACACTTCCAAGTGCAAAACTACAAAAATGATTAGTCGTAACACTTTAGACTTGCTGCTTAAAATCTGGTGCTTATTGCAATTGATTCTGGCCAAGAATCGCCCACTTAGACAGGAAGACCATCTGTTAGAATGTCAGTGAACATACTGCAGGCAATTTATGATTGAAATATGATTTTTTGACCAAAAAAAAAAAAGCTTGGTTCTCACCTGGATGTTGACCTGATAGTCAGTTGGACCATGTATGGACCCATAGAGCCCAAATCCAACCACAAATATTCTGCGGTTTACAGAAAACCTGAGGAAAATGAATGCATTTATTTGACAACAATTTTTAGTGTTCCACCTATATCAGGTACGTCATGTTCCCGTTCAGTGACTCAGCACTTCCTCAATCAATGGTTTAAAAAAAAATAAAAAATGCTTACCGGATGCGGTCACTTGTTCCGCTGTAGCCCCAGCGGCTCTCCACTTGACTGAAACGTGTGATGCTACACTCTTTCCCCCGGAGGCAACAGCGAGGCCGGTCAATAAACTCCACATGAGGCTTCGGATTGACGGTAAAATGCAGGAACAGACTGACCACCTCCCGATCTGTGAGTATACCAGACTGAGCCGGACCTATCGCACACATACACAAGGTTTAGCGCGATGGCTAGCGCCACTCACCAGAGCAGCGATGACTAGTCTTTTAGCTTAGACAGTCAAATGAAATACTGCCGCTCCATTTTGATCTGATTAAAATTACCTGCTGCAAACTCTTCAATAGTCATGAGCGGGAAGCGAATAAGCGAAAGTGCTTTTCCCAACACTCTACGCTTGTTCTCCGGCGTGGGCTGTAACTGTTGCCTTTGGGCCTCAGCGTCCGCCCAGCGAACCGCAGCCCCGAAGAGACGCACTTCCCGTACACCTAGCGTGTCTCTCTCCAGGACTGCCACGAGGGTGTCTGCACAGAAGGGAACATAAAACGGTCTATTTCTGACTCACTCTTCTGATTGTATTTTGTTGTGATATTTGATACTTAAGAACAGTACCGAGGTCGATATCCGTGAAGCCCTCGGCGGCTAGCGCATCAGCGGTGTTCTTGTCGATATTTTCTAAACAGAGACTAGCCAGCTGGGGCTCGTCAAAGAGCCGTGCCTGCAAGCAAAAGGAACCGTGTTTTCATATAATCTATAATAGACTGCACGCAAAAAAAGCAGACAACAAACACAATAAGCTCGAGGTGCTGTTTGCTAGGATTTGAAAGGGAGCTGTCAAACACGGGGACTCAAGATGGCTGGGGAACAAACTTGAAACAATGGAGCCGTCAATATGTCAGTTCCTAGTGCCAATATCAAATCGGACTCAAATCCCTGTGATTACCTGGGTAAGCAGCATGAAAGCATTGTCAGCACGTAGGTTTTTCTTTAAGAATTCGACGCAGTGGGCCTCGAGCGCAGGTACTGCATACTTTTTGGCTGTGTATAGCGTGGTCATAACGGTCTCTGGTCCAATTTGCACTTCATCGGAGTATAAAAATCTGCAATGGCAAGAGAAACAAAAAAAAAAAAAGACTTACAGATTGACAAAAACACATAAATAAGATGTTAGAGAGACAGACAGGCCTTGAGATTGATTGCTTGTCAGACAAATAGATAGACAGGCAGATAGATAGATAGATAGATATAGATAGATAGATAGATAGACAGATAGATAGACAGATAGATAGATAAAGCAGACAGACGATACACAGATAGACATGTAGATAGACAGATAGATAGATTGATAGATAGATAAATGGATAGATAAAGCAGACATACGATAGACAGGTAGACAGATGGACAAATAGACAGATAGATAAAGCAGGCAGACAATAGATAGATAGACAAGTAGATAGACAGACAGACAGATAGATTATAGACAGATAACAGATACAAACATAAAGATAGACAGGTAGACAGATGGATCAGATAGATAGATAGATAGACAGACAGATAGATAGATAAAGCAGACAGATGATTACAGATAGACATGTAGATAGACAGATTGATAGATAGATAAATGGATAGATAAATGGATGAATAGATAGATAGATAGATGAAAATAGATAGATGCAGACAGACATAGACACAAAGACAAATAGACAAAGACAGACAGATAGACGATAGACAGATAGACAAGATAGACAGACAGACAGATAGATAGATACATAAATAGATAAGCAAACATACCCATAGACGTAGACAGATGGACAAATAGATACAGATAGATAGATAGATAAATGGATAGATAGATAAGGTAGACAGACAGACAGAGACAGACAGATAGATAGATAGATAAGCAGACATACGATAGACAGGTAGACAGATGGACAAACAGACAGACAGATAGATAGATAGATAAGCAGACAGATGACAGATAGATAGATAAATAGATAGATAGGCAGACAGACGACAGAGATAGACAGACAGACAGATAAGCAGATAGATGATAGATAGACAGATAGATAATCAGGCATAAAGACCTATGAAGACAGACTGACAGATATTATTGATCCCTGTGTTATTGTTGGTTTGAGACTAGTTATTGCTTTTGTCCACAATGTCTAGTATAATTTAATGTTTTGGTTTATTACAAACATTTACCACGGTAACTGTTTATTTCCGCCAAAATATCATGGCTCTAGCCACCAGAATCATTCAAAAACTAAGAAAGAATTCGAAAGCTTACTCGCACTGTTTTAAGGATACAAGCAGGAACAGAAACTGTATGCTGTATTGGCAGAAACACGTGTATATACCATGGTAACTGTTTGCAAGGGGCTGCTGACTGCAGTTACATGGCAGAGGGCACCTGAAGGACGTTATGACAACAGGGGTCAACACACAGAAGAGCAGTACAGAGCATTAAAGCGTGCAGCGAAGCATTCCGCGGCCCATTCTTACTTGAGAAGGGCTAGAAATGCAGCCGGTTCCACATCTGGCAGTTCAATTTCGGTCGACGTTGTTGCCATGCCACCGTTGAACATGGCATCAAACACGGCACTTCCCACAGCGAGAGCAAATCTGCGAAGAGCAACGGGACCCGACTGTAAATACGGCCATTTGAGGATTAAATATGGATTTTATCCTCGCCGAAACAAATGATTTAGTTTATATTCATCGAGCGGGAGAGGTTGCCATAAGCTTAGTTTATTGCAATATACAGAATGATTGAAAAATGACTCCAGTAAAACATACAAACATACCGCTATTCATCCCTACCTGTGCGCTGGAATGCGCTGCACTCCCATTCCCTTCCCAACCAAAAAATGGACGTCACTTAGCACTTCGTTGTTAAACAAAAATGCAAACCTTTCTTTCACTGTACTTTTTGTCGCTTGCCAGTTGTAGACCGGCTCTCGATAAACCAAAACCGAAGCCGGGCTGCTGGGAAGCGAGGCGACGGCGGCGGACGCGTCGGCGGAGGAGGATGCGGTAGACGCGGATGAGGATGATGATGATGATGATGTCGCCGTCATGTTTGACGCAGCGCCTGAAGTCGCTCCGCTCTGACCGACCGACTGCCGGGGAGGGTTCTGCGCGCTCGGCGTACTTCTCACCGCAGACTCGGCGCCTCCGCCGTTCTCCGGGCCCGACTGGGGGTTCGAATTCCCCGCGCTCCGGTTCATTCCCCCGGCTGCACCCACGGCTCCCCCGTTGCTTGCGGGCGAGGAATGGGCGCTGTTGCTCGGCGGTGCATTGCCAAGTGGCCCCGAATTAGACAAGTTTAGACATGACGATCGGCTATTGCTTTCACCCGCAGCCATCTTGGATGGTGAACACTGCAGGCTTTGCTGGAATAAACATACACAACAGCGCATAACCAGAAATACTGGCCAAATGACTGCCTTCCCACGAGAGACTCGAACATCATCGAGCCCCTTTTAATTAACTTGGCCAAACTGACTACAATTAATTTTAGTTTTCATGTTTAGGACGTGACACTTTTATTCTCTAGCCAATGCTTTATTAGAGACAGAGGCAGGTGTTCGTGGAAATTTTTCATTCTGGGAAGTGTGTCTGTCGAAAGAGGCATGAAACTAAGAGAGCAACTTTTCCCACATGGCAAAAATTAAGTGTTTTGATAAAGTTTAACCATTTAATAAGTGTAATTGGTTAAACAGTTACGTTAAATAACCGTAGGATCAATCAACTAGTGCAATTTTACAGGTTCTTGTTTTTTTAATATATATAAATGCGATTAATCGCATCCAAAATAAAAGTTTTTGTTTACATAATGTATGTTTATATTGTGTATATTTATTACGTATATATAAATACACACACATACAGTATATATTTTGAAACTATTCACGTGTATTTACATTTATGTATTTTAGTGCTGGGCAATGATTAATCGCGATTAATCGCATCCAAAATAAAAGTTTTTGTGTACATAGTATATGTGTGTGTACTGTGTATATTTATTATGTATATATAAATACACACATGCACACATATATTTAAGAAAAATATGTTATGTTTATACAGTAAATATATTTATATCATATATATAAATATTCATATAAAAATATACATAATAAATATACACAGTACACACATATATAAACAAAAACTTTTATTTTGGATGCAGTTAATCACGATTAATCGTTTGAACAGCACTTATATATTTACATTCATATAATTATTATCATATTTAAATATTTTTAATATATAAACATGTTTTTCTTAAATATATACATGCATGTGTGTGTATTTATATATACATAAAAAATATACACGCACACACATGTAAACAAAAACTTATGCTGAATGCAATTAATCACAATTAATCGCTTGACAGCACTATAATATATTTAATATATAGCATTTTTTTTCTTTTATTAATCTATTATGACGTAACTTTGACAGTCCCCACAGTTAAGGAAAATGTAAAAATTTTGAATTAGATGAAATCATAAATCACTGTATTTATATGTATAAATTGGCTAGATATTTCTTTCTGTTAACGATAATGAAATAATCTAATAAATCTAATACAAATATAGATACAAATAATCATTTAAAATATCTGATTAACATAATGGAGTGGTGTAAATAATATATTGCTGATCTTAATAATAGTTTGCCTTGACTTCAGTACAGTGACAATAAAAGCCAATTATTTAGGCTAATTTGGGAAATAAATGTTTTCTTCACAAAACCATGCTTAAGTATTTCTCCCACATTATTAATACATTTTGTATTTACTAATCTAGTATGATTTTACTACAAAGCCATAATTAGATTATAGGTGCTGTTGTAATTACTGCAAGTGTAACAAAAAAACACAGTTAAACCATGATTACTGTAGTAAAACCATGGTTAATCTTCATAAGGGACACTATTAAGCGTTTACTAAAATTCCAAGAATTTGTATCTGACATAAAAGTAAATTCCCAACTATCTCTAGCCTATAAAATGTTTTAATACTACATTATCATTAAATACTGAAAGGATGCTGGAAAAGTCGAGGAAAATCATTGGATATTTATTTATGTAACACATTTACGTTTTAAAGAGCATTTTGGTTTGATTAAAAAATAACTTTGAAAATAAAGGGTGCCTGCACGAAAATCAAACTTAATTGATTCATATATCAATATCATTATTTATTTACTTAATAATTAGTTGCCCAAATGTTAAACAGAACTGTGTCGTCATAACAGAAAATGGACAACTGCTTTAAAAAGTAACTTTTATTTCCAGTCATGCGCAATGCAAATAAAGCGCATTGCCATTCGCCCCGCCTACCCAAACCCACAAACCAATCAAAACCACCAAGGAACTGTCAATCAAACCAACGTTTTGTCGCTGGGCTATCGTTTGAGTTCAGAAAACAGGCAATAATTTAGGTAAGTGGAAATATTGTATATTAAACTCACGGGAGATTTTTATAAATACAAATAGATATGTATAAATATAAATAAATAATCTCTCGTAATGAAGGCGCGATTCATTTATTTTATCTGAGCTTCAACAGAGGCTAGTTAGCCAAATATGCTACTTTAGCTAATAATAATAACCGGTGATGCAGAGAAAAGTCTTTTTTTAAACATTAATGCACCTAAAGCTCCAACTCACATGCATGTGTGTTTGTACATTTACAGCCTAATACATTTTTATGCAAACAAAACACGTAGTAAATAAGCCTGCGATCGATTTCATAATAGGAGTGTTTCCAAACGTTATGTCTATCTAGACAGCATTTTGCGGCTGTGCTGCCCAACAGTACTATTTAAGTAACATTTATTAATAATTTGAATTTTTTTTCCGTATTTAAGATGTTCTTTATTAATTCTAGTTACTTTTTAAGTAATTTTGTTTATTAGATTATTTTTTAAATAGATCTATATAGTTTTTATTTCAGTTTTAGTTTTGTCTAGGCAAATAGCTGAGATAAAATAACGTTTATTATATTGCAAGTAACAAAATATGTTTCTGTTCTAATATGTTTGTGTGTGTGTGTGTGTGTGTGTACCAGAATTTTCTAAATTCATGTAATGGGTGGTGTAAAGCAAGAGCAAACTGATGCTCCTGCATCTAAAGACTCTCAACTCACAGATACTGCACAAGAGGAGGTAAGAGCAGGACTGCTTAGACTTTTTCAGAAACGTTGTCTATTATATATCACTTCTATGTAATTGAATCATTCTAAAAGGTTTTTGTGGTCAGCATAGTCAAGCACACTCATATTTTCCTCATACACTCCTCCCAAATTTGATTCATATCAATTTGAATCGATCTGTTACAGAACCAGTCGACTTCCCAGCCAGTAAAGAAGAGAGGCTGGCCAAAAGGGAAGAAGAGAAAGAAGGTGTTACCAAACGGCCCCAAGGCTCCAGTTACTGGTTACGTGCGTTTCTTGAATGAGAGACGGGAACACATCCGAGCACTTCACCCGGATCTTCCCTTCCCAGAAATCACCAAGAGACTCGGAGCAGAATGGAGCCGTCTGGCTCCTCATGATAAACAGGTATTTGCGTGTGTGAATTGACTGTCCAGTTGTTTCCCTTTAAAGGAACAGTTCAGCCAAAATGAAAATTTGCCAAATATACACTCACCCTCAGGACATCCAAGATGTAGATGAGTTTGTTTCTTCATCAGAACAGATTTGGAGAAATTTAGCATTACACTACTTGCTCACCAATGGATCCTTTGCAGTGAATGGGTGCCATCAGAATGAGTCCAAACAGCTGATAAAAAAATCAGAAGTAATCTACACAACTCCAATTCACCAATTAATGTCTTGTGAAGTGAAAAGCATTTGCTTCTGGCTAAAATATAAGTCCTCTGTCCATAATATTGCGTTCTACAATATTGCCTCTCGTCTGAATCAGGAGCAAAATATGCACAGAAGCAGTTTACAAGCAAAAACAGTTTTAAGTAAATATGTTGGTGGGTTTTGATTCTAGAAGACAACAAGGGATGGAGTTTTTTACTGCAGGAAGAGTTAATATGGATTATGGACTTGATGATAGATTTGTTTTTTACAAACCTACTGCTTTTCACTTCACAAGATGTTAATTGATGGACGGGATTGCTGTTGTGGATTATTGCGATGTTTTCATCAGCTGTTTGGACTCTCATTCTGATGGCACCCATTCACTAGCAAGTGATGTAGTGCTACATTTCTCCAAATCTGTTTGGATGAAGAAACAAACTCGCCTACATCTTTCATTTTTAGGTGAACTGTTTCTTGGAATATCATCCTTCTGATAATTTTTTTTTTTAACAGCGGTACCTCGACGAAGCTGAAAGGGACAAAATGCAGTATGCACGAGAACTCAGGGAGTACCAAAAAAGTGAAGCTTATCAGATCACATGTGCAAAAGTTCAGGACAAGAGAATTAAGAGAGGTACGAATGCACTCACTATTTTTTTCCACACTTTTTCTGGTGGTTATTTTTTAATGAGTATGCTATAATTTGCTATTAAAAATGAGAAATGTTTGTTTTACAGAGGAGTTGACTTCTGTTATTATCAACGCCAACAGTTCAGGATCTACAGGTTTTAAGGTAACCATACAAGCAAAGCCTCAATTCCTAAAAACATTCCCACCCCATTTTTGTAGTAGAAACTTTTAAGTGTGGAAATTATTCTTGCAACCTGCCTCATGAAGAAATTTTCTTTTAGAACTCAGACTTAACGGCCAGATTTGATGTTCCTATATTCACAGAAGAATTTTTGGACCAAAACAAAGGTAAGTTGTTTGTTTTTCTTTCTTAAAACAAGCGATAAACATCAACGTGGAAAGCTATTTCTTAAAGAGATAGTTTACCTAAAAATGAAATCATGTGGTTCCAAACCCATAAGATCTTCATTTATCGTTAGAACACAAATTAAGATATTTTTGATGAAATCCGAGAGCTTTCTGACCCTGCATAGACAGCAACACAACTACCACGTTCAAGGACCAGAAAGGTAGTAAGGATATCGTTAAAATAGTCCATGTGACATCAGTGGTTCAACTGGAATGTTATGAAGCTCCAAGAATATCTTTTGTAAGCAAAGACTACAAAAATAATGACTTTATTCAACAATTTCGACTTTTATACGTGTAGTTGCGTCAAAAATCTTAATTTGTGTTCTGAAGATGAATGAAGGTCTTACTGGTTTGAAATGACATGAGGGTGAGTAATAAATGACAGAATTTTCATTTTTGGGTGAACTAACCCTTTACAATTGCGCGTTTCCCAGCGCGAGAAGCGGAGCTGCGGCGACTGCGCAAGGCTAACGTGGAGTTCGAAGAGCAGAATGTGGTTCTCCAGAAGCACATTGCCGACATGTTCAGCGCCAAAGAGCGACTGGAGGCTGAACTGGGCCAGGATGAGCTTCGTACACAGGCTCTACAGCGCCACCTACAGGCGATCAAACAGACACTGGTCAACAGCCTAGCCACTGTGCCTTTGCCAGGTCAGTATTGTACTGTACCCATAATACCAGTACTATCATCCATGGTCGCAGTGGGAAACAACTGTTTCTTTTTCAGGCACGGGCGAGACGCCATCGATTGGAACGCTGGACTCGTACCTGAGTCGCTTGAGTGGTGCTTTAGAGAGCAGGCCTCATGAGCATCGCGCCCTAGTCCTCAAGCTGCAAGAGCTTTTAGCTCACGTAGACAGGTGAGCTTCTGCTTATGGTTAGTGAATACTATGTACCATAAGACCAGTGGTGGTCAAAGTACTTGAGTACAAGTACAGATTCCATTATAAAATTTTACTCCAGCAAAGGAGTTAAACTACAAATGAAGTTTCAAATGTAGGTTCGGGAGGAGCCTATTCATTCAGTCCTGTCAATCATCATTATAAGCCCATATGGGCCATTCTACAGAATTGGTTCCAAGTCAAAGTTGGAAACGTCTTGAAAATAATGTCGTTTTTTCACAAAATATCCAAGGTACACATTTCTAGTAATTGTGCAGTTAATTCTCATATTGTATTTTCTGAAAGGTTTGAAATATTTGTCCACTCCCCAAATTTGTCACTACCAAAACACAATAATATATAATTTAATAAGAAGGGTAAAGATTTTAAGATGTTAAGATTTTGCTTACAGCTTACTTGTAAATATATATATTTTTCTATTTTATTAAAAAGTTTTCAGATGTAGTTCAATAACAGTTACAATTTTAACAATTTTAAGTGAGATTTGTTGTATTTTGAATCCAATTTTACTTTGTGAAAAGTAAAAAGTTGATCATACTGATTTAAGAATTTAATTTATTTTTTTATTTTTTTTTTTGACAATACATCCCATGTTTTGGTCATGACAGCACATTTTTAGTAGTGGTAGCGATCACATCACGTTACAGAATTTTAACTTGCATACTTAGACACTACTAAAATACAAAAAAAATTTTATAACTGTACTGAAATTGTTTATTTCCCTCAAATAAAGGAATTTGTGTTCCCTTTTGTCACTACCAAAACATTGATGACGTTTTGGTCGTGACTGTGTCAGTAGTGACAGTTTTATGGGATGACACCCAAAAAAAACAAAGATGTCACTACCGAAATGCCACCAAATGTTTTAGTCGTGACAGTTTTTTACTGGATGACACCCAAAAAAACAAAGATGTCACTACTGAAATGCCACCAAATGTTTCGGTGGTGACAATTTTACGGGATAACACCCAAAAAACCAAAAATGTCAAACAAAAAACTTTTTCAAAAAGATTTTTTTTTTTTTTTTTTAAACAATAATGGAATAAAATGCAAAAATTATTTCAATATAATTTTCGCTGGTTGAAATTAAGGGGTTAGGGTTTGGGACAGCCACCTCCTAATTGCAAGTACCCAATAAATGATGATTTTTTTATATATATATATATATATATTAAGCTCACTGATATTTTAAAAATTGTAAGTTTCGATAGATAATAAATTTAATTAAATATGTTTTTTTTTTTTTTCGGTTGTGGGACAGCCATTTGGACCAATTCTGTAGAATAGCCCGTATAAGCAGTACTCATTCCACCGTCCCAGTGTCGGTTTTTTCCAGCGTCCCTCCACCTCCCCAGCTCCTCCTGTATTTCTGTTATTCTCCCTCTATGTAGTACCGCAACTGGGGGCTGAACTCAGAGCTCAAGCCGAGCCTCAGGTTCGAGCTTCTGTCGACAGCAGCAAGCCGAGTTCGTTTAATGTTGACTGATACGTTCAAGGCCCAGTAAGGTAGTAAGGACAGCGTTGAAATAGTCCAACCGTAATTTTACGAAGTTACGAGAATTCTTTGCTTATCTTGTATCTTATTTTGTGTTCTTACGGGTTTGGAACGACATGAGGGTGAGCAATTAATGACTGAATTTTCACTTTTGGGTGATCTATCTCTTTAAATGTTCACCCCAAAATAAAAATTTTTTTGAGGGTCATTTTCTCACCCTCAAGTTGTTCTGAAGAAAGATTATTGTGGAAATTATATGATAGTCACCTATTTATTTTTCTTCGTTTTCCTCCAGTGAGAAGCTTTGAAAACGTGTCTACAGCTGTGGTGGGATCTAAACGTCCCAAACATTTGGAAGGCCTGGGACCCCCAAGCTCTGCTTTTCAAGGTGTAACAGGCCATCCGGTTTAATTTGAAATTTTTACTCGTCAATAAGCTAAATTGTAACACTGGTGCCGGCGGATTCGGAACTCATTGACGTAATCTAATGCATCGAATTATTGCTGTTTTGAGATTACAGCAGCTCATCGAAAGACTAAGTCCATTTAGAATCATGGTAAGCATGGTTTAAAAGCATGCTACGATTTTTACAAGATAATACTGTCTTTACTAAGATGTTGTAATAAAATCTAAAGTGAAGCATCTTACACTTGGTGACCTTTGGATTGCAAGATCATGAGAATTGCGCCATGAATTGTACTCTGAACATTGAGTAACATTCCTAATCATTATGTTTTCTGAATTAAAATTGATAAATAATGTTGGTTTTGTATGCATTCCCTTTTGAACGAATCATAAGTCTGTTGGCACTGCAAAGTGTGATGAATTCTAGCATTAAGAATCATTAAGATATTTCAGGTGTGAAGAGTTTACACTGCTTTAGTTGTACTTGAATGTTTTTTTATTTTAATTTTTGGATTGTCAGTTATTTTAATATGCAAAAAGCTTGTGGTGAAAAAAGATAATAAAATCTGGCAAGAATTATTTTACTTTTTTTTTCAGCTTTGAGTTTTATGTTTATCCAGTAGAGGGTGACATTGGCCACAACATAAAAGTTCTATAATCTAAAGAAAAAAGGGAGTGTTCCCTTGAGCAAAAGAAATGCATGTCTTTTGGAATTACATTTTTGGTATATCAAATGAACAACATTTTGCTCTAGACCTAAGAATTGGATGTGACTTGAATGCCAAAATGAATGTGAGTCATATAAAATGAATAAGTCACAATTGTCATTCAATGCATTTTTAAAATGTTTTAATTCTTAATACTTTATATCCAATAAAAATCATTTTATAATTGCAACCGCTGTTTTTGAGAGACACTTGCAGTACAAATTTCTCTGTAGCTTTTTTATTTTATTTAATATTTTCTTATAATTAACGATAAAACGAAATAAAATGAAACGTTACTGACAAAGATCTTTTTCTTGAGTAACCGATGAGCGCCGCTATGATGGATTCTAACTTCCGTTTAGGTGCTCTCATGTTCCGGTCAGCATAGAAATCCATTATAAAAAAAGAATGCACAAGATCAAGCTGTGGTGTTGTTGACTGCCACAGTTACAGCAATAAGTTTAAGGAATTCATGCAAAGTACTTGTTTTACGTACCAGCAAAACTGTCCATGTTCAGATCTGTTTGCCTTGCATAAACCATGACAAAAGAAAATGGGAATTGCTTAAAACGCTTAAGTTAAAACACTGTGTGAAAAAATAAAATAATGTGTGCCCTTATCATTTTGTGAACAAAATCTCATGAAATTCGTTCTGATCAGAAATTGTATATACAGTTGAAGTCAAAAGTTTACACACACCTTGCAGAATCTGCAAAATGCTAATTATTTTACCAAAAAAAAAGAGGGATCACACAAAATGCATGTAACTTTTTTTTTTTTTAGTACTAACCTAAATAAGATACTTCACATAAAAGATGTTTATATATAATCCACAAGCGAAAATATAGTTGAATTTATAAAAATGAAAGCCTTTTGAATTTGAATATCAGGGTAAATTTAGCATATTTTGTCTTCTGGTAAACATGTAAGTATCATCTGTAGCTTCTGAAGGGCAGTACTAAATGGAAAAAAAAATATGATATTGAGGCAAAATAAGAAAAAAAAAGTACACATCTTCATTCTGCTCAAACGTTTTCACCCCCCAGCTCTTAATGCATCGTTTCCTTCTGGCGCATCAGTGAGTGTTTGAACCTTCTGTAATAGTTGCATATGAGTCCCTCAGTTGTCCTCAATGCGAAAAAAATGGAAAAAATAGAAAGAATTCAAATACACAAAAATGCTGAAAAACCAAAGAATTTGTGCGACCTGAAGTATTTTTCTGAAGAACAGCAGACAGTTTAACTGTTCAGGACAAACAGGGGTCTCCTGAACAATTATCACTAAACAAAATAAATAAATAAACAGCTGTGGATCATTCAGGTAACAACACAGTATTAAGAATCAAGTGTATGTAAACTTTTGAACAGGATTATTTTTATAAATTCAACTACTATTTTCCTTCGTGGACTACATGTAAATGACTTTTATGTGAAGTATTGTATTCAGGTAAGTACTAAATAAAAAATAGCATGCATTTTGTATGATCCCTCTTATTTTGCAGATTCTTCATGGTGTATGTAAACTTTTGACCTCAACCGTATGTGCCCTCAACTGTTTTCAATGGAGCTAATTCATCTTCCCACTCATTAAACTATGACAGGCGATTGCTAAAAATAGTTATTACGAGACAAAATGTGCTTCTAAACCTATTTTTATAGGTTTAATTTATATTATCAACTTGCAAAATACGTTAATTTGACTAGAAACACCGGAGACTGAAATGTAAAGCACCGTTTCAGTCAAGCTTCTGCGAAAAAGGTGGATATAGCATTTTTGCTATATCTTGAGGCAGTCGTTTATTCTTCATTTGTGTTTCGCTGAAGAATGTAAGTAAAACAAGTTTGAAACAACAACATTTTGAGTAAATTATGACAATTTTGGAATTATTGTTTTAAGGTGAAATATCTCTTTAAACAGGATTTTCGACGGATTAAAAAGGGGCATTGAAGTCTTTCAGACGCCATATCTTAATTTCTACCTCTAAAAGTATTTTGAATGAACTTACATTGATGAATAATTGCTTCACACTTCGGTTAGGTTTTGCTGTGTTAAAAAAAGAGCTCGAAAGGAGTGGAGGGGCATCCGCGTGCTCTGCTGCTGTCACATCATCGCTCGCGTGCACAGCTTGGGCAGTGACGTCACGGTAGTAGCTATCCTCGCGGCGGCGGTGCTGAACAAGATGGCTGTGCGTCGCGTTACGAGAGGCTGAAAAAACGGCGCTAATAATCACACATAGCCCGACTAACAGCGGTTCACGTCGAGGGGGTGGTTGAAAACACCCTCGGGTTGAATTTTCCGGAGGATTCGGAATAGCAGCTGCTGTTATTTTTGTATATTTTGGGGTAGAGTTTGATAACGGGAAGGGGAGGTTTCTCAACGTAAAAATCCATAAATCGTTTTAATAACAGTTTTGTTATCTAAAATAACGCGGAAGACCGACGATAATAAGAAATAAAGAGATGTCACTGCTGTGTGTTGGAGGTAAGTGTTTTATTTCATGCTTGGATGCATTACTTGGCTTTAACCAGCTGTTGGCTTTGTATTATATACATGGATTGTATACATATTTAGTCTTTTTATGGGTTAAATATCTCATTGTAGCTGTTGGATAAACATTGTTTTAATTAAATGCACCTGCTATTGCATTTAAATAAAATTTGGTTACAAGCGCGTTCGTGATTTTCAATCAGTGATCAATAATCGATTACGTGTTTGTTCCCAAAGGAGTGTAATATTATTAATAGTGGTTCGTGTATTTATGCAACTAAGGCTGAATTGTATGGTTACAGTATGAAATGTAAGCAAAAAGGAGTGTCCCCTCTGTGCAATGGCTTTTTTTTTTATTATTTTAGTTTAATAACTTAGTCTTTTATTGGTTTATTTATCTAGTTGTTTTATAAAATGTGCAGTTTGTTTATAGAGATGTATTAGAGATGACTTGTGTCATTGTGCTGAATCCGCCCGTGGTTTAAAAGCAGCCAGGATTCAGGGGTGTGTTCCCTTGATATTCCAAATGGAGCTTTAGTTTTCTCTCCTGCTCAGTTGGGATCTGCTTTGATGTATGATATATCTATTTTTAACTGTGTTTACTGTACATTGGCTTTGGATTGATAGACATTACAAGTGTCATTTTCTTTGCCGTAATAGACATCCACGTTTATTGAGTGAACTGTTGGATACAGATGTGTATAAAATAAATTCCATAATATTTTTTTAATTATTATGTGGTCTAAATTAATGGAAGGATAGATGTATCAGGAGTCGTCAACCTTTTTCAGAGCAAAGACCCTTTTGTGGAGAGATGGACGGACATCTGTAACATACTGTATGAAATTAAGTAATGCATTTTAATAAGCAATAGAATATTGTAAAATATTAGATGCTTACATAGCAAAGCCATTAAAATCATTTTTGATGCACAGATTTATATACATTTTCATTTCTAAATATTAAATTATATTTATTTATTTTTTGTTTTATTATTAAGAATTAGGCACAGTGAGACATTTGGCTGAACTTTCATTTTTTTATCTTAAGCTTTGGTTTCTCTAAAAGATTTTTGTTTTATTTTTTTTTTTTGCAGATTTTTTTATTTATTTATTTTATTTGAATGTTTTTTTCTTAACTATTTGTGGTTGCATTTATTTAAATGTTACAAATGTATCAGATTTGTGATATTTTAATATTAAAAATGGCATTTTATTATAATAATACAATTTAGCTCAAGCTTTATATATATATATATAATGTCAAAATTATTATTATTATTATTATAATTTTTGGCATTTTATTATAATAAAACAATGAGATATAGTGCACACACACACACACACACACACACACACACACACACATACATATATATATATATTATTTTATATATATTATTTTTTTGCACTAATTTTTATGTCTAAAGTAACACAATTTCCATATTTTAGTAGTAACATTTTATATAGAAATAGCTTTTTTGGTTATTTTAAATATTTTAAATTAATTATTTTATTAATTAATATTAAAAATGTTTGAATAATAAAATGAGGCACAATGAGATATTTAGCTGAATCTTCATTTTATTTTTAATGTAAAAATTACTTTTTTTTAATATCTTTTATATTTATTTGTTATTTTTTATGTCTAAAGTAACACATTTTCGCTATTTTAGTATTTATAAATCAGACACAATAACTTTCATTTTTTAAATTGAGCTTTGGTTGGGGTTGTTTGTGTGTTAAAAAATGTTACAGAAAATGTAATAGTTTAATATTTAAAATGAGACACAATGATATATTTAGTTGTTTTAGTGTATATATTTAGTATATATATATAACGGTTATTTTAATGTCAAAAGTATTTTTTTATATATATTTTATATCAGTGTATTTATTTTATTTTTGCACTTATTTTTATTTCTAAAGTAACACAATTTTAGTATTTTAGTATAAAAATTTAGGCAAAATGACACCTTCATTTGTTAAATTTAGCTTTGGTTGCAGTTATTGTAATGTTAACATTTGTTATCATGTTTCATTTTCATTCATGTTTCATGGGTATAGGCAGAAATGAACATTAAACAATTAATAAATGCTGTAAAATTATAGTTTATTGATAGTTCATGCAGACATTATTATTTGGGTATGTTTTTTTTTTTAGAAAATGCTCAAAAAAGGGGCGCAGGTTAAGATTTTACCTATTAATATATGCAACCTAGTTTATAAAATTTTTAATATTAGGGACTGAGAGTATAAATAGTGGCTGTAAATTGGAAATACGTAGTGTAAATCTTGGGCTGAATGTCTTTCATGTGCACTTACTGTTAGCCTTTTTGCTCTGCATTTTGCAATGGGCCGCTTGCCTGTGTTCGCTTGCCTTCTTTCTTGATTGCCATTTAACACAAGATGACATGCAAATCAGATTGGTCTGTTGTAGAAGATCTGTCGTAGGAGCCTCCGAATTCTAAACGATACTGTAAGCCATGTTTCTTTGAACACATCCCACACAGACATTCTGATCCATGGCACGTCTGCCACCACTCTGTAATTAAACAGGCAGCAGATTCACAACCAGCGTCCGAAAGTGACAGTGGGTGTGTGGGAGTGTGTCACATAGACTGCCATCATTCTTGGCGCCCGCCTCGGTAACCTGAGCAGATGTACAGTACGGCTTGCCTAATTCCCGCTGGATGTGCTTTGATGATGTTGAAAGTCTTGGATTCCTGTTACATAACCATCTTTTCGACACTTTTCGGTGAATTTTAATGTGTCTTTTCTAAGCTGTGTTTAAAACGTCTGGTTTGTTTAAAAGGAAAGCATTCTAAGCTAGTTAAAACCTAGAACAGTAAAGGAATAGTTTGCCAAAAAATAAATTAAAACATGCACTTTCGTTTAATGGAAAAAAGCAGCGTGGACATTTTACTAAATATCTTTTTTTGTGCGTTCCACAGTGGATTTATACAGGTTTATATTTGTATACAGGTTTCGAAGGTGTGATTTAATTTCTGAATGAGCTCTGCCTTTAAGGCCTCAACTCATTTTCATATTAATAATTGATTAGAATTGCCTGTTTAACCTCCCTGATATATGACTGAATTGTAGTTAACACTAACAGCTGTTACCATGTATAATTTAGCAAGGATAGCCTTTTATAGATTTACATGTTGTGGATTTTCATCATGTGTAACTGCAGAATTACAGACCTTCACCCGATTTATACAGTATATTCATAAGAGAAATAATTGAATCTAGTGGTCTAAACAGGCCAAACACTTTAGCTCCTCAAGGACGTTCTGTTGAGTTGTGTTTATTTTATAATATTCAGCAAACATTACACGTTATAGCTTTAGAACAGAATTGTTGTTAACTATAGCTATTTGTGACTCTGGACCACAAAACCATAAGTCATAAGTGTGAATTTTTCTGAAAAAAAAAAAAGCTTTCTCTTGATGTATTGTTTGTTAGGATAGGACAATATATGGCCGAGATACTATTTGAAAATCTGGAATCTTGAGGGTGCAAAAAAATCAAAATATTAATAAAATCGCCTTTAAAGTTGTCCAAATGAAGCTCTTAGCAATGCATATTTCTAATCAAAAATTATGTTTTGATATATTTACGGTAGGGAATTAACAAAAAATCATGATCTTAATATCCTAATGATTTTTGGCATAAAAGAAAAATCGATCATTTTGACCCATACAATGTGTTATTTTTGGCTATTGCTACAAATGTACCCGCGCTACTTACGGCTGGTTTTGTGGTCCAGGGTCACATTCATAGTACTTTTTGTCAATTTAACAATTTAACTACTTTTTGATTTAAATAAAGCTGCGATAAAGATGAAAATCCTAAAATACATAAAAGAATAAATAACTGAAATAAATAAGAATTAAAAGTGCTGTAATTTATAATAATATAAACTAAAATTATTAAAGCCAAGTATGAATCTCATCAAGTTAAGCATTTTACATTTTTCCGAAATAATATCTCAAGGCAGTATCAATTTAAACAATATATGGTATTTGTCAACTTATGTTCAGCTATTCTTTTTAATAGTTAACTTTTAACAATTTTTAAATTTTTCAGATCATCAGTCCTCAAAGCTCTGTAAATATTTGTCGCAGACACTGAGATTTACTTTAAATTTCACCAAGCTGAATACTCGCTATAGAAACTCCAACAGATCATGTTTTTGTGCCATTATAAGTCTAATTTTTTATATTTTTTGGGGGGTGTTTTTGCATTTTCTTGAAAGGACAGTGGAGATATGACAGGAAGTAAGTGGGAGAGAGGGGGGGACAGGGTCGGGAAAGGCCCACGAGGCGGGACTCGAACTTGGGACACCTGAAGGACCCCCTAATAGTCAACTAACCGTTAGTCGATGAGAAGAGGCTTGGTCAACCAAACTTTTATTAGTCGCTTAGTCTCAGAAAAATAAATTCCACATGAAGTGGCGAAGTCAGTGGTGGACAGATCATTAACAGCTGGTCTACGTGTTAATATAGTACATCGGACAGGACATCCAGATGCTCATTCATGGACCTCAAATATGGCTTTTCATCTGAAAGATGTATGTAGTAGCAACTTTACATGGCTGCTCAATTGGCTGCTCAATTTAATGTTAACCTAGAAAAATATGCATTATTGCATGTCACTGCATGTCAGATGGAGGCACCGGTGCGGTCACTTGCACTTAAAATACTCCGTCATTTTTTAGTCATAAAGATAAAAGTAATACATCTTTTGAATCTGTAAAGACACTATGTTTATTTGTGTGCAGTCAGAATAACAACAAAATGTTGTGCATTTGTAAAATAATTAAAGCAAACAGGATGCGCTTTCTGCCGTCTCAGTCTGTGTGAACTTGAGTGCGAAACTTCGAAACTCCATGTATACTTGTCTTACAGACATGAAAAATATATTTATAAAGAGTGAATAAATAAACGAATTCAAAAAGAAAGGAAATATTCTCAGATTATATAATCCGTATGAAACATGCATACAGGCGCATCACTACTTAAGGAGAAAACAAAGAAAGCACTAGTTTATCAATAAATTATTAAAACATTAATGCAGTCTACTCGCTGTTTTTCCCTGACACATTCATAATTATATCTGCCCGGTGCATTGTGGCAAGGTTTTTTGCGTGCACTTGAGCGCTTATTAGGCTATGTAGGCAATTAAACGCTTATATTAAGGGTTTAAATGGTTTATTAATAAACGTGCGACTAATACTTAATAAATGACTACTAGTCGACCAGAAAAATCTTGTCCTAGATGTTTACTTACTTTTTTAAATTAGTTTTCCCATTAACAACATTATATTGTTCATTCAGACTGATTTGTGAATGCGGAACGAACACAAGAGGCGAGATTTATCACATGAACCAATCAAAGCAGAACATAACCATTCATATCCAGTCATATCCAATCATATCGCAATGGAGGCGTTACCTCCTCTCATGTGACTTTCCCCCATTCATTCTCAATTACCCCCCAACAAACTCACCGCATGCTTTAGGTGGTCTGTTAAAACTCAATGGGCTCAGGGGAGGTGAGAGAGACGCGGACTCCTGCTGTAACTTTACCTGCTGGTGTTGCCGTTGGACAATGTGTTTTTTAGAAAAACAAGTGATTTATACACTTTTTAATGTTATATTTAGTAGTATTGCCATTGTTTTATTTTTGTACCACAATTTTTTTCTCACCAAATACTTAGAGGAGGCACTGTCTTGGTTTTTTTTTCATTCCTGCCTCTCTCTCCTCAGAGAAATCCTTCTTTATTCCCTCAAATTCCAGCATGTAATAATTAGTTTGTAGACTGCAGTTTATCGCTGATGGATTGCTTTAAACACCTGCATGGTAAATCCTAACTCGCTTTGAAGCTTGTTTTAATATCATCCCTTCATGCCAAGCTTTTAGCCTCCACCCCAAAAAAACCCTTCACTCAACATTCACCCTGAAGTGGTTATTTTTAGTGTCAGGATATAGCGCGCTCTGCCCGTGCTTGGCTACACAGAGAGATTAATGGAGCGCGAGAGGAAGAGGGGAAGAGATAAAGAGGCAGCACACGTGCATGCCAGCCACATGGCAGGAAATGGTGCGTGGGAGCATGACAGAGGATACCCTGGCAGAGGCGGGTGGAGACAACGGCGAATCGTGAGCGGGAACTTTGAGTGGAGGTGTAGCGTTGATCATAATAATCAGCCTTTTTCATATTAGCTTTACTGTGCTTATCGGGACACAAATTAAAATATTTTTGATGAAATCCGAGAGTTTTCTGACCTTGCATAGACAGCAATGTAACGGACACGTTCAAGACCCAGAAAGTTAGTAAGGACATCATTAAAATAGTCCATGTGACATCAGTGATTCAACCTTAATTTTATAAAGCTACGAGAATATCTTTTGTGCAGAGAAAACAAAAACAATGTTGTGTCAATCTCCGACAGCCGTTTTGGTTAAACTGTCTCTTTAACCAGTAAGACTTCATTGGTCTGGTTTACCAGATCATGCTAGTTGACTAGCTTCAACCAAACCTTCCCCTTCAAAGCAAGGAACTGAAGGAAGTTCAGTTTTCCCCAAGCATTCAAGGGAAGATTTGCTGTGTGTTGACAAACAGGCAAATGCAGTGTGATGGTTTCCATTTGGTTTGTTTGTGATATTATCAGTTTTTTAAAAACCTCTGACTCATATGCTTTGCATTCTGGTATAACTTCGAGCTACTCTCAGGTGTTAAAAATGTCAACCGGTAAGCGTTTTAGACGAGGTGAGAAATTCTGCACTGAATTTAAAGAGGAACGCTGACTGTGAAGGATTACAGTGGAAGGCTTGGAATTATTTTAAGGTCCCCTTAACTCGAGGATGCTTCTGCCCTCACTGAATAGGGGAATATGAATTATGAATGGGGCCGTTGACGTCACTCGGCTTTAAAAGGAGCTCAGTTGGAGAACAGTTTTTTTTTTTTTCAGATTTCCCCTAAGCATAACTGACAGTGACTGCCTCTCTAGACCTCTCTGCAGTTTCATAACCACTCAAATGGTTCATAATCTACACAGAGAAACTTGTTTCCTGAAGAATTTGTGCCTTTTCCAAGCCCTGTGTTTCTTTTGTTGCTTGACATTCTGGTTTTAAAGGTTTTCATGAGTGCTTTTCTGCAACAACATGTTAAAATAGTACTGTGGTAATACCATGGTAAAGTGATAGTATCAGATGTGATTACAGGATACTCTGATATCAGGAATACTTACAGTTGAGGTCAAAAGTTTACATACACCTTGCAAAATCTGCTAAATGTTAATTATTTTACCAAAATTAAAGGGATCATGCAAAATATGTTATTTTTTATATAGTACTGACCTGAAGAAAATATTTCACATAAAAGATGTTATAGATATACATATGGACAAAGGAAAAAATAGTTGAATTTATAAAAATGATCCTGTTCAAAAGTTTACATACACTCGATTCTTAATACTATTGTTACATGAATGACCCACAGCTGTGTTTTTCATGAGTCCCGTAGTTGTCCTGAACAGTTAAACTTCCCACTGTTCTTCAGAAAAATCCTTCAGGTCCCACAAAATCTTTGGTTTTTCAGCATTTTTGTGTATTTGAACCCTTTCCAACAATGACTGTATGATTTTGAGATCCATCTTTTTACACTGAGGACAACTGAGAGACTCATATGCAACTATTACAGAAGGTTCAAACGCTCACCGATGCTCCAGAAGGAAAAACTATGCATTAAGAGCCGGGGGGTGAAAACTTTTGAACAGAATGAAGATGTGTACATTTTTCTTATTTTGCCTAAATATCATGTTTTTGTTTTCATTTAGTACTGCCGTTCAGAAGCTACAGAAGATACTTGTTTTCCAGAAGACAAAATAAGTTAAATTTACCCTGATCTTTAAATTCAAAAAGTTTTCACCCCCTGGTTCTTAATGCATCGGTGAGCATTTGAAGCTTTTGCAATAGTTGCATATGAGTCCCTCAGTTGGCCTCAGTGTGAAAAGAAGGATCTTAAAATCATACTGTCATTATTGGAAAGGGTTCAAATACACAAAAATGCTGAAAAAACGAAGAATTTGTGGGACCTGAAGGATTTTTCTGAAGAACAGTTGGCAGTTTAACTGTTCAGGACAAACAAGGGACTCATGAACAACTATCACTAACAACATAGTATTAAGAATCAAGTGTATGTAAACTTTTGAACAGGGTCATTCAGCTGTTATTTTTTCTTGTGGACTATATGTAAGCATCTTTTATGTGAAATATCTGATTCAGGTCAGTACAAAATAAAAATAGCATGCATTTTGGTAAAATACTTAACATTTTGCAGATTCTGCAAGGTGTAAACTTTTGACCTCAACCGTACATTCACCTTGATGTAACATAATACATACCAAAAAACAGCATTGCAGTACAGGGTCCAAAAACCATGGCAGCACCATGCTACTTTTTTGTGCTTGTTCAGACATTGCAGTACCATGATACCAGGTCCAAAACCCATGGTAGTATCACAGTACTTTCTGTTTGTTCACACTAAAGTTATGTGTTTTGCCCACCCACTCTTTGAAAATCCCTACAAAGTAGCCTTGAGGAATCCCTGTTGCACAAATGCAAATATGCTGACATTGAATCTGACATGCGCTGCCTGATATGTAAAGTGTGATTATTTTTAATACCTATGTTTATCACTTATTTACATACACGTCTCTCTCTATTACAGTGAAAAAAGCCAAGCTCGATGGACCACAAGGTAAGCCTAAAGTCTTACTGTAACTAGCTTTCCAGTATTTTTATCCGCAACTACTGTCTGTTGAATGCACTGATATTTTTTGTGCAGAGAAATTCAACACGTACGTGTCGCTGAAGGTTCAGAATGTGAAAAGCACCACCATAGCCGTGCGAGGCAGTCAGCCATGTTGGGAACAGGACTTCATGTTGTAAGTTCCTCTTCTCTTTCTTTTAGCAGGTTAGAAACATGCTTAAATGCACATAGGCAAACATGCTGATGCAAATGTTTGGCCAATGCATTCTAAGCATAGGGTCCCGTTGTGTATACTTCATGTTTGTACCCTAGTGGCAATGCTGAGAATGCCATGTGTACTTAAATTGCGTTCAGACACATTCCATAACATGTTGTGTGAACAATTGTGTAGCTAGAAACATTTGCGTTCACAAACTTGCATGGAGTATGCTCAAAACTTTTTGAGATGACAAGAATTTAATGAAGAAGCTATTTCTGTTTTCACATGTAACAGTTGGTGTTCCCTTGGTAGTGGCAGTCAGGTTGTACCCCTAATGGTTTCGTCCTCGAGGGGCCAAACGTTGCTTAGCACTGATGCAATAAATCTTGTCTTCCAAACTAAAAGTGTTCTGTCATTAATTACTCAACCTCATGTCATTCCAATGACCTTTGTTCATCTTTGGAACACAAATTAAGATATTTTTTGATAAAACCCAAGAGCTTTTTGACCCTGCACAGGCAGCAATGTAACTACCACGTTCAAGGCCCAGAAAGGTAGTAAGGACATTGTTAAAATAGTCCATGTGATGTCAGTGGTTAACCGTACTAGCATGCAATTCAAATAGTTGAATAAAGTTGTTGTTTTTTGTTTGCTTTGCACACAAAAAGTATTCTCGTAGCTTCATAAAATTAATGTTGAACCACTGATGTCACATGGACTATTTTAATGATGTTCTTACTACCTTTCTGGGCCTTGAACGTGGTAGTTGCATTGCCGGAGGGTCAGAAAGCTCTCGGATTTCATAAAAAACATGATGAAAACAAAAAGATGACACTGAAAAATTCTTGCCAACCTCATCTTGAGTCATCTATAAGCCAGATCTGATTCAGCACCTCTGTATCTGACTGTGCAATGGCTAACGCAGCACCACCACTGTCCCCAAGATTAGCCCCTGTGGTCTGTAAGAGGGATTGGTTTTGATATCAAAGTTGAGGCTATTATTAGGATTTGATGCAGCTTTAGAGAACGTAGTCCTGTGGAGCTTCTCTTGGAGTGTCGCTGGAGATGCCCAAGGCACAGATGGCAATGCTGTCTGCACCCGGTTTGGTTTTTATTGCTATTTTCTGTTTCTTTTTCCATTTAATATAGTGCCTTTGTTTTGTGCTGTGCTATTCTCTGGGGTCTGGTTTTTCAGGATGTCCAACCGAAACTACACTTCACAGCGATCCCATAGAAGAACAGTTTTTGGTTCCACAAAGAGCCATTCAGTCAAAGGTTCTTTAAAGAACCACCTCTTTCTTACCTTTTTATAATCTGTAGAACCTTCTTTCGCCACAAAGAACTTTTTGTGAAACAAAAAGGTTCTTCAGATGTTAAAGGTTCTTTATGGAACCATTTACACAAAAAAGATTCTTCTATGTCATCATGAAGCACCTTTATTTTTAAGAGTGTACTGAGTCGTGCAGTTTCTCCACAATATTTCAGATTTTTATGTAGATTTTGTCTTTTTCACCTTAGGTCTCTTTATTTTTAATGTGAGTTTATTACCTGAAGATATACTGTCTGTCATCATACTATGTATGAATTTCTCTCCATCTCTCAATACTCTTCACTTCATCTTCCAGTGAGATTAACAGGCTGGATCTGGGCCTGACGGTGGAAGTATGGAACAAAGGACTGATCTGGGACACCATGGTTGGCACATTGTGGATCCCTTTGCGCAGCATTCGACAGTCGAACGAGGTACAGCCCAGATGGCCGGCCTGGCCCCCAACAGCTTGCAGCTTTTCTCACCCTCTGTAGAGCTATATGTGGAGATCTGTAGCTGATGCCTGGCATTGGCTCTCATTGCAAACATGTTGCAGAAACCATTCCCTCTAAGACTCTATATGTTGATATTTCTTACCAGTTTAAATATATTCAATAACCAGCACCAGTGGAATTAGTTTCTGCAGTGTTGAGCGATCTGAGCAATCTGAGATTAAAGGAGAAGTCCACTTCCAGAACAAAAATTTACAGATAATTTACTCACCCCCTTGTTGTCCAAGCAGTGTTATTTGAGCCAAACCGAATATACAGATGCGTGTTTTTTCTCGTGTTGTAGGAAGGTCCAGGACAATGGCTGACTTTAGACTCCCAGGTCATTATGGCTGAGAATGAGATTTGCGGCACCAAAGATCCCACTTTCCATCGAGTGCTTTTGGATACACGATTCGAACTCCCATTAGGTATCCTTTTGCTTTCTCCAAAACTCTATTTAGTCCACACTTGTCCCAAGTTTTATGCTAACCCATAGTTTTCATACTTCCAGATATACCAGAGGAAGAAGCTCGATACTGGGCCAAGAAACTGGAGCAGCTCAATGCCATGAGGGACCAAGATGTGAGTCTCCTCATTCAACTCCGGTCTTGTTTTGTTTACAGTCCTCCCCAGAGCCCAAGGGCGGAACATGCGTTAATTTGAGTCTGTCAGAGAACTCCTGAGACCTGAACAGCATTTTTTTTTCCTTTGCATTCTGAACTACTGACCTGTTAAAATAAAAACTGTCACCTGCTCAGATTCAGTAATTTTTGTTTGCTCATTTTGCAGTACACATACCAGGAGGAGCATGAGAGACCACTTCCAATGCCATCAACTCAGTGCTGTGAGCTTTCAAGCGCTACTCACACTCACTCTATAAATTGCATGGCCCCTTGGTAGGTTGATGTGTACAGAACCTCATTAGAGGACCAATCACCCCATCAGCAGGTCCAATATGAGACTGCTTTATCTCTGAGCACTAGATGGATGGCTTAGCATCATGGTGCACAGAGATTTCCTGGATGGTATTCAGCAGTGGGTGGGTTAAAGAGGAGCGGGAAGCTTTGGCTTGCCAACAGGTCATTTTTTATTGCTTCACATCAGAGCTTTTAACCATTAGCACTTAGCCTGCATGGGCAAGGTCACTCTTTTGCACTGCAGACATACAAATTTACGTCCGTGTCACACCTGTTAGTTTTACAACCTAGATTTATAACAAGCTGCTTGCTCATGGTAACACCGAGGCATGTGTCCCAAAAAGATGTGTTTTCATCACTGCATTCTTGGTCTACTTCTAATTTTTGTGCTGACTCATTGTTCTCATAGGTAACTGGAGTCTATGGGGGGACCAGCAAAGTAAGTAAACTTTGTTTTATGGGTTTGAAAAGAAATACGCAAAACTTTCATTGTGTACCAAAGGATTTGGTCCTGGAACATTCCTATTGAAAAAAAAAAACAATGTACTTCTAAAATCTGCACTTGCTTTTTAGATGATGATCCAGACAGTGCTGTGGACGATCGAGACAGTGATTATCGCAGTGAAACCAGCAACAGTATCCCACCTCCATTCTATACCACTTCTCAGCCCAACGCATCCATGCACCAATACCCCATCCGAAACATGCACCACGGCTCCCGCTACAACGACATGCAAGACTACGACTATGATAACCAGAGAGCCATTAGGTAAATTGTCCCAGTTCTTGGGTGCAGTGTATTTGCTAATGCCAGTCACTTTAGCATCTATCAGTTAGTAAAAGCATTCACTGTGTCTGTGTGACTTTCCTCTGTTCTTATTCCTATGCATTGGTGACTGTATACAAGCCTTGGATGAGTGGTCATTGTGCTTCATGGGTTTGGAGCCATATTGGTGCCACTCTGTGATTTGAATGCAACGTTTCCCCTCAATTGCTCGTTTTGGCCCAGTTCACTTCAAAACGAGCGTTTATTTCCTGTATATTTTGTCTTACAAAAGTGGCATTCCCGACATTCTTGCATTGCATGCTGGAGACTTTGTGTTCTGAGACTCTTACCTTGTCCCAAATGGCACCTTAAGCTCCTTCTCAAAGTCATTTTACTACACAGACTGTTGGGTAATAGTCACCTAAGATATCGTCTGCCTGATCTCATGACGAAAATGTACCTGTGGGAACTTTTTCACAAGACACGAAATACGTACCAATAAGGAAAGGAAAGGAAAGAATGTGTGGCAAAGTATGGTAACCCATACAAATGCTCTGCATTTATCCTATCTAAGTGCACACACACACACACTGTGAACAGCCATATTGCTGTAGCACCTGGAAAGTAGTTGGAGGTTCGGTGCCTCGCTCAAGGGTCTCACCTCAGTTGTGGTATTGAAGGTTGAAGAGAGCGCTGGTTATTCACTCCCCCCACCGACAATCCCTGCCGGACCTGAGACTCAAACAGACTCAAACCTGCAACCTTCGAGTTACAGATTCGACTCTCTAACCATTAGGCCAAGACTGGCCTACATATCACTGCAGTTTCCAACAGAAGTGAACACTAAAGGTGGTAAACCAGCAAGCATTTGTAATCATTTTTGTAGTTATGATACAGCTCTGTATGTTTCGCTTTCCGGTGTTGTGCCAAATTCCGACCCCCGCCAGATTACTACCCCCCTAGTATTCAACAAGAGGGGGTAATAATTTAGGGGGTCAAAAACGGGCACAACACCGGATGTAACAAGCTTGCTCGGTAGCTCAGCCAGCACTGAATTGGACTTAGGATGTGGAATCCTTGGGTACAAATTCTGTGAAAATCGTGACTCACAATGAAAGAGCTAAAAGATGAGAGATCGAAAAACAAGCTAAAAAGGCATGCTTGCAATTGTGTTTTTTTACAACACTTTTGTTCGTACTATCGGGTTGGTTTGGGTCTAGTGCAGGTGGTACATTATTTTAAAACGTCACGGAGCATTAGAGTTATAGCGTCACTCAACGGACATTTCAAGTCAGAACTGCGGTGACACGTACAAAACCAATGTCACATAAAACGTAAAAAACAAGAAAACTCTTTAAGCGCCACTCAGTGAGCATTTCACATCAAGTATGTCATGAAACGCACATGCTGCTACGTATTTTGTGCCTTGCGAAAACATTCCCACAGGTATGTTTTCATCATGAGATCAGGTTGGATATCTTTACCAAAAGCCGCCTTTGACCAGCTGTTGGAAATGTAAAATGACAAATGGGCCACCCTACAGTCTCGTGGACTTTACAGATGCATGCAAGCAAAAGCTTCAAGACTCATTTGGGACAGGGCTCCTTTTATAGCCTCTTGAATCCTTTATAGAGTCTTACTAATGGACATATCCTGATCCTGATGCTTTTGATATAAGTCTCTTAGCAGCTGGTTAACCATTGCCTTAAGTTGGCTCATTTTCCGTCCACTGTGACCTGATGAGGTGAGATGAAGAAGCAAATAAATCAAAAGACATTACTCATGCTCCTCCTCTTCCTGCCTCCCCCATCCCCTTCCCTCCCACCAGACGCTATGATAGTTTAGACTCCGCCACCAACGGCCGCAGCGATCTCGATTCGGCTTCTGGCTCGAGCAGGCGGACCAGCCGCCAGTACTCCTTAGACAGTAGGCACTCGCTCTCTGATAGGTGGGTCTCCGTAGCTCCTACACCTCCACCCTCTTCCACCTCCTCCTGCTCTTCTTCTTGCTCCAGCCTGTGATTCCGTCCCGCTGTGATGATGTCGTGGAATTGGACTTGTCTGGTCCTGTGGTCCTCGCTATGCTTGCCATGCATGCGCACCAATCCTTCTTTTACATACATGGTCTATTGATATATATATACTCTATCTATACCTCTTTGTATATGTATCTATGTCCTTTATCATGACTGCTGTGTACTTGTTAATGACCTGTCACATGTTATTAGGTAACCAACCCGTACGTCTCAGAAGCTTTTTCTTGGGTCTTCTGTACCGTGTAATCGGAATTTGGTGCAATTGCCAACGGGGGTCCACTGGGTTTGGAAAAACAGTCTGTTTTTTTTGTGAAGTCTGTTATTTGCCTGCTATATGCCTGACAGAGTTAGACAATAACGTTGTAATTCCGAAAGCTTAGTGTGCGCTAATTACATGGCCTTTAGACACACTAGGCTGTGTGTGGGCAGCAGGCGGGACCATGTCGATGGCTGTGACAGAGACCAGGGGATGTTCAGATCACTGATTTACCCTCCAAGCATCTCATGGAAAAAAGCTTTCCGAAAGCCAAAATGTGTTGTCTGGAAGACAGGAAATAAAGCTGTGTGTGTGTCTTGAGAATTTATGGGTTTGTGCACAAGGAAGTGAGAAAAGTTGACAAGGATATATGACTAACTGGCGGAAAGGCTTGACAGAAGTGTGATTGTCTGTGTAATTGTGTGTGTGTCCTGTGGCTCTCATATTTCCTCCAGTCTGAAGCCCAGACGCTTTTTGGCTCACAGCCTATTACACACCCCATCTCTTTCACTTTTGATTCTTCATGCATTACTAAACCTTACGTCCCATAATCGATAATGTGTGTGTGTGTGTGTCTGTGTGGCAGCGCATTTTTTCTTACTCATTCCATTCTCTCAATCTCTCTACACGTAATTGGCTCATTCACCAGCAAAGATAAATAGCCTTCCATTGTTTAAGATGTCACAGAAAAATGCTGCATCCCCTTTTCTGTCAGCTCAGTGTTTCTCTCTATCTTTTTTTCAATGTGTTGTCTATTCTTAAGTCCACCTGGATGAATTTGTCCACTGACAATTCTTTCCATCTTAGTGTTTTTTGTGAAACAGCTCTTTTTGACTCTGTAATGTGAGTTTTTTCTTCGACTCCCTCAAATAAACCTTAGGATTCTGTCTAGTTTTTTCTCACCACCTTACCTGCACGCATACATCCATAAATAAGCAGAAACTGCTGAAGAAAATAGCTTAAACCAAGGGTAGGCAAGTTCTGACCTAGAGAGCCACTGTCCTGCAGAGTTTAGCTCCAACCCTAATCAAGGTCTTCAGGATTACTGAGGCTAGAGGCAGGTGAGTTTTTTTTTTCAGGGTTGGAGCTGAGCACTGCATGACAGTGGCTCTCTAGGACCGAACTTGCCTATCCCTGCCTTAAACCAATCCTAAATTTGTTTGCTTGTCTTGGCTCGGGGGGGTCCAAACTTAGTCCTCTAGGGCCACTGTCCTGCAGTTTGAGTTTAGCTCCAACTCTAATTAAACCCTCCTAAGCCAGATAATCAAGGTCTTACTGGGCATACTGGAAACTTGCAGGCAGGTGTGTTGAGCCAAGTTGGAGCTACACTGCAGGACACTGGCCCTCCAGGACCACTGGCCCACTGGCCCTCCAGGACACCCCTGTCTTAGTTGTTTTAAGCTGGTCTACTGGCCTGACTTCTGAGAGACCAGTTAAGACTAGAAAGCCATCTTTGGCTGGTTAAGCTGTTGTTTTCAGCAGGGAGAGACTTCTATAAGCTGACAAGTATCATTTTCCTTTGTGGCTGGTCGTTCCTACTTTCTTTGCCTCAAACTCTCTTTTTACGACCCATAAGCCTGTATATCAGCAGTCGCTCACCTTATTTCTTCCATGACTTTATATAACTAATGACTCTTTACTCCCACAGCCCCACCGGCAGTAGTCGCTATGCCTCCTCGGGCGAGCTGAGCCGCGGCAGCTCCCAACTCAGTGAGGAGTTTGGCCCAGAAGATGGTGAGAGCTTCCGAGGTTCCGGAGAGTTCTACGATGAGAACGACTCCTACCACTCCTGCCATTCCTCCGTTAGCTATGGTAAAGACTCACCTGGTTGGGATCCAGATGAGCCGCAGGGCGTCTACAGTGATGATGGGGAGTACAACAAAGATGGAGGTGAAGAAGGTGCACTTTATGATGAAGAGGATGGTGAGATCTATGAGCAGGAGGAAGGGGAGTATCCCTATGAAGAGGAAGAGGAAGGAATGGTGTATGAAGAGGATGAAGACCTTTACCCACTGGATGGTACTCTCAGTGAAGAGCAGGAGCCACCGTACACCCCTACCCCAACCAGCACTGCCCCAACGTTGGCTCCTGAGGCCCCCACCAGCCGTCCACCACTGGAGAAACAGGCGTCCATGCACCAGCATCAGTCCCAACCACCATTCCAGACTATGGAGCCTAAGCGAGAGTCACCACCCCCACAGCAGCCACTTGATGTCTTTGCCAAGGTACCTCGTACCTCGACCCCACCGCGAGTCTCAGAGGTGGAGTCTGAAAAGGTTCCAACATCTGCTGGCAAGCAAGCAGCCCCTTCTGAGGAACTTTTGCCTACCCCTCTTACCGAGGTTCCGCCTGTAGCAGAACAAGAAAAGAAAGAGGCTTCTCCGGAGAGGTACGCTCCTTGTGCTGAGTTCTTGGAAGCTTGAATAAGGTGTAGATTTTTATGACATTTTGCTGGATGCAAGTTAAATCTAAATATTTTACCATCTTTTCCCAGCACACCAAAGCTGGAGCCACCTGTGGATCCTGCAGTTAGGGCCAAAGCCAACTGGCTACGACTCTTCAACAGAGTTCGCCTTCAGCTGCAGGAGGTAATCTGCTTCTTTCAAGCTTGATCAGCTTCTTCCAAGTACATAGTAATTCAGTAACCAATCAAAGTTTGCCAGCTTGCTTATGCCCTGTTCATTTGGTTTTGTTGGCCAACATTGGGCTGCAAGTCTTTGGTTAGTTCTGCCCTTTGTTGTCGTCCTTTTTCTTGCCTGTCTTTTCCATTTCATGTTACTTTTTTGTCACTTACTTTTAAGTTCTACATTTTACTGTTACACACGTTTAAAAAACAAGTTTTTGTTTTGTGATTTCATGCCTTGCCCCTTTTTGTGTTCCACCCCATTTGTTTTTGCTTTTTTGTGTTTTTTTCTTTCAGTTTTTTGTCATTGCCATAGCGATTGTCATGCTCTTCACTGCTTTGCCGAAGCTGGACAAGCAGTCTGAAAGGTGGGTGTGGCTACATGTGGGTCTGAAGTATACACATTTTCCTGACCAATGACTGCGGCACACTTCCTCTGAGATACACATGGAGTTGTTATGACAGCATAATGATGATGGAGATAAAAATGTCCAGCAAATCCGGTCTAATTATGAGAGAGTCCCGCAACTGACGTCAATGAGATCAGCTGACTACAGGCTCTTTTTTTTCTGAGTGCAATCAAAATAGACAATGGTCTTTTTTACTTTAATATAAATTATATCATTGAAATTACATTGGGAGGTCTGCATAGATATTGAAGAGAAGTTTAATATGGTTTAGCGGATGGATTAAATAGAGATATAGAGTCTGTCACTGACCCTGCTGTCGCTCCCTGTTGTCTGTAGGCTCGAGGCGAGACTCCAGGACTTGCGTCACTCTTTTTGCAAGCAGGGTGAGTGTCACCAAAGGACTACAGCTCATTTTCAGAGCAGATAAACACCTGAGCTATTTGAACGCTATACTTTTATTGACGATATATAATATGTGTAACCATTTAAATATCGGAAAGTACCTGAATCATTGTTCCTGCTCCCCTGTTCAGACCAATTGCTTAAATTAGATTTGGAAATTACAGATATTAATACAAATATCTGTAAAATATACAAATACTGTATTAATTACAGTATTTAGGAGCTACTGTGTGTGTATATATAATACATCTACCCATTTGATCTGCAGGCCTGGAGGTGCTCTTTACAGCATAGACAGTATGCCAGACCTACGCAAGAGGAAGGCCATCCCTCTCGTCCGAGACCTGGTGAGTCACACGACCCCGCTTCAGTACGTCAGAGTTTCAACTAAAGCATTGCTGGACCCAACATCACCTTCCCAACTCTTCAAAAGCACCATCCATATGCATCAGCGTGGTTATTTTAGGCAGCAGTCTGTCAAGGGTCTGTAGTTCACAAAAGTCTCTATGGCACATCTGTTTGAATCACAGCTACAGGGTTAGACATTATTAGAGCGTTACTCAGCTCCATTCACCCTGTAGACTGATGAATCTCCAGCCTCCCGACTGCCTCAATTTCTCCTTTACAGTCCCATTAAGTTTGGCCTCTGTATTTCTTCCTGAGCTGACTTCATTGCCTGCTAACCTTGTTTTGTGCCTGTAACCTACTTTGGGAGCTTGTTGAACTTTTCCATTGATGCTACAAAAAAAGGTTAGGTGGCAAATAAAATCAAACATCATTGGTTCTCGCATGGATAGAGGCAATATAAGCATATGGGCATTAAAGGCAACATGAAACTAAATTGACCCAACTAACAGTGGCATGCACAGACCTCTGGAGGGGCAGGGAAGAAATGTTGGTATGAAGGCACCTAGATCGGACTGAAAGGGGCCGATTAAAGGGGCAGAGGGAGGAGCTTATTTTGCCTAATTCATCAGTGCATGTTAGGAAATAAACAAGTTGCGTTACAAGTGTCACAAGTTCGAATCCCAACTCGAGGACCTTTCTCGATCCCGTCCCCCATCTCTCTATCACCTCGCCTGTCAGCTCTTATCTGTCCTATCATAATAATGCCAAAAATGCCCCAAAAATCTTTAAAAAATAAATAAGCAAGTTATAATGGAATAACAACAATTAAATTTAGCTAGTAATTCAATCTGGTTATAGTGAGCTAAATGTATTCATGTAGTGCCAGACTGATTGCATTGCAATGAAATTAAGCTTTAACAAAATGTTCAAGAGTTGTGTGCATTAGTGCATGTTAATTAACTACATCGAACAAGCCACAGAATCCATTTTGAGTTTACTTGTTAACAACACTTCTCAAAAGTGCAAAACTTCTCATTAGATTGACAGGAGAGTTAGTTATGTATTGATTAAACAAAGTAACAAGAGCCAAAAGAAAAAAATCTTTAATTTGCTGACAGCTGTCGTGTAGGTCTGGCTGTACTTATTCAGCCAAGAACGCTCCTGGCAGCCTTCACTGGAGAGCTGTCAAGAGCAGGCAACGGCACCACGCTCGCTTTGACGCTACGGACTGGAAGATGAGGGAGAAATTACCATACTGCTCTAAACAGCTTCGCAGTTTGTCGGTTTTAATCCAGCTTACCGTCACCGATACTGACTCTAAGAGTCAGAAGCCAAAGTGCTGACTTGAGCAGAATTAAAATGCGTGTCAAAAACAATTCAACTTGAAACAAAGTACCTCCTCCCTCTCTTTTCCTTTTCTCTCTGTTCTCTCTATACTTTATTCTTCTATATGCATTCTTGTGGTACAAGCACTTTTCAAGGCCTCTTTACATAAATACTTTCTTCTCAGTCAGTAGAGTTATAAAAAGTATAACCTGAATTTTTTTTGTCTACATTTTCAACTTAAAGGGATAGTTCACCCAAAAATTAAAATTCAAAATTCTGTCATTAATTACTCACCCTTAGGTTGTTCCAAACCCGTAAGATCTTTGTTCATCTTCGAAGCACAAATTAAGATGTTTTTTATGAAATCAGAGAAAATTTGTGTTCCAAATATGAACAAAGTTTTTATGGGTTTGGAACGACATGAGGGTGAGTAATTAATGACAGAATTTTCATTTTTGAATGAACTATCCCTTTAATGAGTTGATGTATGAAATAAAAAGTTGTTGAATTATCTTTGGCAAACTTCTGAAATATTATTGTATGCTTGTTTTTTATTTCTCTATTCCAATGCCTCACCCCCTGCAGGCAATGGTAAGTACTCACAATTTTACTTTTTCAGCACTCCTGAGTTTTATTTTATTGTATTCTATTAGATTTATTTAATTTTTATGTTCTTTTTTTATCAGTCTATTGTCAAAAGTTGGACAAATAAAAATCATGCTAAGAAGTTCTTAGTTTTTATGTATTAGAAAGCAATTGTGTTTTTACCCAACATATACATACATTTGCTCCTAATTTTATTTTGAGTCCTACAATTTTGTTTTCTCCTGCAGTCTCTTGTCCAGAACTCTCGAAAAGCAGGCATCACTTCTGCGATGGCCTCCAGCACACTTAACAATGAAGAACTGGTATGTCAACAAGCCTTGTTTTCTTCGTAGACATTTACATTTTGTAGTTCAGAACTGTTTTTCATTTACCTGTTGATTTTATTATGACCATGCAGAAGAGTCACGTCTATAAGAAGACCCTGCAGGCTTTGATCTACCCCATTTCCTGTACAACACCACACAACTTTGAAGTGTGGACGGCTACCACCCCCACCTATTGCTACGAGTGCGAGGGGCTTCTATGGGGCATCGCTCGACAGGGCATGCGCTGCACCGAGTGTGGGGTCAAGTGTCACGAGAAGTGTCAAGATTTGCTTAATGCTGATTGTTTACAGAGTAAGATGGTCTTATTGAGTTTCTTTCTGTACTCTCAAATGTTGATTTCTGTACTAAACCAAGTTACTGTCATGAAACTTTAGATGGCGCAGGCTGATGGGTCGTTATCACAAACTGATGATATTCACAGTGTTAAACTACTTGGCACAAGCTGATTGGTTCAATGAGCTTGCTGCTTTACATTTAAATGGCTGGTTAGCTTTCACAAAAGCAGTTCACAGTGCGCTTGCAGAGTTTCTCTGAAACCTTCCGCCTCCCCAGCTCCACCTGTATAGATTTGCTACGGGTTATTTTATATGCTATTTGTGCAGCAGCAGTATGTCTTAAATGTATTAGCAGAAGCAATTTCCTGTTTTTTGCAGCAGCAGCAACAGCAACAGCAATAATCTACAACAACAGTAATAACAGCAGCAGCAATTCATCAGCATACTCGATCTATTTCACCAAGACTAAAAATATTAACATTGTCATATCCATTACCGTGCTAAAATCTTCAGAGAGTTGTCATGCTAGCACTATGTTTATTAATTTTACCATATTTAAATATCAGGCAAAAGTTTGGAATAATTTTTTGATTTGATTTTTAGTCTCTTATGTTATTTGCACACCAAATACAAAACAAATATTCTTATCGCGTTATCATGCTAGATTACTCGTGGGATGGTTTTTGTCACTCACGCAAATAAAATCAACTGGAGGTGACAATAAGTTCTTCACTGATTGGCTTGCGTGACAACGCATCATGCGAATTTTCCCTTTTGAGTTGAAAATTTTCAACTCGCACAGAAGACAATTGCCGCAAATGCACGATAAACTGTGCAAGTTTAAAAAAATTCAACTTTAGCGAAAAATTCTCATGACGTGTCACCCAATTTGTGTCATTTGCGTCTCCCGATGTGAATTGCCGCAAATGCGGGATATTGCATCTTTCATGCAAATTGAAAAACTTGACAAGAAAATTCACGATGCGTCACCCAGTTTGTGGGTTCCCGTACGGCACCGTTTGTGCCTTACAGTGTGTATTGCTGCAAACACGTGATGTCACGTCCTCTGTGCAAGTTGGAAAATTTCAACTTGACCAGAAAATTCACGATGCGTCACCCAGTTTGCACCGCATGTGTTGTACAGTGCGTATTGCCGCAAACACGTGATATCACATCCTCCGTGCAAGTTGAAAAATTTCAACTTAACAGGAAAAAAAATTACATGATGCATCACACGATTCACGCCATCTGAGTCGCCTGATGCAAATTGCCGTAAATGCGTGATATTGCATCTTCCATGCAAGTTGAAAAATTTTAACTTGAGCGGAAAATTTGCATGTTGCGTCACCCAGTTCTCATCTGTTGTGTTGCCCGGTGCGAATTGCCGCAAACGCGTTATTTTACATGATTTACATTTGAGTCGCCTGATGCAAATTGCCGTAAATGCGTGATATCGAATCTTCCGTGCAAGTTGAAAAATTTCTCGAGCCTAAAATTCGTATGATATGTCACCAATTTGCATCATTTGCGATGCCCAATGCGAATTGCCGCAAACGCGATATTGTATCTTAAAAAAGTTTCAACTCGAGCATCACCCATTTCGCATCATTTCCAACGCCTGGCGCAAATTGCCGCAAATGCATGATATTGCGTCTTTCTTGCAAGTTGAAAAATTTAAGATTTGCGAGTTGAAAACTCGAGCAAAAATTTGCATGACGCGTCACCTAATTCACGTCATTTGCATCATGTGCATCGCCCGGTACGTATTGCCGCAAATGCGCAGTGTCGTATCTTCCAGGCAAGTTCAAAAATTTCAACACAAGCGGAAAATTAGCTTGATGTGTCACCCAGTTTGCGCTGTTTGAGTCGTCTGGTGCGTATTGCCACAAACGTGATATCACATTGTCCGTGCAAATTGAAAAATTGTAACTTGAGCAGAAAATTCAGGAGATGTCACTGAATTCGCGTCATTTGCGTCGCCCATGTAAATTGCCGCAAACGCGTGATAACGCGTTTTCCCTGCAAGTTCAAACATTTTAGCTCGTACAGAAAATTCGCATGATGTGTCACAATTTGCGGTGGCCAGTGCGAGTTGCCACAAACGCATGGTATCGCATCTTCCATGCAAGTTGAAAATTTTCAACTTGAGCAGAAAATTCATGAAGCGCCACCAAATTTGCGTCATTTCCAACGCCAGGTGTGAATTGCCGCCAACACGTGATAACGCATTTTGAAAAGTTTCAACTCAACTCAGCGCAAAATACACATGATGATGCGTCATTTGCGACGCCTGGTGCATCAACTCCCGACTTTGCATTGACTCTGTATGTAATCTACTCGCTCAAATTATTACATTAATTTTTGTTGTGCACGCACTATTATGCCCAACAAAGGCTGCATTTTATTTTTTTTAAAAAATACAGTAAAAACAGTGATATAGCAAAATATTATTAGTCATTGCAATGCGTTTTTTTTTTTTAATGTATTTTAAAATGTATTTTATTCTTGTGATGACAGCTGAGTTTTCACCAGCCATTTCAGCAGCTCAACTGTTATTTTTTCACATCCATTTCAAACTTGTAATCATTAGTTTGTTGTTTAACTAAACCTTATCTGTATTTCACAGGGGCGGCTGAGAAGAGCTCCAAACATGGAGCTGAGGATCGCACGCAGAACATCATCATGGTGTTGAAAGACCGCATGAAGATCCGCGAACGCAACAAGCCTGAGATATTCGAGCTGATTCAGGATGTGTTCGGAGTCATCAAGGCAACACATGTGGCACAGATGAAGCAGGTCAAGCAAAGCGTCCTGGACGGGACGTCCAAGTGGTCAGCCAAGATCAGCATCACTGGTAATGACCCACTTTGTCCAGCACAAGTTTGTTATATGTCATATTGGTTATCTTAGTATTAACCCTGTTGTTTCTCCGCTCAGTATTATGTGCCCAGGGCCTGCAGGCAAAGGACAAGACTGGCTCCAGCGATCCTTATGTTACGGTTCAAGTAGGCAAGACTAAAAAACGAACCAAGACCATCTACGGCAACCTCAACCCTGTGTGGGATGAGAGCTTCAATTTGTAAGTGTATTCAAATGTCAGTTAATATATGTCAGATATAAGATCTCAGTGCTCACAGTGATACAAAAACATCTCAACAGTGAGTGTCACAACTCTTCTGATCGGATCAAAGTGCGTGTGTGGGACGAGGATGACGATATTAAGTCTAGAGTAAAGCAGAAGTTCAAACGAGAGTCTGATGATTTCCTTGGCCAGACCATCATCGAGGTGCGAACTCTGAGCGGAGAAATGGACGTCTGGTACAATCTGGGTGAGTAACCAAGCATTAATAACATAAATGTAATGTTATATTTATGTTGCGCACAGGTCAAACTTCAATGCAATACTCAAAGATCAAACTATTTCAACTTTGACCCAATTTGGCACTGACCTTTAGAAGCGAAGCCAAGGAATACAGAACATCTTGTGGCATCTTTAGATGGGTGGTCGCATGTTTTTTTGTTTTTTTTGTGATGTATCAAAGTGGTTGGCGTGACTTGTTTGCTCTGTGTCACTACAACCTTGTAAAATTGCCTTTTTATGACGCTACCTGCAACACGGCTCTTTTTCTGCAATTTTCTTGTTTTTTAATTTTTTTTTTTATGGTTTACAAACTTCATTTTGCTTCCTTTGTTTGCCTTAGATTTTTTAAAAAGATTTGTGCACAATTTTCATTTTTATTACAATTTTCGTATGATTTTCTTTTCTTTTTAAAATGATTTTCCTTTCCATATGATTATCTTTTTGGACAATTTTTCATATGATTTTTATTCCTTTTCTTTTTTTTATGACTTTTGTTTCCATATGATTTTTCATGCAATTTCTGTATGATTTTTTAAGTTTTTTTGAACAATTTTCATATGATTTTCTTTTCCTTTTTTAAAATGATTTTAATAATTTTCCTTTCCATATGTTTTTTGTTTTTTATGCAATTTCCGTATGATTTTTTCATAAAATTTTCATATGATTTTCTTTTCTTTTTTTATGATTTTCCTTCACATCTGATTTTCTTTTTTTTCATGCGATTTCTGTATAATTTTCTTAGTTTATGATTTTCATATGATTTTTTTTTTTTAATGATTTTAATGATTTTCCTTTCCATCTGATTTTCTTTTTTTGATGCAATTTCTGTTTAATTTTCTTAGTTTATGATTTTCATATGATTTTCTTCCTTTTTTACGTTTTTTGGACAATTTTCATTTTTCATATGATTTTTGTATGATTTTCTTTTCTTTTTTTAAATTATTTTCCTTTTTAGATTATGATTTTCATATGATTTTCTTTTTTTCTTTTTTTTTACTTTTTTTGCAGATTTGTCATTTTTCATACGAGTTTCGTATGATTTTATTTTCAGTATAGTTTCCTTTTTTAACGATTTTTTATACAATTTTCTTTTTTCATGCAATTTCCTTATGATTTTTGTTTCGTAACATGTTCTCTTTTTGTATGTTGTTTTTGTTTTTGGGGTTTTTTTTACATTCTTAGGACAATTTTCATTTTTCATACGATTTTCGTATGATTTTCTTTTCTTTTTTTTTTTACAATTTCCCTTTCCATATGATTTTCTTTTTTTCATGCAATTTCTGTATGATTTTCTTAGTTTATGGTTTTCATATGATTTTATAGTGATTTTATAGTTTCCATTTTTAAGATTTCTTATACAAATTTCTTCTTTCATACAATTTCCATATGATTTTTGTTTCATAAAATGTTCACCAATTTTTTTTTACAGTTTTCTGACAATTTCCTATTTTAATTTGATTCATATGATGGTCATATGATCATCTTTTATTGTAAATTTTCTGTTGTTGTTGTTTTTTTTTTTTTTACAATTTTCATTTTCAGATGATTTCTGTTTGATTTTCTTTGATTTTTATGGTTTTTATACCACTTTTTTTTATCACACAGCTATCTGTGCAGCTCTTGATTTTCTTGCCTTTGTATTTTTTATGGTTCACCAACTTCGTTTTGCCTCCTTCCAGACAAGCGTACGGACAAGTCTGCCGTATCTGGAGCCATCCGTATGCACATCAGCGTGGAAATCAAAGGAGAAGAAACCGTAGCTCCGTACCACGTCCAGTACACTTGCTTGCATGAGGTCAGTCTGACTCTGCCATAATCATATTTGTCATTCTTATTTTCCACCTACCATCATTTATTAGCAAGCTTAAGTACATAGTCCCTGCTAGACTATCAAATTATTCCCTAGCGAATTAATGCACATCCTCTTTCCATCTCTCCACAGAACCTTTTCCACTATCTAACAGACATCCAAAACAACGGGGTGGTGAAGATACCAGATGCCAAAGGCGATGACGCATGGAAGGTTTACTTCGAAGAAACGCCCCAAGAAATCGTCGACGAGTTTGCCATGCGTTACGGAGTGGAGTCCATTTATCAAGCCATGACGTATGATTCCCCCTACGGGTTTGCAATTGATGTCTTAGCTGTTTGCTTTTGTACTTAGGTGCTTTTTGTACCTTCTTGATTCTAGACACTTCGCCTGCTTGTCATCAAAGTACATGTGTCCCGGAGTGCCTGCGGTCATGAGCACCCTGCTGGCCAACATCAACGCTTACTACGCTCACACAACGCAGGCTACCAACAATGTGTCGGCCTCCGACCGCTTCGCTGCGTCCAACTTCGGGGTGAGTGCTTGATACTGAAAGAAACTGAAAAGAAAAATTTCAGCAATTAAGTGTGTGTGCTAATAATCAGGTGTGGTTTCTTCTTTGTTCGTTGTAGAAAGAGCGATTTGTCAAGCTTCTGGACCAGCTCCACAACTCTCTGAGGATTGACCTTTCTATGTACAGGGTATTGTGACTTTTTCTTGCTTCCGTATGAAGAATCGTTCTCAATTTAAGTTAAATGGTTAGTGTGGTGTTCACCAGAAGGTGAGATCGTCGAATCAGACAAATGAGATAACAAAGAGGCACCGTTTCTTGTGTTTGTTTAGAATAATTTCCCAGCTAGCAGTCCTGAGAGGCTGCAGGACCTCAAGTCTACTGTGGACCTGCTAACCAGTATCACATTCTTCAGGATGAAGGTTAGTTGTGAATCCCTGATGCTGTTGACTGTGCAAATTTGGTAAATGTAGCCTTTTTGTGAATTTGTTTTTTTTTTTTCATGTGCATTCAATTGAAAATCATTAAGAATCATTTTTACAAAAAAACACAATTCTTTTTCCAACTTTTTCATGTGATGTTCTGTATGATTTTCTTTATTTTTTGTAATTTTTTAATATACAAAAAACTTTTTTTTTTTTACAATCTTCTGACAGTTTTCATTTTTTTGTATGGTGATCTTTTTCTATTTTCATGCAATTTCATGTTTTGTGTGACTTTTTTTCATACAATTTGTTTCCATAAACTTTTTGAATGATTATTTTTGTTGTGATTTTCATTTTTACAATTGTTGTGTATAATAAATCATTTGTACAATTTTCTTTTTTGTACTGTTTTCTTTTTTCTTTTTTTTTCTTGTCTCGACTAATTTTCACATGGGTTTTTTTAGTTTTGTACGGTGGGTTTTTTCATTTTATAATTTTATTTTATTTTATGAAACGTGATGTTTCATATGATTTTCTTTGTTTTATTGGAATTTCTTGCTGTGTGATTTTTACAATTTTGTGTAAAAAATTTTGTACAGTTTTCTCATTCATACCATTTTTTCATGTGTTGGTTTTGTATGATTCTTTTGAACTTTTGAATAATTCTGTGTTTTAAATTTTTGTCTTTTTTATTTTCTGTTCTGTGTGATTTTTCTTGTAAAAAAATTGTACAGTTTTCTTTTTTTACATTTTTTTCATGTGATGTTTCATATGATTTGTATTATTATTTTGTTGTACTTTTTTATTGTTTTTTTGTTTTTTTTATGATTATCTTTGTCGTATATTTTTCTATTTTTTATTTTCTTTTCTGTGTGATTTTCTGTCTGTACAATTTTCTTATTCATACAATTTTTAGTGTGATGGTTTTGTATGATTTCCTTTTTTATTGCGCAATAATTTTTTTTTTTTAAAAAAGTTTTTGTACAAGTTTCTGACAGTTTTCTTGTCTCAAACAATTTTCATGTGGATTTTCTTTTTCATTTGGTTTTCTTTATTCAATTTTCATGCCATTCTGTCTTTTGTGAGACTTTTTTAAAATATAATTTTCTTTTTCATACAATTAAAAAAAAATTATCTGTTTATTTTATTATTATTTTATGTTCTATGTGATTTTTTTTTTTTTTTCTTGTAAAAAAATTCTTTTTTTATACAATTTTTTCATGTGATGTTCTGTATGATTTTCTTTGTTTACTTTTTTTTATTTTATTAACCTTTTATAACTTTTTTAACAAATTATCTTGTCTCATACAATTTTTGCATAGATTTTTTTTTGGTTGATTTTTTTTTTGTTTTGTGTGACTATTTTATAATTTTCTTTGTCATACAAATTTTTAATTTTTTAAATGATTATCTTTATCGTGTATTTTTTTTTCTTTTTTTTTGAATATTTTCTTGTTTCATACCATTTTCATAAAACTTTCTTTGCTGTATGGTTTTCTTTTTTATTATTTTTCTATGGTTGTTTTAATACAATTTTTTTCCAGTTTTCATATAATTCTCATGAAATTTTATTTTCTGCAAAGTGTTGTTCTATAATTTTTATATAATTTTAGTTTTTCCTATTCCAAGTGACTCTTTCATTTTTTTCAGACCACTTTTTCACACAGTTTTCTATGCATCTATGCAATTGTTTAAATTGATCAAACTATCCATCTTTTCCACCAGGTCCAAGAGCTTCAGAGTCCTCCTCGTGCCAGCCAGGTAGTGAAGGACTGTGTGAAGGCTTGCCTCAACTCGACCTACGAATATATTTTCAACAACTGCCACGAGCTGTATAGTCGAGAATACCAAACGGACCCGGTGAGTCGACAGTTCCTGGCCCAGCGACCCTGATCAACCCCAAAGCTCTTTGCCCCCTGGAAGCATCCAAGTCATTTTATCAGAGCAGTTCATCTTGCTGCTTTTGTTTGTGTTGCTTTGCTTTGAAGATGTTACAGGCTTCCCTCATAAATATCAAACACTCTTCCTGTTGAATTAAACATCTAACCCTGGGCTACTTACTATATTTTGCTGCGAAGCTTTGCAGGTTTGTTCTGTATCTTGTTCCCCTGGAGTGGTTGGCATATTTTTGTTTGTTTGTTTGCTGGCTGAAATAAGCCATTCCTGCTGTGCGCCTTAGTGGGGTAATTTCTTCCAGAGCTTGGCAGATTATGAAAAGCCATAACATGCTTCAAGCAACCATTTCAAAATGAATTCCTTTTGTGCAGAACAAAAAAGGAGAGGTTCCTCCAGAGGAACAAGGTCCAAGCATCAAGAATCTAGACTTCTGGTCCAAGCTTATCACCCTTATTGTCTCAATTATTGAAGAGGACAAGAACTCCTACACCCCCTGCCTTAACCAGTGAGTCCGGCACTATTTTATTGCACAAAATGTACTTTTGTAAAACTGTTTAGTTTAATACTTATTCCGGTCCACACAGGTTTCCACAGGAGCTCAATGTTGGAAAGATCAGCGCAGAGGTTATGTGGAACCTGTTTGCCCAAGATATGAAGTACGCTATGGAAGGTAAGTCTAAGCTAAAAGAAGCTTTTCTTGATCTATCTAGCCTTTATATTCATTGATTCTGCAGACTAAGACTCCAGAACCTCATTAAAAAGTTTCGGCTGTAGGTCTGTAATGATCAGAACTTGACTGACAGATGAGAAACAATAAAAAAGTTTGCTTCTTAGTTAGATTTTTAGTTAGAAACACTAGTCTGGCAGGGTTCCTCACTGATAGCCACTTAAATTTCACACTTGGTGAAAAGTCGACATGTGGCGGAGTTCTTCTCATCTGCTGATTCAGTAGGGGCTCTCCGCTTTGCGTAGATGTATTATGTGCCATTATATCTCGAACTGTTTCATGACGAGCTTTTGTCTTCACCTCACGGCTTTCAGAGCATGAAAAGAACCGCCTGTGCAAGAGTGCCGATTACATGAACCTGCACTTTAAAGTAAAGTGGCTCTACAATGAATACTGCAAAGACCTGCCTTTCTTCAAGAGCCGAGTGCCTGAGTATCCCACGTGAGTAGCTCCCGACGTCCCCCATCTCGCACGCGTATTATCCGAGTCATGCACACTCAAAATGTCACTGTGACCGTGGTGTGATGGGTAATGGAGCTTTAGGTGGTGATTTTACTCTGCAGGTGGTTTGAGCCATTTGTCATCCAGTGGTTGGATGAGAATGAGGAGGTGTCTCGAGACTTCTTGCATGGAGCCCTGGAGCGTGACAAGAAAGATGGGGTGAGGTGTTTTTCTCTTGGATTTGGTTCCTATCTTCAAGGCCATTTGTTGCAGATTCAACTTTTTGTAGTACAATATTAAAACAACGCAAATATTGAAGCTGCAAGCAGCGTTGAAAGTGCCCTCGCACTTGGGCTAACCACCACCCGGTGGCTTTAGGAAAACAGTGAACGCTGAGAAATATGCATTTAAAGTTGTAAATAGGAAGTGCCAAACTTCCTGCTGCCAGCTGGTGGCGCTATGACTATAACTGGAAATTGGCATGTAGATGTCTTCAAGCCAATACTTTGATCAGCCATATCAAGTTTGGTGCAGATTGAACATGGTATGTTTGAGTTAGTGTAAGACAAGTCATTTCCTGTTGCCAGCAGGTGGTGCTATGATTATAACAGAATACAGGCCTTTCGATGTGTTTAATCCAGGATTTTTATCAAACGGTGTAGTTTGCGGCAGATCAGATATTGTATGGCCTCTTAATCCCATGGCGAGACATCAAACTTTGTCAGGCCACCATGGACACACCCTTCAACGAAAACTCAAAATCTTCACAATTTAACATCGCAAAGGCCTTTAGAGTAGACTGACCAAATATAATGTTGATGTTGTTAAATCTCTATGAGGAGTTTGTTGGGGCATAAAACATGCTACTTCCTGTTGCCAGCAGGTGGCTATGACTATAACTGAATATGGGCATGTGCTTAAGACAGGACTCTTATTAAACATGTGAATTTTGGTGCAGATCAGACATTGTGTGCCTGAATTGTAACAACTTCCTTTTTCATGGCGAAACATTGAAGTTTTTTCAGGCCGCGATGGACACGCCCTTCAATGAAAACTCAAGCTCTTTGCAATTTTATGTCACAGAGGGTTTTAGATTAGACTGGCACTTAGTTGAAATTTTATAGGTGGCCATTTTGTCACGCCCTCTTCTGAAACCCATATCAGATGTAGATTTTCACCACTTTTGGCATGTTTGCAAAGTTTCATGAGTTTTCGAGCATGTTTAGGCCCTCAAAATGCGATTCATTTTGGAGAAGAAGAAGAAGAATCTGAGCACAATCTGTGCTCGGTCTCTAATTACAAAATGTGTAATCTCTCTTGCCTCCCCTGTACCCACTGAGTTTTAACCCCCTAAAGCATGCAGTGGGTTTGTTGGGGTGTAATTGAGAATGAATGGGGGAAAGTCATGTGAGAGGAGGCAACGCCTTTATCGCAATTTGATTGGATATGACTGGCCATGTTCGGCTGTGACTGGTTCATGTGATAAATCCCGCCTCTTGTGTTTGTGTGCATTCCGTGTTCGCGAATCAGTCTGAATGAACAATATAATGCCGTTAATGGGAAGACTAATTTTAAAAAAGTAAACAACTCACACAGTTAGAAATAACCACTTTATGTTAACAATAGACTTGAAAGAGTCGAAAGAGTTGAAAGCAAGACTGGAAATATACTGTAAAGCTATACTTAATATTTAGCGTACCAGCTGTAATGAGTTACAGTAACAACAGGCCTCCAGCCTGCAGCCAGATGTGTCAAAATTTGATGAATGAGTGCCCTTCGGAGCACCTCAGCATGTTCCTGAACCAATAAGCATGCTCTTTAGTTCATTACTTCCACCAAGCCTCCTTTGGGAACCTGCCACAGTCTCACCTCGACCCAATTATTTCCAGACGAAAGAGCTCACACCTGACGTCTGGTCGCAAATTGCTTGCGCAGTCTCTCACACCTTCTATTCTGGAACTTTTTTCTGACTGCACATCCAACTCTTTCTTTCCTACAGTATCAGCAAACTTCAGAGCATGCTCTCTTCTCCTGTTCGGTAGTGGATGTATTCTCACAGCTTAACCAGAGCTTCGAGATCATCAAGAAGCTGGAGTGTCCGGACCCACAGATCGTCGGACACTACATGAAGAGATTTGCCAAGGTCCTCACAATCATTCCATTAATCTACCTGAAAACATACCTGTGGGAACTTTTTTGGAAGACAAAATATATACATATCAAGTACATTTCACTTCAGTTTCCGACAGAAATGAACAATAGAGGCTGTAAAACAATAAGCAATTTTAATCATTTTTGTGCACAATTATGATTACAGCTCCATATGTTTAGCTTTCTGGTGTTGACCCCTGCCAGATTACTACCCCCCTCATATTGGTAGGTTTAGGGTTAGGCAATGATGTAGCAATTTCAACAAAAGGGGGTAATAATTTGGCAGTGGTCGAAAATGGACACAACAGCAGTTGGCACTGAATTGGACTCAGGATGAGGAATCCTTGGGTACGAATCCTGTGAAAAGCATGACTCGTGATGATAGAGCTGAAAGATGAGAGATCGAAAAACAAGCTAAAACGGCATGCTTGCAATTGCGTTTTTACGTCACATTTGCTTTTGTTGATACTATTGAGTAGGTTTAGTTGTAGTGCATGGTATGTTATTTTAAAAGTCACGGAGCATTGGAGTTATAGCGCCACTCAACGGACATTTCAAGTCAGAACTGCGGTGACACGTACAGAACCAACGACACATAAAACGCACCATATGTACACAAACAAAAAATACAAACACTTTTTTAGCGCCACTCTGCATTGATATGAACGTGTTTCGCATCTCACGAAAAAGTTCCCACAGGTATGCTGTTGTCATTAGATCAGGTTGCAATTCATAAATTTTGTGAATCTCTTTAGCCAAGTGCACACTGTGAGAGTTTGTACCCATTTTTAGAAGAATGGATTATATTTACAAAACAGTTTCCTTAGAAACATTAATATTGACCTTTGTGGTCATTCTGTGAAATTGCGTTTTCATGGGACTTGTTTGAACATGCTCTCTTTACCCCACAGACCATTAGCAACGTTCTGTTGTCCTATGCGGACATTATCTCAAGAGACTTCCCCAATCACTGCACCAAGGAGAAAGTGGTAATAGTCTACAAAGCCCTATGGAATCAGGTTTATATTTTTGAAATAGTTGCTTTACTCCTGAATTTAATTCATTCAGTTTGTGTTCTCTTTTTCTTTGATTCTAGAATGCAAAGGATGGCGCTGTAAAGGTATGTACATCTAACATGGATAGAAAAATGATGTGCAGCTTTTTAGTGGGTTGAGTTAGTCTTGTGTTGAATTTCTTGCATTTTAACAAAGTGATTTTGCTCCCCACAGCCTTGCATCCTCATCAATAATATCCAACAGCTCAGGGTACAGCTTGAGAAGATGTTTGAGGCCATGGGTGGTAAAGATGTAAGTGAACCACAAATCTGCCAACATTTGGCTTAGCAAAGCCTAGACTTGCTTCTTGAGCAAAGACCTACAACCTTCTGAGAATCACAAATCTGCCAACATTATGGTTTAGCAAAGCCTAGATTTGGTTCTTGAGCAAAGACCTACAACCTTCTGAGAACCACAAATCTGCCAACATTATGGTTTAGCACAGCCTAGATTTGGTTTTTGAGCAAAGATCTACAACCTTCTGAGAACCACAAATCTGCCAACATTATGGTTTAGCAAAACCTAGATTTGGTTCTTGAGCAAAGACCTACAACCTTCTGAGAACCACAAATCTGCAAACATTATGGTTTAGCAAAGCCTTTCCAAGAACTTGGTAAAGTTCTGGTGGTTTTAACCGTTGTTTAATATGCCTTACAGTTGAATGTTGAAGCTAGCGACATCTTGAAAGAACTCCAGGTGAAGCTCAACAATGTTTTGGATGACCTTGCAAGGATCTTTGCAACCAGGTGAGGCATCAAGGGATCTAGAAAAAACTGTGTTTTGCTCTATTTTTGGAGTAACATCTGCTCTTCTCCCACTAGTTTCCAACCAAACATTGAAGAAAATGTCAAGCAGATGGGTGACATACTAAGCCAGGTGAAGGGGACAGGAAACGTGCCAGCGAGTGCTTGTAGCAGCGTGGCACAGGACGCTGACAATGTCCTACAGCCCATCATGGACTTCCTTGACAGCAAGTAAGAGCTAATCATTAAATTTAGACACTTTCTTGGAAATTTCACACCTCTGTTTCACTCTTTAACTTTTTCTTTGTCAGTCTGACGTTGTTTGCCAAGATCTGTGAGAAGACAGTGTTGAAGCGAGTGCTGAAAGAGCTTTGGAAGCTGGTGATGAACACAATGGAGAAGACGATTGTCCTGCCGCCTTTGACTGACCAAACGGTAATGAGCGGTTTAGAACTTTATTAAGTGCATACTACATGTAGAAATCATTTTATATAAATGCCAAGATTGTTTACAGCATTGTATTTTCTGGATCATGAAGACTCAGAACGACTGGAAATGTATCTCCTCATGCCCAACAAACCATGTCCCTTTCCCAAAATCAAATCACCTTGGACAAAACACATCCTTCTACTCTAAAAACATTGGGAGTGCACCATATCATTCAAGCAACCTCTCGAGACTGCTCTCTGGTCCTGTAGTCACACAGTTGCACATTTCATGTATCGTAATCTTGACTGAACAGTTTAATCAAGTGTATTTCTATATATTTGAATGCTAGTTAATTTTTGAGAGCATTTCTACAGGAACAGAGACAACTTACTGCTTTTAATTTGTCTTGATATAACTGTTACTCTTTTTGTATTTTTGTTTGTATTTGTTTATTTTGACAAAAGAGACCCATATCAGTTCTTTCAAATATCAAAAATTTGAACAAGAGACATCTCCCTATTGGCAAAGTTAACCAGTTGCCAATTACTCTTATGATTATTGCAAATAGACAAAAATTAAAGTAGTAATTCACTCAAAAATGTAAATCACCCTCATGTCGTTCCAAACCAGCATGACTTTCTTACGTCTAAGGATTCGTCGTTGTCCAATCCTGGTCCTGCAGGGCCAATGTCCTGCAGAGTTTAGCTCCAACATATCCCAGAATATGTTTCTGAAAATTTCCAGAAGTCCTGAAGACCTTGATTACCTTGGTACTATGTGTTTAATTGGGGTTGGAGCTAAACTCCAGGGCAGTGGCTTTCCAGGAGCAACCCTGGTCTATGGAAACAAAAGGATATGTTTTGAAGTATGTTCATGCTGCTCTTTTTCCAACAATGGAGGTACTTTCATGCTCTAAAAGGACATTGTAAAAGTGGCCATATGTGATGTTAGACCACAAAACCAGTCATAAGTAGCACGGGTATATTTGTAGAAATAGCAAACAAAACATTGTATGGGTCAGAATTATTGATTTTTCTGTTATGCCAACAATCATTAGGATATTAAGTAAAGATCATGTTCCATGAAGATGTAAATTTCCTAACGTAAATGTATCAAAACTTAATTTTTGATTATGTATAAACCTCAATTAAAAAATTGACCCTTATGACAGGTTTTGTGATCCAGGGTCATATATGCACTTCATGCCACGTTTTTTAAAGACATACAATGCCTTTGTGTAATAAATTAAACCAAATTTAACTTAAAACTTAACTTAAATTTAATTTTACGATATGAGTAATTTTATATCACAATATGGTTATTTTTGCTTTAAATAAGGTCTTTATGATATCAAAATGTCTGATACCATATAAATTTCATCATTCTTGTCACCACTGTCAATATGACAAAAAAACAAATACTAAATAATAAGAAAAGCTCACTGAAGACAGTCATTGATTAAATAAGAATAAGAAACTAATTACAAGCAATATGACAAAAAACTACAGTATAACAAACAAATAAGAAATGCTACATGCATTGTATAACATAATCAAAGGTATAAAACACTGCATATTCTTCACTGCTTCTTATTAAAGTTACAAATGTGTTTTAATCAAGAGCATTGATAGATTTTCTCTTTTCTGTTGTTTGATTAACATGAATGACAGACAGCAGGAATATTAGACTGCTGTCACTTTAAGAGCTACCCGGATCCAACATACTGTTACACATGAAGAGTTCAGATGCAAAACCAGCTAAAAGCCATCTCGGTCAAAAATGAGATAGTGATACTGAGTGAATGCTCCTGACACATTTTGTACATCCATCAAATACTTTCACTTCAAACTCGTTAAATTCCAGCCTCAGCCCAATCAGAAGTACCAGTACTTACATAGAAACCTATACAAAGTAGCCAGAAAGAAATGCTAATTTTAAAGAAAAACGTCAGATGGATTTAGAGGCTTTTGCATCTGAACTCTTCGGATTTTTTCTTCCTGAGCTGTAAGCTTTCAAGACCTAAATTACTGTTTATGAGGATACTTGCAAAGACAGGCATTTTGACACATACAAGTGTGTCTATTTAACCGTTCAAGGCCTACGAAGTGGCAAAAGTAACTACGTTTTATAATTTTAGACAAATTTCTTCTGGTTATTCATGTCTACTGGTATATCGTCTACCCCTGTTAATTTATGTCCATTTTGAAGCTTGACAGCCCCTGGTCCCTATCCACTTACACTGTATGGAAATGAGCAGCTTGAACGTTCATCAGAATTTCTTTTTATGTGTCTCATGTATGAAACGTCATACAGGTTTGGAATGCGATGAGGGAGTGATTTTTCATTTCTGGCTGAATTATTCCTCCACACTCAGCCTGTTTTAGTCCCTCAGGCAAGCACAGACCTTGAGACTATAATATCGTATCAGGCCAGAAGCCAGTCCTGTAGACTGAATGTTAATGCTTCTTTTGATTTGATGTGGGGCTCTTTGTAGCTTCACTGACCCTTCTCTCTGGTTATTACATTCTCGCTCTCCCCCCGCTCCACCTCCACAGATGATAGTAAGTACCAGAGCACTTTTGTCTGTGCGTCTGTGTGTCCCGCAGTCCGTCCATGCCGGGTGACCCCCCTCCCCGCACCCTTCCCACCACCTCCTTCTGCTCTGTGTGGCTGCCAAGTCCCTTCCTCTTGTCCAATGCATCCTCATTCGTCTGTCACGTCTTTCTCTCCTTCTCCCGCTGTCTCTTTCTTCTCTTCTTCGTCCATTTCCTGTCCTTTCCCTGGCCACCTCAGTGGTCTGTATACCCGAGGTGGCTGCAGCATGGTGCATTTCCTAAATGACTTGGACAAGGCCCTTTTCCGCCCCGACAAAACTTCCAATCTGATGTCCGCCCCACGTCTGATTGCCAACCCTTCCTCTACTTATTCTCCTGGAAGCGATACTCTTTTGCTACCGGTCTAGTGTCCGTGGTGGGTCTATTTATCTAGGTGACGTTAACTGGTTTTAGGTGGTCCACCCTCCCCGTTTCTGTTACCTGTTTGAAACCTCTCCTCTGTGGGTTGTTGCTTGCGTCTGATCTTCACCTCAACTCCCGAGCCTCTCTTTATTTAGTCTCTGCAGACATTATTCTGTCAATCCGTTTGGTTTTTGCGTGTTGTTGTAGCAAAATTGGCCTGATGGAACACCGAGGTCTGATGTGTGGGATGTCATTTTTAGTTTTTTCCCCCTATATTCTCAGGCTTGAGTATTTTTTGTTAAATCAAAAAGTATTTTAACAGTATAGTCTATTTGTCTGTTGTTTGTAAAAATTGCATTGTCATTTTACGGTTGAAATATTGTTTGTTTTTTGCTCTGCCTTTTTATGTGATGTTACAATCCATTAGCTTCCATTTGAAGATGTTTTTTTAATCATTTTCTTTTCAGAATTGACTTGAAAGGTTTTCATAGTTTTCATATTTGCCTAGTTTAGTTGGTCCCTTAGATTACAAGGAATACTGTTACAAATCTGAATGAAATATAAATTGTGACCCTGGACAACAAAACCAGTCTTAAATAGCATAGGTATATTTGTAGCCATAGCCAACAATACATTGTAGGGGTCAAAATGATCGATTTTTCTTGCCAAAAATCATTAGGATATTAAGTAAAGATCATGTTCCATGAAGATATTTTGTAAATTTTCTACCGTAAATATATCAAAACTTAATTTTTGATTAGTAATATGCATTGCTAAAAACTTCATTTGGACAACTTTAAAGGCAATTTTTATTTTTTTATTTTGTGCACCCTCAGATTCCAGATTTTCAAATAGTTGTATCTCGGCCGAATATTGTCCTGTCTCCTTGTTTATTCAGATTTCAGATGGTGTATAAATGGTGTATAAATCTCAATTTCAAAAAACTGACCCTTATGACTGGTTTTGTGGTCCAGGGTCACAATTAAGAGACTGAATTTGAACTACTTACTGGCATTACGACTTAAGGCATAGTTTGTCCAAAAATGAAAAGTCCGTTGTTATGTACTCATGTCTCACGTCCATATAGAAATTCTTTCTTTCTGCCTTAACTCTCAAATCTCATTCACATTAGTGTAAATTCAAATATGGCACATCAATTGGTGTTGCACCAATTTTAACGTTGATTAAGTGATGAGATTTAATCTTTACTAATCATAGACCCAGATATGATCATCTTTGCACAAGTGACCCACAATTTAAAGTTTACAAGGCAGCTATATATTTTTGTTTGTAGAGAACCAATTTACAGTGTAAACAGTTAATATTGTAATATTGTAAAATATTTAGTTTCTATTATATTAAATTGTTTATTTTCTACTCACTATAGTACTATACTTTAAGAGTTAGCTACTGTATTGTTAATAAAAAATATTAAATAAATGTCAGTATTTTAAGTCAGTTTCTTTATATAGTAAAATCTTATTTTTCTTTCTGTATTTTAATGTTTTTTACACCGTTTTTCTCAAAACCTTTCCACAGACCGATAAAGACAGACATTCTGAAAACTGAATTAAAGGGATAGTTCATCCAAAATAAAAATTACCCCATTACCCTCAAGTCATCCTAGGTGTATATGACTTTATTCTTTCAGACGAATACAATCGGAGTTATATTAAAAAATGTTCTGGCTCTTCCAAGCTTTATAATGGCAGTGAATGGATGTTGAGATTTTGAAGTCCAATAAAGTGCATCCATCTATCAAAAGTGCTCCACACGGCTCCAGGGAGTTAATAAAGGCTATCTAAAGTGAATTGATGTGTTTGTGTAAGAAAAATATCCATATTTACAACTTTAAACTATAATCTCTAGCTTCCACTAACTGCCATACACGTTTATGAGAGAGTGGCATTTCAGCGGATGATGCAGGATGTAGGTATAGCGTAAGCTCCAGTGAGAAGTGACGAACGCGGAGAGAGCAAAACAAAACACAGGTCATGAATTAATAGTACAAAACTAATATTTGTAATGAAAAATGTTGAAGGATTTCGATATAAGCCAAGAGAAGACTGGTTATCCTTTGCTGTAAACAAATCTTGGTTCTCGTGAGACTAGCATATACATCCCTACATCATCTGCTGGAACACCACTTTTTACGGTTTAAGTTTTAAATATGGATATTTTACTTACACAAATGTATCACCTGGTGCAAATTGGCACAAGTGTGCGATATTGCATTTTCCGTGCAAGTTGACAAATTTCAGCTCGAGTGGAAAATTCCCATGACGCATCACCGGTGCGGATTTCCACAAACACGCAATATTGCATGTTCTGTGCAAATTGAAAAATGTCAACTCAAATGGAAAATTTGCATGATGCGTAACCCGTGCAAGTTTTTGAACTCAAGCGGAAAATTAGCATGACGCGTAATGCAGTTCACATTATTTGCGTCACCCGGTGCGAATTTCCACAAACATGCAGTATCGCGTGTTGTGTGCAAGTTGACAAATTTCAACTCGAGCGGGCAATTTGCATGACGCATCACCAATTTGTGTCATTTGCGTTGTCCGATGCAAATTGCTGCAAACACGCGACACGCCGTCCTCCGGGGAAGTTAAAAAATTTCAATTCGAGCGGAAAATTTGCATGACGTATCACCCAATTTGCGTCATTTGCGTCGTCTGGTACAAATTGCTGCAAAACATGATATGGCGTGTTTTGAGAAATTCGAAAAAATTCAACTTAAGTGGAACATTTGCATAATGCATCACCCAATTTGCGGCATTTGTGTCGCCCAGTGAGAATTTCCACAAACACGGGATATTGCGTCTTCTGTGCAAGTTGAAAATTTTCAACTTGAGCGGAAAATTCGCATGACGTATCACCCAATTTGCATCATTTGCATTGTCCGGTGCAAATTGCCGCAAACACGTAATGTGGCGTATTCTGAGAAAGTCAAAAAATTTTAACTTGAGCGGAAAATAAGCATGATACGTAACGCAATTAACATTATTTGCGTCACCCGGTGTGAATTTCCACAAATATGCGATATCGAGTGCTCTGTGCAAGTTGACAAATTTCAACTGGAGCAGACAATTTGCATGACGCGTCACCCAATTTGTGTCATTTGCATCATCTTGTGCAAATTGCCGCAAACACACAACATGCCATCTTCCGGGGAAGTTAAAACATTTCAATTCGAGCGGACAATTTGCATGATGTATCACCCAATTTGCGTCATTTGCATCATCCGGTGCAAATTGCCACAAACGTGATATGGCGTGTTTTGAGAAATTCTAAAAATTTCAACTTAAGCGGAAAATTCGCATAACACATCACCCAGTGTGCAACATTTGCATCGCCCAGTGCGAATTTCCACAAACACAGGATATCGTGTGTTCTATGCAAGTTGAACATTTTCAACTTGAGCGATAAATTTGCATGACGTATCACCCAATTTACATCATTTGGAATTGGAGTACTTTTTATGATGGATGGATGCACTTTATCGGACTTAAAAATCTTAACACACATTCACTGGCATTATAAAGCTTGGAAGAGCCAGGACATTTTTTAATATAACTCAGATGGTATTCGCCTGACAGAAGCAAGTCATATACACCTAGGATGGCCTGAGGGCGAGTAAAGCATGAGGTAGTTTTTATTTTTGGAAACTATTCCTTAAGTGAAACATCATTTGGCAAAAAGTGACTTAAATTCAGTCCATGTTGTGCAGACTAATTTTTATGGCACTTTGTATTATTATTATTATTATTATTATTGTTGTTGTTGTTTTTTATCATTTTTGCTGCTCCAGTGCCTATTCACTTTCATTACATGGAAAAAAGTGTGTAAATAATGGCAGAATTTTCATTTTTGGTTGAACTCTTTAATTAACAACAAACTTAAAAGCAGTTTTCAATTATTTTCTCCTTTTCCATAATTTGCCTTTTTCTGAAATGATGTGATTGGCCCGTTAGTATGTCAGTTACTGAAAAATGGACACTGTCAGCCTATTAAAGAGCGCCAAGACCAATTCTCTACTTAATTACACTGTCCTCTCTTCACAGGGCAGGGTGAAGCTTGCTTGTCACAGTGATGTAAGGACTGAATCCCCATTTAGCTCAATGTGTCCTGTCTCTCTCTTTCTCTCTCATTCTCAATGTATTCTTTGTGTGACTTGGGTCCCCCTGTTGAAACAAACCGGTGGAAGCAGTGTTTTTTACCCCTTGTTTTCAGTGCAGTTGTGGGTTTCCCTATAGACATATGTGCCCGCTCAAATCCTCACATAGTTCATTACAGGTGCTCGGACATACCAGGTTAAATAATGCATGCGTGACAGTCGCTTTAGACTTGACGCTGGTCTAAACGACTATTTCTTTTTGCGATGGCAGAAATACAGGACTATTTCTGTATACTAACGATTTAATTTTCCAAGAAGGACTACATTGTACACCTTTGTATAATGTTATAATGGTATAATAAGGTGCACAAGCCTCATTCACTTAGTGATATATCCAAAACTTAGAGTATCGGCCAGTCGTAGATACTAGATATATCACCAGAGTGGTGTTGTACGGGCTGTGGACCTGCTGGTTTTGTAAACCTTTCAACTCTTGTCTCTGTCTTCTGTATGTAGCTAGTTTGCCGTCTCATGTTGCACAAACAGTTGTGTGTCGACGCGTGACTGTGTGCGAGCGTGTTTGGGGGTGGCGGGGCACGCTGGGATTGTGCAAGTGCGTGTCTGACGTTTGAGACTGTCTGTTTCTGACCTCTGTGATGTGGCATTTCTGTCTACAGACTTGTCGAACTCTGTGACCTGACTAATGTCTTCTTCTCTTCTATTTCTCGCTTCCTCCATTTTTTTCCTTTTCTTCCTCCAGGGCACTCAACTTATATTCAATGCAGCCAAGGAACTCGGTCAGCTCTCCAAGTTGAAGGTATGAAAGTTTGATACAGAAAAGATGTTTTATATATAAAGTATAAACAGTGTGGCATAAAACAACCCAGGATTACATTAATTGATGAATATATGAATGAATGAACCTAGATTAACAATTTTAAATAAATACTTGTAGTGGCGAAAATTACACTTTAGTAACATTTTGAAAAATGGTTACATATTTATTCATTAATATTTAGAAATAAACATAAAATAAATGTATTCATATTTTAATATTACATAAATGTAATATTAATTACTGTATATGATTTCTACATTTACTACATCTACATTTACAGCTACTTATAAATTAGTATTAATTTAAGTTTATTATAAATACTTTTTTTATGTTTATCAGGTTAACATTTAATATGTATAAATTTAATTACTATGTCATTTTCTTCAGCTTCATGTCATTATTACTTTTTAAATAAATTTGTCTTAATTTTTTAGCGTATGAAAGATGTGATTTAAGATAACCCTTGATTACTTTAACTCAGGGTTAAATAAAACTGGATTGACAATTTTTAATAAATACTTATAAATATACTTATAAAAATTAGACTTTAGTAACATTTTGAAAATTTTATAAATACTTATAAATCAATGCATTTTAAAGGAACTGTATGTAAGAAATTTATTTCAGTTAATCATAAAATGGCCCTGACATGTCACTAGCCATTAAGAAATCATGTTCATTTCAAATACTTATATCACTGACAACAGTGGTCCGGCCAGGATATTGTCATTTAAAAGTGAAAGTTGCAGCCCTCAACTGATGTTGATGTTGTCATGTTGTGTTTTGGTCTGAGGCGCCACCCTCCAGCTATCTACCAATCACAAAGTCAGTAGAGTTTCGTCATCCGGGTTGCCAGCTCTGCTCTAGTTACAGCTGCAGCTACGAACGTGTCGGATAAAACATGTATAAAGTTACGAAACCTAAAAGACCTCGTTATGAATCCGAAGTACGTTGTGACAAAGTCCGAAATAAAACAAGGATTTGTATAGGAGATGCCTTTGACAGATGGAGACGGCTGAAAACGGAGAAGAATTTTAAGACAGATGCCAACGTTGCTAATTTTCTCCTGGACAGGTAAGATTCATCTATGTTCCGTACACAGTGGATTTTCCACGGTCGCCCGTGCTAAATGCGTTCATAAAAAGCTTTATATCGCACCACTAGCACGGTATGAAAACAATCTATGTTCCGACTGAAATGTGGTATTACAGTACATCTTTACGAAATATTTGGCTAATCGCCTTTAGTAAATTTTTGCGACACATAATTACTTCGCAAAACATCTCTCGTGAAGCATAAACATAAGTAACAGAAGAAAAAAAAACTTATTGTGTAGGACTCGTCACTTGCCATTGGAAGCTCCTTGTAGCAGCCTACGTTCCTGCGGAATCCTGCAGCTTAACTGGCAACCTGGAGTCAGGGGGGAGGGGGAGGGGGAGGGGATACGCCGTTCTACAGTATTTTGAAAGTGATGGCAGTACCGGTTTTGGCCACAATCCTACATACGGTTCCTTTAAAATAAGCATTATAAAATAAATTAATTCATATTATAATATTATATAAAGATAATTTTAATATAAATTATTTATACATTTGAATATTTTATAAATTAGTATTCATTTAAGTTTTATTATAAATATTTTTTAAATGTTTATCAAGTTCAATATGTGTGCATTCAAATGTTTTAATTACAATGTCATTTTTCACATCTTCATGTCATTGTTAATTTTTTCTTAATAAATATGTTTTAATTTTTTGAAAATATGAAAGGTCTGATTTAAGATAATCCGGATTTCTTTAATTCAGGTTTAAAATTAACCTGAATTTTTAAATAAATACTTCTAGTGGCAAAAATGACAGTTTGGTAACATAAAAAACTCCTGAAATAATTAAAATTTATAAATAAACATTATAAAATCAATTAATTAATATTTTAATATTATATAAATATATTATTAATTATTTTAAATGAATTATACATTTGAATTATTAATAAATTAGTATTAATTTAAGTTTTATTACAAGCAGTTTATCACTGAATATGTATGGATTCAACTATTTGAAGTACTATGTCATTTTTCTCATCTTGATGCCATTGGTAATTTTTTAAGTATGAATGATGTGACTTAACCCAGGATTACTGTAACTCAGAGTTAAATGAACCTACATTAACAATTTTAAATAAATACTTGTAGTGGCAAAAATGACACTTTAGTAACATTTGAAAAATTGATATTTATAAATTAATATTTATAAATAAACATTATAAAATAAATTAATTTATATTTTAATATTATATAAATATAATATTACTTCATGTAAATTTTTTATACATTTGAATTATTTATAAATTAATATTAAGTTTTATTGTTTATCAGTTTATCATTTAATATGTATGAATTGAAATATTTTAATTACTATGTCATTTTTCTTGTCTTTGTCATTTTAATTTTTTTTTAATAAATTTGTCTTAATTTTTTGAAAGTATGAAAGATCTGACTTAAGACAACCCAGGATTACTTTAACTCAGGGTTAAATGAACCTGGATTAACAATGTAAAATAAATAGTGGCAAAAATGACACTTTAGTAACATTTTGACAAATTGATAAATATTTATTAATTAATATTTATAAACAAACGTGAAATAAATTAATATTTTTATATTATATAAATATAATATGAATTATTATAAATGATTATTTATAAATTAGTATTTTAAATAATATGTCATTTTACTCATCTTTATGTCAGTGTTGATTTTTTTATTTTCATTCTCTTACATTTTTAAAAGTATGAAAGACATAACCCATGAATACTTTAATTTAGGCTTAAATGAACCTGGATTAACAATTTTGGTTGTGAAAATATCATTGTTGTATTATCTTCTTATAAAATTTTGTCCTTATTGTAGGAGCACATGGTTCGTGAGGAGGCCAAGGCACTGTCCCCTAAACAGTGTGCAGTGATTGAGTTAGCGCTGGATACTATAAAGGTGGGTAAAGAGCTCAATGTCAATGTAAAAAATGTGTCTTCCACTGTTTTTGATAACACAATATTGCAGTTTTGTCCTTCAAATAATGTGTTGTTAAATATCGTAGAAATATGACCTTTTTTCTAATAGTTACCTTCTTCTACACTAGAATATGTTTTTTTTTTTTTTCATTCTGTTACCCAAGGATATGTGTTTCATTTGCACTGTGTACTATCCTTCCTTGTAATATTCAGTTTACACTTCTAGTCAAAATTTTGTACTTTATCGTATTTGGTGAATTGTCTTTGCACCTTGGGATATGAAGCAGAAAATAATAGACTTTTTGAATGTAGAAAATGTTCTTCTATCCCAGTTTAATAAGCAGAGACAACTATAAGAAACCATTCGCAGGTAGTTTCTGTGAAGTCAACATGAAATTAATTAACTGTAGCTTTGTAGCGCTATCACAGCATCACTCTTGTTTGTTTGAGCATCCCGACCAGCCAGACACAGTAACATTGTCTCAAGTAATATCTCCTGTTTTGTGGTTTCTTAGCAATATTTCCATGCTGGAGGTGTGGGGCTGAAGAAGACATTCTTGGAGAAAAGTCCAGACCTGCAGTCTCTACACTACGCCCTGTCCCTATACACTCAGGCCACCGACAAACTCATCAAGACCTTCGTTCAGTCCCAGAATACACAAGGTAAGGCTCTTCTAGACACCCCTGTCTTTGAAATCAATTACTTATTCCTCAACCTTGGCAGAACGTCAGTCATTAAAGGGATAGTTCACCCAAAAATTAAAATTACCCCATGGTTTACTCACCCTCAAGCCATCCTAGGTGTATATGACGAATACAGCCGGAGTTATATTAAATAATGTCCTGGCTCTTCCAAGCCTTTTAATGGCAGTGAATATTCAATAGTCCAACATAAGTCCAATAAAGTGCATCCATCTATCATAAAAAAAGTACTCCACATGGCCTCATGAAGCAATTCAGTGTGTTTTTGTGAGGAAAAATATCCATATTTAAAACTTTATAAACCATAATCTCTAGCTTCCACTAACTTTCCTATGCGCATTCACGCCATTTTGAAGCTTAAAAGAGCCAGGACATTTTGTCCAACTGAATTCGTCTGAAAGAAGAAAGTCATACACTCCTAGGATGTCTTGAGGGTGAGTAAATCCTGGGGTAATTTTCATTTTTGGGTGAACTATGGCTTTAATACAATAAAAATGTAATGTTTTCAATTGCTGTTCCTGTATATGTATATATATATATGCACTGGGTCCAAAAGTTCACTTGCAGTATTTATTTATTTATTTATTTATTTAATATTTTCATTTTTTGCAATTTTTGTTTGAATACAGGTTTTTCATCGAAAGTTGTATTACCAGAATAAGAATATATATATAAAACTAAATATGTAACGTATAAATTATTATGTATAAAAATGTTTTGTTATATAATTATATATATTTTATGTAAAAACATCACATTGCTTTCTTAAAAAAAAAATCATTTATCATTTTCTGATTTCTAAAAAAAATGTCAAATTTAACCATGTGGTACAATGAATAATATTGTTAATTAATATTACTTAGTACTTAATTATGTATAATTACACTGTAACAAGAAAACCTTAAAAGTGTAACACGCACATAATATATATATATATATATATACTGTATAATTGTGGTTTTATCTTTACTTTTTAAAATATATTTTTTCAATCTTCATTTATTTATGTATTTATTTATTGGTTAATCTGGTCTCCATCTTTCTTTTTCTCCCACACACACTTTGGGAATCTTGACACACTTTGTGTCGTGATGCCCCTGGCTGAGCCATTTTAATAGATAATCATTTAAAATGTAATTAGGGTAAATGTCACTGCTTCATTTAAGTATTTAAACACATATGAAAGAAAGTGTGTGTGCAAATGTGGGTGTGTGTGTAAAAATCCACAGCAGGCTGAAGATACACGTCGTTTTTGGAGGACTGTTAAAGACTATTAACATTTGATGAGCTTGTTGGACTGTTTCTTTGCTTCTTTCTTTCTTTCTTTCCATCTCTCAAATCCCATTCACCATGTGCTTTCAATTTCTCTGTATTTTTCTGCGTCCTTTCCTCTTTCACCAGTTCATGGAGGGAAGGGGGTAAGGTTCACCCATAGTGAAGACGTGTACCCAGAGAAGGGTACGTTCACGTGGGGCCCGGTGCCCTGACGACAAAGAACCAATCAGTGATCCACCCGAATCAGATCATGCACCTCCCATTCCAAACGGGCCAATCGCATGCCCCACGACCACCCATATGTTCCCACAGAAAGGGCCTTGCATGTATGAGTACCTGGGAAGAACATGCTGTATGTTCACATACATTGGTCTGAAATGTATCTTGACGCTACAGCAGCGAGAAAGCCCAGGATGAAGTGTGTTTTGAATGGCAGTGAATGAGGAATGCACACACTTCTGCAGTGTGAGAGGCGCATGTGTGAACTGCGGATGACGAGCCGCGAGTGTCAATGAGTAAGCGAGTGAGAGACCATGACGAAACGTTACTTTCCAAGCGCTGAAACACATTGTCGAATCTAGATGTGACATTAATTGCGACTGACTCAGCTTGTCCGCAGGCAGGGTCTGTTCTGCTGCTCACGACCATGCAACGTGGTTTCCCTCCCTTCAGTCTCATCCCTTAGGCTCACTCTAACAAGACAACCCTCCCTCAGCCAATCAGAGTTCGCTCCTGGGGTCATGTGACGTGCTTTCTGTCAGTTTAAATCAGTTCAGAAAGACTCTAAATTGGCATTTAAGACCCTGTAAAATATCACATGGATATATGTGATTATAACTTGAAATTATGCGTTTTTGATTAGGGTTTGACGAATGAAAGAAAGTCTGTCATGTACAAGTCTTTGATATATGACCCGGGCATTTCCTGACAGGTTTTGTGACATTTACCCAGATGCTCTCTGGTTAGGAGTAATCATAAAGTGCTGCGTTAACAGCCGTCAGCATTACTGTTAGCATGTCGCTGTTGAAGTTCTTTCAAATCCCTGCTTGCTCAGACGATTCCGCTTTGAGAAAACTGCATTATCAGCCTGTTTCTCTGACAAGCGCACACATATAACAGATGCCGAAAGCAAGGGATCCGTTTTTTAATTATTATTTGATTGCAGCTGACCTAGATTCTCTGGAAAGATTTAGCCATTTAATTCACATTTAGTTACGTGAATATAATTCATTGGAGGCATCATCACTCAAAGGTGTCTGAAAAAATAATGAATAGTTTAAAGGAAACCCTGGGTATTAAGACTTTTATGGCTTAATGTAAGTAAATGATGTCTCTTGAAATATGTAGTAGAAAACCCATGAAAGATTTATGTTATTTAAAAATCCACATCGTTTTATACATATTTTGGACTATGGGGAGCGTCGTTATTTCGCAAGTGATGCAAATAGTTGCACTCTGTGAGCTACTGGCACCACCTGTTGCTATTTTTATCTCAAAATACACAAATTGGAAAATAAAATACAGATACAATGACCAGAACTACTGAAAGCACCTACAGGTGGCAATGGATATAAGCATAGGCTTAAACCAAATGCCACACCATCGATTTTCCCCACAAGGAGTCTAAATGCCCCCGGATATCGAGTGAAATCCATGCCGAGAAACTCATTTAGTGGCTGTGGCGTCCTGTCAGGATGGCATCTAGCATTTCTTGTCTCTGCCATTTGTAAGCTCTTTCAGTAGCTATAGTCTACTAAAATCCTCACTTTCAGGGCTAAAGTAGAGAGAACAAATACACGGGTCTTTTGGAAGTTTAATTCGTCCACGGGCATCTTTCCATTCTTTTCTCCTATACTTATCGCTAGGAAAGCAGTGAAGACTTACGTCGATTCTCTTGTTGCCCTTCGACTGAAAATTACAACCAAAAGCCGTACAGTGTGGCATTGTATCAGTATTTTATTTTCCAAGTTGCTTATTCGGAGTTGTGTTGTGATAAATATAACAACAGGTAGCGCCAGTATCTTATAGAGTGCAACCATTTTACATCATCGGAATATGGCGACCCCATAGTCCAAAATATGTATAAAACAATGTGGATTTTGTAAATAACAAATCCTTCATGGGTTTTCTACTGCATATTTCAGTAGAAGACATTGATGTTATATTAAACCTTACAAGTCTTCATACCCAGGGTTACCTTTAAAATCATAAGTGCATAAGATTTGTTTTTGAATATCATCATAGTTTGGGCCAAAGAACTCTGAACTTTCCATGAGTGTGAATGGAGATGTGTGGGAATGGAAGTGGTTTTCCGCATGTACCTGCCTGCATAACCAAGTGAAGGACTATATCAGATGTTCTCCTTGTCTTCTCCTTCCTATGAATGACTGGACCAATGGGACTGCTCTCCCCCCTCCCCATCATGGTTATAAACCCTTCATGAAACACCAGAAATGAAGTGTGACCACACTGCATGTGTGCAGATGGTACACTCATGATAGTCTGAGGAACACACTTCTCGTTGTATCATTGTAAACACTTTGTTGCGAAAGAATCCTGTGAGGCATTACTTTATTTTGGTTGTCTGTGTATTATCAGCTAATTTTACTGATTATTTCAGGTTATGGCAGCTTGTTGACATTTTTATGTAGTCATGAGTTTTCTAGCTTGCTATTTTAGCTAGCTAGCTGTAAAAAGTGTTAGTGCATAGACACTGGAATAAAGTGTATCCAATTTTGTGCCTGAACAAGCCTCACAAATTCAGTTTAGAGATGTGTTGCAAGGATCACTTGTTCAATCATTTTCAGAGCTTATTTGCATTTTGCACAGTACTATATGGTTTTTAAAAGTTCATAAATGTATCATCCCAATTAAGTAAAGTCAAATTTGTTCAGCCCAGTTCAGCTATTATGGAAATTAGCAGCTTAATTATATATCCTATTAGCTAATTTAAAATTCTGTGCAAATGGAACATTTGAACTCAATCAATACAGTAATATGCTCTGAATTTGTATTTAATAAGTGCTCCAACTTGGAAGACCAACCTGAAAACCTTTTCATATTATTAATGATCTTTCAAGGCAGGTTCAACATCATTACACTGTTTAAACATCTTTGCCATCCAATCAGTGTACATTGTATAGTGTACAAGTATACATTGCCTCTGTATGACTCTGCGGTAAATGAATTTATAAAGGAAGTGATTAGAAGTTCCATTGAGCCATACCGATGCAAAGTATCCTACCAGGCCAGATAGGGAGTCTTGACTTGTCTCGTCTTGTCTGCAGGTACTGGTGTTGATGATGCTGTTGGAGAGGTGTCTATCCATGTGGAGATCTTCACTCATCCAAATACTGGAGAGCACAAGGTCACAGTAAAGGGTACGTCTTGTTTCTTGATGTTTAACTGTAAGCCTGTTGTTTGCATTCCTCCTTGAGTTTAAATGTTGGAAGAAGTTGCATGGTGAAACTCACTGGTGGAATTCTCTGGAGAACCTATAGGCCAGGGGTCTCCAAACTTAGTTTTGGAGGGCCATTGTCCTGGAGAGTTTAGCTCCAACTCTAATCACACCTGGTAAACACACCTGAACCAGCTAGTCAAGGTCTTACTAGGCATGCTAGAAACTTCCAGGCAGGTGTGTTGAGGCAAGTTGGAGCTAAACTCTGCAAGACACCAGCCCTCCAGGAGTTTGGAGACCCCTGCTCTAGGCATTCTTTTGAAGGAACCTCAGTGTTTTTCCCTTACAATGGGGTTCCTGAAGGAACTACTGGTCACTTTAAAACCCCATATGTCTTTAAAGTTCTTCCAAGAATCTGCAGGTTCCATTTTGTAAGTTCTTTCGAGAACTGCCCTTTTTCAACTCTTTGCTGCAGAGTTTAGCTCCAACCTCCCCCTGTAATGTTCTAGTAATCCTGAAGACCTTGATTAACTCGGTCAGGTGTGTTTGATTAGGGCTGGAGTTAAACTCTGCAGCAAAGTGGACTTGGAGTCCTGCAGAGTTTAGCTCCAACCCTGAAAAAACCCTCACCTGCCTATAGCCTTAGTAATCTTGAAGACACTGATTAGCTCATTCAGGTGTGATTAGGGTTGAAGCTCTGGGTTGAACTCTGCAGGGCTGTGGTTTCCTAGGGCCGAACTTGCCTACCCCTGCACTAGATATATGAGGTTCCTCAGAATGGCACACTGGCAGAACCCCCTGAAAAATCTCTATGAACCCTTGCCAAGTGCTTGATTTTCAATATAATGGGGTATACTGGAAAAACCAATGACAATTTTTTGTGTTCTTATTGGTTCCATTCTGTAGGTTCCTTCAAAAACTTCCTAATTTAAAAGGGTGCCTAGAGGTTCTCCAAGGATTCTTTTAGTGTGCTCATCTAAGGAAGCCCAAAAGGTCCCTCAAGGTGCTTTATTTTTGCAGTGTAATGGGAAGAATGTCAAGGGGAACTTTTACTGTAAAAATGAAATTGTATTTGAGGCTCCACTTTGGTTTCTTAGATCAGTGGTCCTCAACACCGGTCCACGGGGCCCTCTGCTCTGCATATTTTGTATGTTTCTGAATCTGACACACTCAGTTCAGTTTATGGATCTTTCTCCTAACAAGCTGATGATCTGAATCAGGTGCGTTAAATGAGGGAGACATACAAAATATGCAAAGCAGTGGGCCCAGAGGACTGGAGTTGAGAACCACTGCCTCAGATCACCACACTGGCAGAACCCTCTGGAAAACCTCCAGGAACCCTTGTCAAGTGCTTGAAACCTTTCCATTATAATGGGGTTACTGGGAAAAAAAACATGACAATTTTTAGTATTATTATGTTTTTTTTTTTTAAGTTCCTGCAAGAACTTCCCAATTTAAATGGGTGCCTAGAGGTTCTCCAAGGATTCTTCTAGTGCAGTGCAGGGGTGGCAAACTCCAGCCCTGGAGAGCTGCAGCCCTGCAGAGTTCAGCTCAAGAATGTCAAGGGAAGCTTTTACTGTAAAGATGAAAATGCTCCATTTTGGTTCCTTAGATCACCACACTGGTGGAACCTTTTGGAAAACCTCTTTGAACCCTTGTGAAGTGCCTGAAACCTTTCCAACATAGGAAGAACCATTGACATTCTTTGCAGTTCTTGCATGTACTCATGGGTTCAATTTTATAAGTTCTTTGTAGAACTTACTTTCTTAAAGGGTGCCTAGAGGCTCTCAACATTGTCAGAAGAAATGTTTGGGGTACAACAGCTTGTTACTGTGGCAGGACCCATAAACTAGGGGTCTCCGACCCTGTTCCTGAAGCGCTGCCGTCTTGCAGTTTTCAGCTCCAACCTCAATCAAAAACACCTGAACCAGCTAATTAAAGTGTTCAGGGTTACTTCAGGTAGGTGTGCTGGAGCAGAGTTGGAGATGAAGTCTGCAGGATGGTGACTCTTCAGGAGCAGGGTTGGAGATCCTTCCCTTAAACTTCGCACCTTATCTACCTCTAAAAAGTGCATATTGGACTCAAAATACTTACCCCTAAGGTTCTGGTATGAACCTTTTAGGGTTAGATAAATACAAAGATGATCCATTGAGTGTACTGCCCAAGTGACAAGCTGTTGTTCCCCTAAATCAGGGGTGTCCAAACTCGGCAACTGTCCTGCTGAGTTTAGCCCAATTAAACACACTTGAATCAGCTAATTGAGGTCTAAGCATACTAGAAGCTTCCAGGGATGTGTTTTGGAGGTGGTTAGAACTAAACTATGCAGGACGACGGTACTCCAGGACTGAGTTCAGACACACTTCTTCTGAGAATGGACGGTTCTGAGTGTGGTGGTCTCTCAAAAAGCCTAATTTCTGCAGCATAATGGGATGCAAGTAAAGAGAATTCAAAGAAAACTAAACAACTCAATGTATTTTGTTAGTGGTGGCTGCGAATGACCTACGGTGGCAGACCTCTGGAATTTTCCGGCCCTTCGTGGAGGTCTACATCATTGGCCCTCATCTCAGTGATAAGAAGAGAAAGTACGCCACCAAGTCCAAGAACAACAGCTGGGCTCCCAAATACAATGAGACTTTTACATTGTAAGTGGCATGTCATTTTAGTTTCTACATACAGCAACAGTTCCTGAATAAAACATAATCCTGCTTTTTTTCAAAGCACGTTGAGTAACGAAGTGGGTCCGGAGTGCTACGAGCTCCAGGTATGCGTGAAAGACTACTGCTTTGCACGAGAGGACCGCACCGTTGGTATGGCGGTACTGCAGCTGAAGGACGTAGCCCCAAGGGGTAGCGTAGCATGCTGGCTACCGCTAGGTAAACGCATTCACATGGATGAAACCGGACTGACCGTACTGCGAATCCTGTCCCAGCGCAACAACGACGACGTAGCGAAAGAATTCGTCAAGCTCAAATCCGACCAGCGCTCTGCTGAGGAGGGGCGGAGCTAAGACCAGGAAGTAGCTAGCGAGGCATGGTAACTTGAATGGCGTAAACACTGCCCCCGATGTTCAGATGTTGCACTAGCGCATAGAAAAAACACACAAGACATATTTATCTCGGTTCTTCACTTTAATGACCAACCGTTTACGTGACATAGCAGTTATATATTTGTATTCAGTGCACTGCCATTAGAATTGCCAGGAAGGGCTTGTTTAACAAGCACAATTTGGCACACGAAACAGACACAGGATATTGTATCTCTTAAATACTTGATGTTTGTGATGTCTTTGATTTTTATAATGCATATTCCAAGACAGAAACCTGCCAAAAGGTACTTAAATACAACAAATGTTTATCTATTTATTCTGCAAAACATTAAATATCACTATCAATTGCACAGGTCTTAAAATACAAATTTAGAAAATATTATATTTAAAATAATAATAATATTATAATAGTTATATTACAAATATAGTTATATTTTATTTATACTCAGATTTTTTTCAATTGCATCTGTGAAATAAACCAGATTAAGGCATGTAAACATGACAGAGTGCTACATAGTGCCATGATTTATTTATTTTTATTTATTATTCCTGCCATATTCAACGATCTGTAATGATGTCAAACCTCTTTCGTGCGGCCTTTTGTCAATCATTCCCGCACCCTTGAAAGGGTGCCTTAATGTCAGGGTATCGTTTCTCCACTATGTACAACCATTTCACCCCTTAACTCCTTAATAGGGACCAAAACCCCCTATGGGTCAGACTTTAATGTTATGCAATTGTTTAGAAGCACAAGAAAATGATGAGAAATAGACCTACAACCAAATACACCTCTGAAAGCAGAGTGGTCGATTTTGCATGTAGTATGAAATGTGTGAAATTATTTTTAGGGGGCGTGACTTGCAGGACATCCTACGAATTCTACTTATTGTACGAATATAAGATACTTAGACTTTGTAAAAATGCTTCGCACATCTAGATTCAGTCACAGGGCCACCTCTGTCCTGTCTTTGGTAGTGCTGTCAAACGATTCATCGCGATTAATCGCATCCAAAAAAGTTTTTGTTTACATAATATATGTGTGTGTACTGTGTATATTTATTTTGTAGATATGTGTATTTATATATGCATAATACATATACACAGTACACAGTAAACAACATTTGTATTTTGGATGCAATCAATTGCAATTAATCACATCCAAAATAAAAGTTTTGGTTTATATAATGTATGTGTGTGTACTGTGCATATATGTTATGTATATATATATTATGTGTGTTAATACAGTATATGCATAATAAATATACACAGTACACAGTAAACAACATTTTTATTTTGGATGCAATTATTCACATCCAAAATAAAAGTTTTTGTTTCCATAATGTATGTGTATATACTGTGTATATTTATTATGCGTATTTATATATGCATAACACATATACACAATACACAGTAAACAACATTTTTATTTTGAATGCAATTAATCGCGATTAATCACATTCAAAATAAAAGTTTTTGTTTACGTAATATATGTGTGTGTACTGTATATATTTATTATGTATATATATTATGTGTATTTATATATGCATAATAAATATACACAATACACAGTAAACAACATTTTTATTTTGAATGCAATTAATCGCGATTAATCGCATCCAAAACAAAAGTTTTTGTTTACATAATATATGTGTGTGTACTGTTTATATTTATTATGTATATGTATATATATTATGTGTATTTAAATATGCATAATAAATATACACAATACACAGTAAACAACATTTTTATTTTGGATGCAGTTAATCGCGATTAATCACATCCAAAATAAAAGTTTTTGTTTACGTAATATATGTGTGTGTACTGTATATATTGATTATGTATATATATTATGTGTATTTATATATGCATAATAAATATACACAATACACAGTAAACAACATTCTTATTTTGGATGCAATTAATCGCGATTAATCACATCCAAAATAAAAGTTTTTGTTAACATAATATATGTGTGTGTATTGTGTATATTTTATATATATATATAATGTGTATTTATATATGCTTAATAAATATTATATTAATATATAAAAACAGTATTTTTTATTTTGGATGCAATTGATCACAATTAATTGCATCCAAATTGAAAGTTTTTGTTTACGTAATATATGTGTGTGTACTGTATATATTTATTATGTATATATATTATGTGTATTTATATACGCATAATAAATATACACAGTACACAGTAAACAACATTTTTATTTTGGATGCAATTAATCGTGATTAATCGCATCCAAAATAAAAGTTTTTGTTTACATAATATATATGTGTGTATTTTGTATATTTATTATGTATATAATAACATTTGTGTATTTATATATGCTTAATAAATATACACAGTACACAAAAATGAAATTTTTATTTTGGATGCAATTAATCATGATTAATCGCATCCAAAATGGAAGTTTTTGTTTACATAATATATCTGTGCACTGTGTATATTTATTATGTATATATATTATGTGTATTTATATACGCATAATAAATATACACAGTACACAGTAAACAACATTTTTATTTTGGATGCAATTAATCGTGATTAATCGCATCCAAAATAAAAGTTTTTGTTTACATAATATATATGTGTGTATTTTGTATATTTATTATGTATATAATAACATTTGTGTATTTATATATGCTTAATAAATATACACAGTACACAAAAATGAAATTTTTATTTTGGATGCAATTAATCATGATTAATCGCATCCAAAATGAAAGTTTTTGTTTACATAATATATGTGTGTGCACTGTGTATATTTATTATGTATATATATTATGTGTATTTATATATGCATAATAAATATACACAGTACACAGTAAACAACATTTTTATTTTGGATGCAATTAATCGTGATCGTTTGACAGCACTATCTTTGTACGTTTTTCCGATCCGTTCATGTTCAAGTACGAGTGCCTGTGCGGTTTATCCAGTGTTTGTCGGCATGATTACAGTTTATACGATGTAAATGTACAAGTCTAGAATGACAAACACTGCTTGTATTAGACACCAGAGCTGCCTGTTTCAGTGAAATTTCACTTTGTAACGTCACCGCTCCAGAAGATTGTTCCTTGCAAAATGGGACTTTCTTCTTCACTCACTGGTTTCGCACCTCAAAAGAATCACAGCCATTGAGAATCACTCCTATAGAGTTGCCATAGTAACCGCTGATGAATCCTGCCATTTTACTGCCAAACCATCCACCATATTAGAAAAGCACAAGAGAGATGCTCTATAATGTGGATTAAACAATGTACATCCATTCATTCCCTGCTGTACTGCGCTAAACCGTGACTGACAGAAACTAACCGTGCTATGGAGGTGAAATGATCTAGATAGAGCCGCTTATTGAATTTAACAGTAAAGCACTTTGCGCTACAGCTATGTTTTGATGTTTTCCTGTATTATTTCTTAAATAGTCTATGCATCTGTTTTATCGAAGTCATCAGTGATCAACGGCCTTGGATTGTTTACAAGCTGCGAACTTCGCTGTTGTTTTGTTTTACAGACTGAATCCTTTTTTGTTCACCGTTAATATTGAACACTGAGGTTCTGCCGGAGGAAATGGCATTAATGAATATTGACTGCAGGTGGAAAACAGAATCTGTAGCAAGAAAATACTTTCATTTGGACGATAGGATTTTAAATATTACAGCTGTGTGTTGCTGTCTGTGAATAATAACGTTACAGGATACAGTCGTGAGCATGTAGACAAAGCACACGCGGACACAAGCGCACACGGTTCCCGTTAACTCGACATGCACCCAAACAGCGACTCCTTGCCTGTATATAAGAAGCAGTGCATGTTGGGAAAGATTCTTCTTTGTGCCAGCATGTCTCTTTGATGTGATATTCAATTGTTGTCTTAATTTTGTTTTTTTTCTCTTGATTTGTCATTTATTTTGATATTTGGGTATTATTTTCTATTTTTGGAAGGCTTGTGAATATATAAATATGTATTACTGATGTGTAGTGGTACAGAGTTACTAGCATGAGAGATTTTTTTATACAAAGATGTTTCTAATTTTCGTTTTTCTAAATATGATCGTTCTTATCGGGGATGGAGGTAAAACAGATGCCAGCTTTGGTTTGTTTCTACTTCCAATAAATGGCTAAAAAATGCACTGCATTTGTTGGTTTCTGTTGTGTTTTTAAAATCTGGAATATGACTTTAAAAGTTCAATATTTATTTACATTTAGAATGTATTAATGCATTGTTTTTAGTGTTGCCAAAAACGATTAATCACAAGCAAAATTAAAGTTTTTGTTTACATATATGTGTGTAGTGTGTATATTTATTATGTATATATAAATACACTCAGATGCATGTATATATTTAAGAAAATGTTATGTTTATATATTTCAAATATTTATAATATCGGTTATATGAATATATTAGGGCTGGCAAACGATTAATCGCGATTAATCGCATACAAAATTACTCACAAGTTTGGGTTAGCCTAATATATATTTTGCAATTATATATATATATATATATATATATGTATATGTATGTATATATATATATATATATGTTAATCGCGATTAATCGTTTGACAACCCTAAAATATATACATGTAAATACTTGCAAAATATATACTGCATGTGTGTGTATTTATGCATAATAACATGCATAAACAAAAACTTATATTTCGGATGCGATTAATCGCAATTAATCGTTTGACAGCACTAATTATTTTACAATATATATACTTTATTTACATGTGTTTATATGGGTGTGTTTATATGGAAAAATTTAAAGAGATAGTTCACCCAAAAATTTTAATTCTGTCATTGATTACTCATCGTCATGTTGTTACAAACTTTGAAAATACTTTTTGTGCACAAATAAAACAAAAATAACGACTTTATTCAATAGTTTTTTCCCTTCTGTGCAGTGTGGCCAAGTCCACGGTTTTCCTGCAGAATTGGGATACTTTAACACTGTTGCCGCAGGTTGAAGCGTGCTCAATAACGTGATATTTAGCCCCCTGGAATTTGCCCAAAAAAGGGTATTTTACCACCCGGAATGTAGTTGGGCTAGTTTTGGGTTTGTTTTGAGTAGAAATTGGGCGGATTTTGTTGTGAAAACTTGGCAACCCTGCTTCCGTGACTGTCTTCGTGGTGAAGACTGACACTGAAGAGGAGAAACTGTTAAATAAAGTCATTATTTTTGTTTTCTTTACGCACAAAAAATATTCTCGTAGCTTCATAATATTACGGTTCAACCATTGAGGTCACATGGACTATTTTAATGATGTCCTTACTACCTTTCTGGGCCTTGAACGTGTCGGTTGTGTTACTGTCTATGCAGGGTCAGAAAGCTCTCAGATTTTATCAAAAATATCTTAATTTGTGTTCTGAAGATGAACGAAGGTCTTATGGGTTTGGAACGACATGAGCATGAGTAACTAACATTGAGTAACTACATTATCACTTTAAGGTAAAATATTGGGGGAAAAAAAGAGGAAGGTTCATCAAGACAAAATCTGATTTTATTTTGCTGGACATTTAGGTTTAAAATGGAAATATTTCAAATTTGAGTTGTTTAATTGTAAGTAATGAGAAATAGGGTTTATAGCTAACATAATTAAAAAATTATAATGCACCTAAAATTAGCGTGCCAACGTAATGTCAACAAAATGCTCAGATAACATTTTAAAGTGACACATTATGGCAAGAAAAGCAAAAGAATGCATTTCAGGGGGTAAAGGAACACCCACATTCAGACTCTGCGTAGGAAGGAGATCTTGAGGGACTCTGGGATTTCGAGCTGGGCGGCACTGACTTGCGGTGGAGGCTGATAAGGGAACGTGACGGGGAATACCCGTCTGACATCCATCAGAAGCTGCGGAGGTTGCCCCTCCGAACGCCCCTTCAGCAGCCCCTGGGAAACCCCAGAGAAAAGCAGCGTTACCACTGCTGGACAAAACCTTGCTATGAAATTGTGTTACAGAGCTCATATTTGAATGCTTTTGCTCTTACCTGCACTATACGGATGAAATTGAGCGTTACTCTCTCCTCAAGGTCACTCTGGGGTGTATAGAGGCTTAAAATCTTCACAACCTGCAACACACATTTAGAACGCAACTATAATTAGCTTGTGTATATATTTTATCATAGCCATATTTAATATATTTAATATTTAACCATATTTGTACACATACATACACACACACCTTTATGTGTGTGTATATAATTAACATTTAATATAATCTAATTATAATACATATATAAATTTATATTATATATAATTTTTTGGGAACAGAAAATGATATTACAAATGTGTACATTTAATATAAATGTAGAATAAATGCTTAAATTATATATATTTTTTCATGTATGTTGTGTATATGTAATTATATTGTATTATATTTTATTATTTTATATTATTATGTATATAAATATATTATAATGAAGGTTATAAATTACATCATATAAAAGCTTAAGTTTATGAAGATATAATTTGATTCTAGTATACAAATTTACATTCAACATTTACAATTTAAACTTCATACATGTATATTAAATTATATACACAATTTTTATATTGTTATATATCATTGTACACATATATACACAAAAAACATTTAATATAATTTAATTATATTTACATATATAAATTATATATATATATATATATATATACACACACACACACAATTTACATATTTTATTTACATTATATATATATTTTGTTGTTAACAGAAAATAAAATTATAAATGTATATTTACATTTATTTTGGATAAAGGATAAATAATTCTTTAAATATTTTTCTCACATCTGTATATTTTATTTTTATGTAAGTTGTGTATATCATATTATATTATATTATAGTACAGTATTTTATTATACATGTATAAATATATTATAATGAAGGTTATAAATTATATAATATGTTATAAACTAAAATATTAAATATGTCAATTGTGTGTGTGTGTGTATATAAATATATATATATACACACACACACAATTTACGTATTATTTTATTATTACGTGTTGTATTTTATTTACTATACATATAATTTGTTGTTAACAGGAAAAAAATTAATGTATATTGAAATTAATTTTGGATAAAGGATAATTTATATATATATATATCTGTATATTGTATTTTTATGTAAGTTGTGTATATTATATTATATTATATTATTATACGTTTAAATATAATGAAGGTATAAATAAATATTTTTTATATATATTTTTATTATATCTGTATATTGTATTTTTATGTAAGTTGTGTATATTATATTATTATACGTGTATAAATATATTATAATGAAGGTTATAAATTATATAATATATATTATAAAGTTTATGAAAATGAAATTCAACATTTACAATTTAAAATTCATACACATTAAATGATATATACACAATTTATATAATGTTATATATAATTCTACATATATACACACAAAAACATTTAATATAATTTAATTATAATACATTTACACATATAAATTATATATACACAATTTATATAGAATTTTACTTAATATTGCTGTTACAAATAAATTGCTGTTAACAAAAAATAAAATTACAAATGTGTATTTGTTAAATTAATTTAGGATAAAATAAATAATTTTTGAAAATATATATTTTAAATGTTTTACATTTACATTGTATTTTTATGTAAGTTGTATGAAATTATATTACATTATTATATTATTATATTATATTATGTCTATAAATATATTATAATGAAGGTTATAAATTACGTAATATATATTCTAAACTAAGGTTTATCAAGACAAAATGTGATTTTAGTATACAAATTTATATTCATTATAACTGAATTAATATATATTAAATTATACATACACACAATTTATATTAAGAGAAGAATGTTCATCAAGACAAAATTTGTTTTTGTATTGTCTAACATTTAACTGTAATAACAGGTACGCCACCTGCTGGTTGGACAGTGCGTTGCAGGCTTGGACCATTGCTTCTCCGTCAGCTTCAGTCTTCTTGCTCATTTGAAGCAGCTGTGCTGCATGTATGAGCGGCTCCAGCGTGGTCACAGCGCCCCCTGTCTGCAGCGAACGACTCCGCAGCCACTCCTCCAACAAACTCACATTATACCTACAATACACAGACATAAATATTCACTTCAACGCACTCAAGCAGAAGTTTTAAGTTACAAAAAGCAGTTCTGACCTGATCTGCAGGCCGCGGTTCCAGCAGCACATGTCCTTGCGCAGCAACAGGCTGTTGAGGGCGGTGGCGGCCAGCAGGTACATGAGCTGATGAAAAGCTTGTTCATGCAGGGCCGAGGGCAGATCCTGACGGGACAGGGCTGTATGCAGTGCAGACAGTTCCCTCAGGACCCCTGGCATAGTCGCTCCCTCGGGGGCTGGAGGTCGGGCGTCCGATCCCGCACGCTTACGACCGGCACTCAGCTTTACTGATGATCCAGCCAGACCAGGAATGGTCTCACTTTCAAGCATTGCTGGGACTAAAGTTACGAGATAAGAGATGGTACACAAGCATATATACTTACATAATCATATTTTACATATATATATATATATATATATATATGTTTGAGTGTACCAATGATGGGTTGTAGGCGACTCTCAGAGATGGACAGCAGCTGCTGATAGGCCTGAATGCACAGATCACTGAGAGCCCGGACAGACTCCGTCACGTCCGTCACCAGAGGAACCAGGTCCTCTGAGCCCCTCACATCCTGTAGGAAAAGAGGTATATTTTAAAATGATGTAATTTCTGCTTAAGATATGAAATAACTGTTGAAGTTCAGATGTGTGACCTGTTGTGGAGAGTGCTGGTTGAGCAGGTCTTTGAGCAGGTAAGCGTTCTTCAGCCACACAGCCGTCACGTCCAGATCATTGCCATGTTTCTACGACGTGAATCACACAACAATTAATGTCTTAAAATGCACACATCAAACATGCTTTCTTCGATTTTCTAGATAAAATTTGCAGAATCTGCAAAATGTTAGTTATTTTGCCAAAAGTACGCGGGGTCATACAAAAAAAAATGTTTTTTTATTTAGTACTGACTCGAATAAGATATTTCACATAAAAGACATTTACATGCAGTCCACAAGACAAAATAATAGTTGAATTTATAAAAATGACCCCGTTCAAAAGTTTTCATACACTTGACTCTTAATACTGTGTTGTTACCTGAATGATCCACAGCTGTTTATTTATTTATTTTGTTTAGTGAAAGTTGTTCATGAGTCCCTTGTTTGTCCTGAACAGTTAAATTGCCCTCTGATCTTCAGAAAAATCCTTTAGGGTTTTTTTTAGCATTTTTGTGAATTTGAACCCTTTCTAACAATGACTGTATGATTTTGAGATCCATCTTTTCACACTGAGGACAACTGAGGGACTCATATGCAACTATTACAGAAGGTTCAAACACTCACTGATGCTCCAGAAGGAAACACAATGCATTAAGAACCAGGGGGTGAAAACTTTTAGAATCTGAAGATCAGGGTAAATTTAACTTATTTTGTCTTCTGGGAAACATGTAAGTATCGTCCATAGCTTCTGAAGGGCAGTGCTAAATGAAAAAAAAATGATATTTAAGCAAAATAAGAAAAATGTACACATCTTCATTTTGTTCAAAAGTTTTCACCCCCCGGCCCTTAATGCATCATTTTTCCTTCTGGAGCATCAGTGAGCATTTGAAGCTTCTGTAATAGTTGCATATGAGTCCCTCAGTTGTCCTCAGTGTGAAAAGATGGATCTCAAAATCAGACAGTCAATGCTGGAAAGGGTTCAAATACACAAAAATGCTGAAAACCCAAAGAATTTGCTGGACCTGAAGGATTTTTCTGAACAGCGGACAGTTCAACTATTTAGGACAAACAAGGGACTCAAACAACTATCACTAAACAAAAACAAAACAAAAAACACAGCTGTGGATCATTCAGGTAACAACACAGTATTAAGAATCAAGTGTGTGTAAACTTTTGTACAGGATCATTTTATAAATTCAACTATTATTGTCTTTTGTGGACTATATGTGAACAAGTTTTATGTAAAATATGTCTTATTCAGGTCGGTACTAAATAAAAAAATAACATGCATTTTGTGTGATCCCTCTCATTTTGGTAAAATAATGAACATTTTGCAGATTCTGCAAGGTGTACGTAAACTTTTGACTTCAACTTTATATTAAAAAATTTCCTGGTTCTTCCAAGCTTTATAATGGCAGTGAATGGCTGTTGAGATTTTAAAGGTCTAAAGATTTTAAAAAAGTGCATCCGTCTATCATAAAAAGTACACCACACGGTTCTTAGATAAAGAAACGGAAACGGAAGCTATAGATTTCGGTTTATCGATTCACTTCAGAAGGCTTTTGTTAACCTCCTGGGGTTGTGTGGAGTACTTTTATGATGGATGAATGCCTTTATTGGACTTCAAAATCTCAACACCCATTCACTGCCATTATAAAGCTTGGAAGAGCCAGGAAACTTTTGAATATAACTCTATAACGATTGTATTTGTCTCAAAGAAGCAAGTCATATACACCTAGGATGGACTGAGTGCGAGTAAATCATGGGGTAATTTCATTTTTGGGTGAGCTATCCCCTTAATTTTGGACTTTCTGCCTGAATTCTACAACATCAGCTATAAGGGAACTGAGGATTTAAACAGTTATACAGCTTAAATAATACACATTTTAACAGAAGTATTAGTGTTCATTTCTAAGCTTCTTTAAAATTGGCCCATACACTTTCAGTTTTTTACTGTAATTCCCATTTTTTGCTTTTTAAAAATGAATAAATAAATACCAACTGGGGGTGAGTAGAAAGAAACTATTTATGGCAAACTGTGATAAATGCTAAAGCTATAAATGCTAGTTAAATCAAAGTTAGTTGTTCACCTTTAGGGCGGTTTTAATGCCGCTCACAGCAGCACTGCAGAGCCCCTTCACCCGCGTCTGATCGCCGCTACAGTCCGCCTGCCGTATGCATAGAAACAGAATCCGAGCCGCCAGTCCAGGGGGCAAAGATAAGACGCCCTCTGCCCTCACATCTGCCACAGACAAACAATCAGTTCGGGAAACATTCAGGAATAACTGTCTCATAACTAAACTCAAAGTGTTGTGTGTGTTGCTGACCTGTTATGAGCTGTTTGATCAATTTGCTCTCATCTTTTTTCCTGCACTCCAGTAGACCGGTCAGCATCTGGCTCTTCTGAGGGGCAGGAGATGTTGGGTCCTGAGACACAGCTATGGCTACACCTGAGAAATTACATTTTTTATTAAGCAAGGACATATATTCAATAGATCAAAAGTGACAGTAAAAATATTTTTAAGGATACAAAAGATTTATATGTCAAATAAATGCTGTTCTTTTGAGCTTCCTATGAATTCTGGAAAAAAAATGTATATTAAAAAAAAAAAAACATTTATTTTATTATTGGTAATAAAAATTAAAAAAGGTAATTGTGACTTTTTATCTTGCAGTTCTGCCTTTTTTTCTCACAGTTGCGAGTTTACATCTCACAATTCTGACTTTTTTCTACAAGTTATAAAGTCAGAACTGTAAGATAAACTCACAATTCTGACTTTTTTTCTTAAATTTGCATTGCAATATAAATGCGCAATAGTGAGTTATAAAGTTCTAAAAAAAATGGAGTCAGAATTGCGAGGTATAAACTTAAAAACTCTGACTTTTTCTCAAAATTGCGACTTTATTGTAATTGCGCTATTCTGACTTTATTGCTCACAATTGTGTTTATATCTCGCAATTGTGACTGTATTTCTCACAAGTGAGTTTATATCACTCAATTCTGAGAAAAAAAGTCAGAATTTTAAAAAATACTTGCAATTTTGACTTTTTTTCTTGCAATTGCGAGTTTAAATCTCACAATTCTGACTTTTTTCTCAGAATTGTGAAATATAAACTCGCAAATGCTATAAATGCTATAAACCGCAATTCTGACTATTTGTGAGTTTATATCACGCAATTCAGAAAAAATTTAGAATTTTTGCAACTTGCAAAAATTGCAATTCTGACGTTATAACTCACAATTGTGGATTTATATCTCACAATTCTGACTTTTTTTCTCAGAATTGCAACTTTATTTCTCAGAATTGTATGTTTATATCATAATTCTGGCTTTTTAGTACACAATTGTGAGTTTATATCACAATTCTGAGAATTGTAAAATGTGAACTCGCAATTGCGAGAAAAAAAGTCGCAATTATCTTTTTAAATTTTTTATTTAGTGGTGGAAACAGGCTTTTATAGAAATGTGTCCTGAGCAGCAAATGAACATGATTTCTGAAGGATCATGTGACACTGAGGGCTGGAGTAATGATGCTGAAAATTCAGCTTTGCATTACAAGAATAAATTACATTTTTAAATAATATATTTAAATAAAAATTACAATAACATTTCACAATAATACTCTTCTCGCTGTATTTTTTTTTTAATCAGATTAATGCAGCTTTGGTGAGCTGGTGGACTTAAATTTAAAAATCTTACCAAAAAAGGTACAATCTTAAAAATAAAGCTTTATTATTGGCAAAATGTTCCATAAAGAACCTTTACCATCTAAGGAAGATTCCGTTTTTCCAAAAAACATTCCTTTTTTAAAATGTTCTTCACACAAATTTAAAAATTTAAATTAAAAAAAAAATTAATTTCTTTTAAGAACTGTTCACTGAAAGGTCCTTTGGGAACCAAAAATGGTTCATCACCTTTATTTTCAAAACTTTTTGGATCTACACAGACCTGCATAAGACAGGATTCTCCTGAGGCTCACAGTGTGTTTCAGTTCCTTGAGTTCCCGCCGCAAACGGACACATTCCTGTTCTCGAACCACCACCTGCTCTGTTAGATTCTTCATAAACACAAATAAAGAAGCAAAAAGTGACAAATTAGCGAAGCACAAAAAAACAAATGAATAGTGAGCTCAGAATGAACAGGTACATTTATCTCAGGATCTCCAGGTGTATTTCTGTCTTGAGCCTGTTGGAGTTTCATCCTGAGATCTGATATCTCCCGCTCCCACTGTGCTCTCTGAGACAACAGCTGCCTCTCTAGAAACCTAAAAATGTAAAATGCCTATAAGTCAGTGATGGCCTCCAGTGTATCATTCTGATGTGAGGTGAGAAGATGAAAACTGACTTGTTGGCCACCCGTACAGCATCGTAGGCATATCTGAGATCCTCCCCCTTCATACTTTCAGCAGTGTCTTTCGCAATGCTCATATCCTCCATTAGGATGTTCTGCAGGTAAACATTCCTGTTATCATTAATACAATTTTTATTTTACATACAGTGAGAGACATGTTTAATTTCAGTTGAAAGTCTAACCAGAGGTTGTTCATCTCTCCAGGGTCTCCTGTCGGTGGGCGACGTCACGCTGATCCTCCTGACCTCCTCGGGTGAAGGGAAAACGGGCGAGTTGGAGAACGGTGTGGTGACGGGTGAAGGAGACTCCAAAGATACAGTCGAATCTGTTCGCCGGTGTCCACGTGAACGCTGTGAAGAAACACACATATATACTCTTGCAGAAATCTGAGTGGATAAATGATATGGAAACATCTTTAAGGTGTCATTTGAGTCATTTTCAACCTAGATGTACCTCATTGGTGGTAAATAAGCTCATGTCTCTCAGGTTGTCGTATCTTTGCTCTAGTCTTGTGAACTCTCTAAGTAAACTCTGATATCGCCTCCTCTCCTCATCCAGCTCTGCTCGCGCTGATGCATCTGCCTGAACCACAGTCTGCTTGTGGCTCTCTGAAACATATCAACACACAAATGCTTTCATTAGTGTTTATTTGACTATGTATTACGTTTAGATTTATTATGTGTACTTAAATCCATTAAATATAGCACTAGTCAGCCATCTCATTCCTTTATTAAACAATACATTAGTTGAAAATGACAGTGTGGCGGACACGTGATTCACCCTCCAGAGCCTTTTCTTGATCCTGTAAACGAATGGCCAGATCATCCCTCTCTTTCTCCAAAGAATCCCTCTCAACTCGGAGAGCTTGGATTTCCTAGAGTAAACAGGAAGTAAACAAACAAAACTGGTGAATGTCAATAGAACCAACTGCCTAACAAGGCAAGAAAGTTGTTTAGGGAAAATAAAGTGGTTGACGTTAACCATATATAATATGTGACATATGTGGTTCACCTGTGCAAGCTGGAGAATCTCTTGGGCGGCTTTCTCCTCAGATCTCCTCCTGTCCTCCTCCTGTTTTTCTGTGAGTGAAGGAGCAGTGTTTGCATTCTCCTGCAGCTGGATCTGAAGTTTGACAAGGCTGGACCGCAGCTGTTCCAGCTCACAGCTGTGAGCTTCTCGCTCAGCCTGGAGAGTCTCCCTCAGAGATGCACTCTCTCTCGCCTGAGAGAGAAGATATACAACACTATTTAATGGAGAAGTTCACTTCCAGAACAAAAAATTTACAGATAATTTGCTCACCCCCCCCACCGTCATCGAAGATGTTCATGTCTTTGTTCAGTCGATAAGAAGTTATGAGGAAGTTTCTTGAGGAAAACATTTCAGGAATGTTCTCCATATAGTGGACTTCATTGGTGCCCCCAAGTTTGAACTTCCAAAATGTAGTTTAAATGCAACTTCAGATGGCTCTAAACGATCCCAGCCAAGGAAGAAGGGTCTTATAACAAATTGACAATTTATATACTTTTTAACCTCAAATACTCTGTATAATGCGGGTCAATCCAGTTAGGGTATGTTGAAAAACTCCCGTCTTGTTTTTTTCTTCAACATCAAAATCATCCTACATCGCTGTTTTCCCTTTTTTTGTAAAGGGTGTTTGATCTTCTTTGCATGTTCACTTTGTAAACACTGGGTCGGTACTTCTGCAGCGATGTAGGATGATTTTGAAGGGGGAGAAAATGAGATGGGAGTTTTTTGACATACCCCAACTGTATTGACCATATTGAACTGGAACAAAAACAGAGTTCATGCAGACTTAGACAAGAAGAGCATTTGAGGTTAAAAAGTATATAAATTGTCAATTTGTTTCCAAAAAGACCGGTCGTTTCACTAGATAAGACCCTTCTTCCTCGGCTGGGATCGTTTAGAGCCCTTTGAAGCTGCATTTAAACTACATTTTGGAAGTTCAAACTTGGAAGCACCATTGAAGTCCACTATATGGAGATAATTCCTGATTTTTTTTTCCTCAAGAAACATCATTCCTTATCGACTGAAGAAAGAAAGACAGGAACATCTTGGATGACAAGGGGGTGAATAAATTATCTGTACATTTTTGTTCTGGAAGTGAACTTCTCCTTTAACCATCGGAATATTACATCATGACGAGCAGTTATTTGTTTCAAAAGACTGACACGAAAGAGAAGACATTGTTGAATAAAGTCGTTATTTTTGTTTTCTTTGCACACTAAAAGTATTCTCATAGCTTCATAAAATTAAGGTTGAACCACTGATGTCACATGGACTATTTTAACAATGTCTTTACTACTTTTCTGGGTCTTGCGTTGCATTGCTGTCTTTGCAGGGTCAGAAAGCTCTCAGATTTCATCAAAAATATCTTAATTTGTGTTCCGAAGATAAACAAAGGTCTTATGGGTTTGGAACGACATGAGGGTGAGTAATTAATAACAGAATTTTCATTTTTGGGTGAACTAACTCTTTAACAATGGTTTTATAAAACCAAAAAACCATGGTTAAACTGTGGTAACCACAAATTAACCATGGTTTTGTTACACTAACCATAGTTTAACCATGGTATTTGTAGTAAAACTGGTTTTACAAATGGTAATTAATAAGCCAAAAACAAACAATATGGTTACTGCACCTTTACAACAGTAAAACCATGGTTATTTTTTTTTAGAAGGGATAACACAGTTGTCAGTATCCCAACTAAACACCGATGCATACTTCCGCACTCTCACCTGTTGGTCGGCTCGAAGCTGCAGCTGCATGAGTTTGACTTCCATGCCTTTATTGAGTTCTCTATATTTCTCCACCGATCGAGCCTCAGCGCGCAGGCGCAACAGCTCTTTTCGCGCCGCTCGCCTGCGTACGCAGCACTGCATGAGGACCACTGCAGCTCTGATGCGCCTGAAACTGCGCCGGGCCAGCCAGCCTCGAACCCGCGCCTGCAAGAAGACCACCGCCCGCTCTGTCAGCATCTAGAGAGAGAGAGAGAGAGAGATTTATGAAACAAACTGAACGGTAACATAATAATGTTAACATTAGACAACAACATTCATATGCACTATGTAGTCTACTAATTTACTGAACGTAATGTAAAATGTCAAGCTGCCATAACCTGAAATGTCATTGTTTAATCAAAAACCTGTTTAGATTCAGTGATTTGAAGAGGATTTATTAAGCGTAAAAAGTAGCGAATTGTACTTAAAAATAGTTAACTAGACATGCCTTAACTTTTGTTTTCTATGACAAATCTCTTACAAAAATTAACCATGGTATTATTATAAAAAAAAAGTGTAGTAATCATGTTTTTTTTGGCATATTGATTACCATTTGTATAACCATATATACCATGGTTAAACTATGGTTAGCACAGCAACACCATGGTTCATCTGTAGTAATCGTGTTTTTGGTTTTATTTGTAGTAAAACTATGATTAATATTCGTAAGGGATGTACATCACAGAGAGCAAATCCTTGTTATCTTGCACTAATTAAAACAACATATGAGCCATAAAATCTTACACATAGACATTAAAGGAGAAGTCCACTTCCAGAACAACAATTGACAAATAATTTACTCACCCAATTGTCATCCAAGGTGTTCATGTCTTTCTGTCTTTAGTCATGAAGAAATTATTGTTTTTGAGCGAAGCGTTTCAGGATTTTTCTCCATATAGTGGACTTCATTGGTGCCCTGATTTTGAACTTCCAAAATGTAGTTTAAATGCAGCTTCAAAGGACTCTAAATGATCCCAGTTGAGGAAGAAGTGTCTTATCTAGTGAAACGATTGGTCATTTTTTTGGATTACTTTTTAAGCACAAAAGCTAGTGTAGCACAGGCTCTGGGATGCGCGTTCACGACGCTGCGTACTATTGAATCACATCGAAAGGTCACACGAACGTAGGCAGAACTACAAAGCAAACATGCAAAGATTAAGAAAGTGCAAGTAAGTTTGTAAATGCTGTTTACAAACAAAAAGGTACAACGATGTCCTCCTCTAAAGTTGTAGGAGAAAATAAGATGGAGTTTTTCGCCATACTCAGTACACAGACGATGAACTTACACGTGATTCGTAGTAGTGATGGGAAGTTCAGATCATTTTACCAACTCGGACCTTTGTTCTCGTTCAGCAAAATCAACAAAAGGTTTTTTGGGTCATTTCGTTCATTTTAGCAAAGTATAATTAAAATGTTACGTGTCACTTCTCTAACACAGCTACTGCTTACACAAACGTTGATCACACTACAAACAAGACAAAACTATAATGCTATAAGAAAGAGAAAAGATTAATTCATTGTTTACCTGGGTATTTAGTCTATGATTAGCTCACCTCACCTCTTATCTGACAAGTTTTCGGGTTTGTTTAATCGTTCATCACGGGACAGCCCCATAAGATGAACGAACAACTTGAAAAACCTGAAGACTCGAAACAGGTGAACTAATTCCAGTACAGAACCTAATAGGATGTTTCGCATGCGCGACTGAACAAATCACTCCCCGAGACGACTCGTTCTTCCCGAGTCACATTAAAGATTTGTTCAAAATGAAAGAATCATTCAAGAACGAACCATTACTAAGTCGTAGCATCGTGGACGCGCATCCCAGAGCCTGTGCTACACAAACTTTTGTGCTAAAAAGTATACAAATATTTATTTTTCGAAAAAAAATTAGAAAAATCCTGAAATGCTTTCCTCAAAAACCATAATTTCTTTATGACTGAAGACAGAAAGACATGAACATCTTGGATGAAAAGGGGGTGAGTAAATTATTTGTAAACTGTTGTTCTGGAAGTGGACTTCTCCTTTAAGACTTGGCACATGAAAACAACAAGGGTAACAATTAACTAACTGATAATTTTATGTAAAACAAACTTATCTTGACAACACAAAGTTACTAGACATTACAAAACAATATAAATAAAACTGGGGGTGAATCACTGCAACCATATTAATGTTTTCATGACGTACCATCAAACGGCCATATTGTTGGAACTGAACGTAAACAAGGCCACTGAACCGAACTAAACTTGCATATTTTGCTGATTATTGCTGTTGAAAATGGTCAGTTATTGTCATGTTTTGGGCTGAACTAATCGGTTGGACTGGGAAAAACATTTGGAGTACTACAGACTGCCAAAAGTTATAACAAATCAAGGAGAAGAGTGCAGAAAAACTGTCTAAAAAAAAAGGCGTTGTGGTTGGTTAAACTGAACCAGGATTTCCAGGACAAGAATCTTGACAACATTCGTGTTTTTGTTGTTTTTTTGTGGTTTAGACAGCTTAAACTAGCAGAACAGCATATTCAGTAGTACATTAACCTTGCAATCCATGCTGTTGTTTACATCTGAGTATCGCCAATATGGCCATGCATCTGGGTAACTGACCAAATCGAGACGTAAGTGCAAACCCTCTATTATTTATGCCCCAGTGCAAAGTCCAATTACTTTGCTTGCTGGTTTGACTCTAAAACTCTAAATGTACCATAATGCTGCATTGAAATTCATTACTTGAAAGTTGTTAGAACTTAAAGATTGAAGTAAACAAAAAATAGAATCAAGTAAATCTCAGGGGTTTTTTTTCAGGATTTAGGTAGAGGGTCAAACATTCTAGGAAATGAACCTGTAACTTTCTTTGTATTTTTGTAACTATACCCAGACATGCATAAAGCACTTTACCTGTCTATAAATCAGACGGGCCTGAGTGCCTCTGACGAAGGCCTGGATTTTGACAGTGGCCTTTCTGATGGCCAGATAAAGCTGTCGCACAGCCAGCATGCGGTATGTTTTCTGGATGATTAAAGCTGCACGTGTATAACGGAGGCTCCACGCCAACCTAATGGTCAGGTAACATTGAAGCACATACTTTAAATTAGAGTCACAAATATACAAAAACACTAATTAGAAAAAACTACACAACCAGAATAGGAAAAAAAGCCCACAGTAACCCACCTTCGAGCCAGGGTTCCTCTTATGTACCGCTGCAAGATGAAGGTGGCCCACCGGAGCCGCTGATAATGCCTACGCTGCAGCCATCCTCTCACCCAGCTTTGGATTAAAACCCCTGCCGCATGTAGCCGATCCCCTCTTAGCTTCTCCATTACTGCAACCTGTCCAGCCCGGAAGAAGACTTTGGTCTTACCAAAGCAGTACTGCTCTGGATCAGGGATGAGATCTGGAAGGGCACTCTGGCAAGAACGACGCACATCATCCTTAGAATCAGAACCATCTAGCAGCACCCGATAACGAGCATAGAATTCCTCATATGTCCACCTAGAAGTACAGATGAAGGAGTCAGAGATGGAAGAGGGAACTGAACTGAGACACCTACAGAAGAGTGCTTGCCTGGAGGGGTAGCCTGCGGCACTGATTCGGATGGTCTCCAAGACTCCACATGCTCGCAATTGCTGTACTGCTCGCTTGGGATCAAAACTGATATGGAGAGATGAGAAAAGGTTACTCAAACTCGAACAGACATGAACACATCGGACATCTTATTTATTCTCTTACAGAAAGGGCTGTTTTAGGTCATTGGACTTTATGCAGCGGACATAATGCGGGGTGGTGCTGTTCAAGGTGTCCATCAAAAGTTGCAGGGATTGACGAAACTAGACACACAAAGACAAAAAGTGTGGAAGTCTAAGACGTTAAGAATTCTTTTCAATGGACTTGATCAAGAGTTTTCTTTAGACAAGAACCAGGAGAAGCAGCTCACCTGAAAGCCCACAGTTAATTTGTGCTCTCGGTGAGCTCTCTTGCCTGAACGTATGCTCCCGTTTGCAAGAGAGGAGTTGGGGAGGGATCCCCCTCCTGAATCCTTCTGAAACAACTCGGCAACTAGTTCTGACTGTGAAGGGTACAGACAGTTGTGAGGAGGCAGAGTACAAAGCTAGATTTTCCAACAGCCAAGACTTGAACTATTCAAACAATACCTGACTAGCTCTCAGTATATTGATGGGCTCCTCAAATACAGTGTCACGGTTCTTGTCTAAAAAGCCATCACACTCGTACTGGACCTAATACAAAAAGCCAGCAATAATATCACAAACATTGGAAGGTTCGGTGCCATTAACTGGTGAATAGTAGTAGATGCTTTCTGACCATATCAGCAAAGTGCACAATGATGAAGGCAGTGTTGGACATCCGTGGTTTACGAAAGTGAGGGCTGTGCTTCAGGTGATGGTCGTAAAGCTTTCGGGCCCAGTTCTCATCAGAGCCTTTAGGCATCTAGAACGGAGCAATATTGGGTTGTATACCTTAATAACATGATAAGAGTGACTAGATCAGGGATAGGCAACATCAGTCCTGGATTATCAATCTCCTGCAGAATTAAGCTCCAACCCTGAAAAAAAACCTGACCTGCCTGTAGCCCTAGTAATTCTGAAGACCTTGATTAGCTGGTTCCAGTATGTTTGACTAGGGTTGGAGTTAAACTCTGCAGGACAGCGGTACTTCAGGACCAACGTTGCCTATCCCTGGACTAGATCTTGGATCACAACATGAAGTTTCCTCACCCTACATTCTTCATCCAGAAGATCAAGTAGGCCCAACTGGCCTTCGATGAGTGCAATGCATGGCTGGTTATCACTGAACTCAATACGGTTCCAGGGAAGTTCCTCTCGCAGGTACTCCTCCTGCTCCAGCTGAAACACGTGCTAATGAGAACAAAAAGCACATACCATGTGCTTAAAACACAATGAAATGAACAAATTTTGGACAACAAGTCAGCAAATGACTTGAAGTTCTGAAAAATTCAAAGTAACCAAGAATAGGCACTTGTACAATGTACACTTGGGTAAAGGGTAAGCATAATTTTCTTTTTCCTGGAAATGTTCTGGCCAGGATTTCTAAATTGCCAAAAATGTCCAGATTTTGTCTTCGTTTTCTCTATTGTTTTCAGATTTCCGTTGAGCACAGCAAGCCAGGTTCTGTTACCATTAACCATCAGGGCTCAATGGGCAGGCGAACGTGTGAAACAATAATCAATCATTTTTGGCAATTTGGAAAAACCTAGCAAGGACATGTCTAGGAAAATGAGGACAGAGGTCACCCAACTAGGGCAGAGCAATTCTTCAAGGACTAGGGCACTCTTCACTAGACAGAAGATGTTAGACGCCTATGTACGCCAAGTCCTAAAATCTGGAAACTTACCCTGTTGAACTGCTGTTGGAGTTTCTCGTTTGCATAGTTAATACAGAATTGCTCAAAACTATTCCGGTCAAAAGTCTCAAACCTACAAATGATCAAAGAAAAGATTGACAAAATAATTCTACATGTACATTTTCGTTTTGTTACATAAAAAAAAAACCTCTTACCCATAGATATCAAGTACTCCTATAAAAGATTTGGGCTGTTCCCGGTGTGCTCTTAAGGATGAGTTGAGCCTCTGCACCGTCCATGTGAACAGTTGCTCGTACACATGCTTAGCCAGAGCGTCCCTTGCTTCATTAGCCTGCTGGCCTGTCATGGGCTTCACAAGCATTTCCCCACCCACTGCCAGCCGCCTGTGGCATAGCCATTGGGCCATCTGAGCACCTTCCACCCCTAAAAGCTTGGCAAAGATTGCCAAGGAATGGTCCTTGGCCTGCCAGTATAATAAATAAGAAATTATGCCCATATTAGCACATGCTTCTTGTTAACAAATTAATAGCACTGGTCCTGTTCTTTATCTATACACTACAGACATCAAATCTGATTCAGAAATGTGCACAGTAATAGGAAATGGTGCTTGTACATCAATGTAGCTGCGGTCCCCACCACGTCCGCTGGCTTGTATGTTGACATTCCCCAGATGAAGAATAGCTGCCAATATACGAAATATCTCCATCTGCTGGTCAGGTTGCACTCCTGCGGGGATGAACCACAAGTTTTGTGAAAAGTGCATTATATTGTTTTGGAGGTATATATGGATGCTTTTTAGCTTACCAAGAATAGTAAAGGCATTTCTTGTTCGTTCAAGCTCAACCACATCATCTGTGCCAGAAATGTGCACATCTTGTCCTTGGTTGGTGTAATGAAAGTTCTCTGCAGAATCTAGTGAGATTCAGTAACGCATGGTGTAATTGAACAAAAATCTACAACATAAATAATCATGTTTTCAGGACAGGTTTGGGCCAGGGATCAGTCCTGGAGAGCCGCTGTCGTGCAGAGTTTAGCTCCAACCCTAATCAAACACACCTCAACAAGCTAATCAAGTTCTTCAGAATTACTAAGGGTACGGGCAGGTGAGGTTTTTTTTCAAGGTTGGAGCTAAACTGCAGGACATCGGCACTCCAGGGCCGACGTTGCAAATCCCTGGTTTAGGCTTTACCAAGTTTAAGTGTCCTCAACTCTGGTAAATCCCTGGAAGCACAAAGTTGGTAGAAGATGTGGTAGTTTCTCTCTTGAGCTGCCTGTTTGTGTGTTATGAAACAAACTTCATCTCAAAATTCAATTTGAGAACCTGAGGTCAATGAATCATGAGTAAATATGTTCAAGCACGCACCTGAAAAACAACTCTTGATTTCTCCAACAAGTAGGTCCTCATGTTTGCCCCAATAATATCTCCTTTATGTCCAAATCCTATCTCGATATACTTTCCAAAACGACTGCTGTTGTCGTTTCTGGTTGTTTTCGCATTACCAATTGCCTGCAAGGGTTAAATGACCATATGTTATAAACAACCTCCTCCTACTCCACCAAAAAGGTCAGAAAGCAAGTTCTAGTACCTCCATTATAGGATTGGATGCCAGAACTTTCTCCTCCACACTGGTCTGCCGGGCCGCACCACCCACGACAGCAAAGTAACGCATGGTGAATTTAGCAGATACAGTTTTACCTGAGCCTGATTCTCCACTGATTATGATGGATTGATTTTTTTCCTCACTGCACATATAAATGGGATTAATAAAACCAAGGGTGACCAATCCTTCTCTTGGAGGGCAACTGTCCTGCAGAGTTTAGCTCCAACCCTAAATAAACACACTTTAACCAGCTACTTAATGTCTTACTAGGCGTATGGTGCGTTCTAAATGGGATATATCGCCCTCCGAAGGGCACTTCAGATTGAAAACAATCATGTTGTTCCAAACAATCATTGTTCCAAAACTGGCCACTTCAAAGGGCCCTTTGGAATGTAGGATTTCGAAGGGTACAGCTGATGGACACTTCGGCCCCCCATGATTCTTTGCATAATGACGGCGCCTAAGTATGAGCACGGGTTGATGACGCAGAAGGGCACTTCAAGAAACAGTTGTTTGGTCCCCTATACCCTTCAACCCTTCGAAGCTCTCACTCCGGGTAAAAGGGTAAACCCTTTGAAGGGATGAGGGCATAGGGATGAGCCCTCCCGAATGGAAAGCAGAGATTCTAGAAACTTCCAGGCAGGTGTCTTGAGGCAAGTTGGAGCTAAACTCTGCAGGACAATGGCCCTCCAGGACCAAGTTTGTTTTAGTTAACGTAATACTGTGTACCGTACTGTGTACTATCATTGTAAAGCGATAGTAATATTGTGGTACTTTGATATATAAACATAATTTAAATGGTTCGCCAATATAATTCACAGAATACTATTATATTCCATGTTCCATGTCTAAAAACACAGTACTATTTTGTAAGTGAACTGATCTTGACCTGATCATAGTTCGGTACGCCTCTTCGGCCACGGAAAAGATGTGTGGCTCCATATCAGCCATGTCTTGGCCGCTGTAAGCATCAATCACCTCTTCTCCATAGATGGGCAACTGTTCATATGGATTTAACGCCACCAACACAATCCCTATTAAATATGAGAACATTGTCTAAATGAGATTAACGCATCTCTGAAATATAAAGTGAAATTAATCTACTTTAAAACATAATTTTAAATTATTATAAATTAAATCTCAATAAACCCAGTGCTTGGTGAAAGTTCTTTACAGTAGCCAATATAACAATGAGTGATGTTATTTGAATTTCTGTGTTTTGAACTTTACACCCAGTAAAATAGAGGTTAATGGGCAAAGGCTGTAAAAACCTGCTTCTATTTTCTGTTGAATTCAACTCACCGCAGTAGGTATAAATGCTACTGTAGTCAAGAAAGCGCACACGCAAGTTGTGAAGTACAGCTGGCTCGTGAAGGAAAGTTAGAGCCGTGAGGTCATTCTCTCCCTCTAAAATATCAGGGTTACCTAAAGGGGGAAGACCCGCCGGAGGCAACACCGAATACTCCATCTCCTTATTTTAAAAAATAAAATAAAATAGCATTAGTTTGTAAGTATATGTGACCCTGGACCACAAAACCAGTCATAAAAGTCAAGTTTTTTCATCTGAAAGTTGATTAAATAAGCTTTCCATTGATGTATGGTTTGTTAGGATAAGACAATATTTGCTTGAGATACAACTATTTGAAAATCTAGAATCTAAGGGTGCAAAAAAATCTTAATATTGAGAAAACCATTGTTCAAATGAAGTTCTTAGCAATGCATATTACAAATCAAAAATTAGGTTTTGATATGTTTATGGTAGGAAATTTACAAAATATCTTCATGGAACATGATCCTAATATCCTAATGATTTTTGGCATAAAATAAAAATCGATCATTTTACCCCACAGAATGAATTTTTGCCTATTGCTACAAATATACCCATGCTACTTAAGACTGGTTTTGTGGCACAGTGTCACATATAAATAAGAGGCATTTTGTCTTAAATGAACGGCTATACTGCTAAAAATGAGAAGTTTTTAGCACTTTTTGATTAGCTGTTAATGCAACAGGTTCATTTTGAAAGGCTTATGATTTCATCTCAGAATCATATGTGTGTAAATGTCATACTCTGCCATCAGTGAGTTGGATTAGTATGTGCTTGTCTCCAGGATGGTAGTCTTGAAGCAGCTGGGCAGACACCCACACAGCTTCTGGGTCTGGCACCCACACACATGCTCCCTGAGAGACAGAATCAGTAACGATATTCGTAATCATAACAACAGCATCCACGTTTTTCATCCTGATCTCTGATCTCATCCTGATCTCTGGCTACGTTTTTAATTAATATTACCCAAACTCTTAATCATTCAACTCTAAACTAGAGTTCAGGAAACAATGCGCCTACACTAACTATTTTCAGGACTACTAGAAAGTCCATAGCAAGTGTGTTGGAACTAAACTGTGCATTAAGGTGGCCTTATAGGTCCGAGATTGGGCTTGTCTGCAGGCTTGATTGTGTCTCAAGATATGGATACCAAGGAAATTGATTCAATATTTTGAATGTTACACAACCAGCTCATGTGCCTGAGCGACTGCTTGTCCCACCCCAGTGACAGTCATTCTCCTCCATCAGCATAAATACATTCACTGCACCATTAAACATTAACACAAGCCGGTCTCCTCTGACAGTGAAAATAATACTGATGCAAACGCACAACCTGTTTTAAAGCCTAAACAAAATCAGACTTCCTTTCTATCTATCTATGTATCTATCCATGCATCTATCCATGCATCTATCTATCGTTCTATCTATCGTTCTATCTATCTATTGTTCTATCATTCTTTCCATCTAGCTATCTATCTTTAAAGACATCTGATGAAATTACAAAAAATACATATTAAAAATGACTACATGTACTTACCTTTGTGTAGAGCTCTGTGGTTGCCATCTGGCCAGAAAGTTAATTTCTGCTTTGACAGCTCAAAGGAAACCTCACTACAACTTCAGCTGTTCTCTTAATTTGTGTCTCAGAGCGAGTGACTGGCCTGGTGCCCTTTGGTCTGTTAGAGATTCAGGCATCATAACCGTAATGGTAAGTTAACAGTTAATCCTCCAGCTGAGAGAGGGACATTTGAAACAGCTCTGGATCTGAACTATAAAATCTCAAAGTGGCTTAAAGTGAAAAATGATCACACTAAAATATATTCTGCGTTAAAGGGTGAAGTGTCAATAATTACTCACCCTTGTGTCGTTCCAAACCCGCAAGACATTTTTTCATCTTTAGAACACAAATTAAGATATTTTGGATGAAATCCAAGAGCTTTCTGACCCTAAACAGACAGAACACAACTACTATGTTCAAGACCAAGAAAGGTAGTAAGGACGTTGTTAATATAGTCCATGTGACATCAGTGTTTCAACTGTAATTTTATACTGTAAAAAACAATTAGCTACCTTAAAATTTTAAGTTCAGTCAACTGTTAACTTGTACTAAGTGACAACTTAGATATTTGAGTTGATTCAACTTAAAATTTTAAGGCAGCTGGATAACGAGCCCAGCTTTTAAGTTTAACCTTTTTTTTGTTTAGTCAACTCAAATATCTAACTTGTCACTTAGTACAACTTAACATTAACATTAAGTTGACTCAACAAATTGTATTTCATTTTTTAGTGTATGAAGCTATGAGAATACTTTTTGTGCGCATAGAAAACAAAAATAACGACTTTATTCAACAGTTTCTCTTCAGTCTTCATGTCAGTCTTCGACGCATGTTAGCAAGAGTACCACGACGCTTCATCAAAAATATCTTAATTTGTGTTCAGATGAACGAAGGTCTTACGGACGACATGAAGGTGAGTAATTAATGACAGAATTTTCATTTTTGGGTGAACTATAAAGTACAACATCTGTAGGATGACTGAAGAAAGAAACAAGCTAGATATTCAACACAAGAACATTTTATTTTGAGAAATGTTGAACATGAACGTCGCCGTGCTGCTGTGGGCTATGAACGCAACATTGTTTAAAAAAGATACTTTTTCGCCCAGCAACTCATCACAGAATGATGTTTACACATCACTTTATATGAATCACGCGTCACATTATATGAATCACCATTCACATTTAAATTTCAGGTTCGGACTGTGGTAATGTTATTCAGTGTCAAGTATGAATAGCTTATAAAGAAAAACCAGGCCATTTTAACAAGCACCAGATGAGCTTAAAACAAAAAACTTTACGTAAAACAAAGCCATACCTGCACACTTTGTAACTGTTAATATATTTATCAGTGCTTGCCCAATAAAACAATTGGCATTGAGAATAACACATTGAAATTGTATTTAAACAGCATAATACTGATTTGCACCTTAGTTTGATTAAGAATGAGGGTAAAAGTCAATATTTTCTCACAAACATGTACCAGTCACAGAGAAGAATCTGATCAGTTTAGGTCGGCTGAGACAAAGTTTAGCACCTACTAGAACTAGAGGACTGTATTTTTGACTTGATTGTCATCTCCGTATCAAATCCAAATACTCCTCTCAAAAACATTTTATGCAGAAGGCAGTTCAACTGCTGAACTTTTCTAACATTTTGTTCTTTTAGAAAAATGTTCGAAATATTAAAAAACAATAAAACAAAAATAAAATGCCTGAAAATCGAGCCAACAGTCTCTGTGAGATCCCAACTGGTGGGCGTACATGGATTTTCAGTGAAGCTGGGAGATCATGGTAACGTGGTATGTTGATCAGCGAGCATCTGGTTGTGTTGGGAAACTCATGTGCAGGTAATTCAGACATATTTGAATGCCCTGTGAAAAAAAGAGGCATTTTGGTTTATGTGAAAATAGCAGAAAACCTGTGATGTCTCTTGCTGAAATACATAGTTGAAAACCCATGAAAGATTTACGTTATTTTAAAAAATCCACTTTGTTTTATGCATATTTTGGACTATGGGGGTGCCATTATTTCGGTCATGTGAAATGGTTGCACTTGGTAAGCTACTGGAGCTACTGTTGCTATTATCGTAACACAACTTGGAAAATAAAATACTAATATGATGATCACAGCTACTGAAAGAGCTTACAGGTGGCGATGGATATATAATGCAGGCTTAAAACAAATGCCCACAAACGCCTCCAGATTTCGAGTGAAATCCACACAGAGAAACTTCTTCAGTATGTTCAAAATGTTTACATCCTGGCAGGATGGTGTCTAGCATTTCTTGTTTCTTGCTGTTTGTAAGCTCTTTCAGTAGCTGTTATCTATTTAAAGCCTCAAAGGCATCAGGGCTAAAGTGGAGAGAACAAAGACGCAGGTCTTTAGAAAGTTTTATTTGTCCACAGGCATCTTCCCATTCTTTTCTTCTCTTCTTATCGTTAGGAAAGCAGTGAAGACTTACGTAGCTTCTCTTGTTGGCCTTCAACTGAAAATTAGAACCAAAAGCCGCACAATGTGGCATCGTATCAGTATTTTATTTTCCGAGTTGCTTACTGTAAAATAAAATTATTCCAGGACTTTCAAGAACTTTTCAAGCATTACTTTTTTGATTTTCAAGGACTTAAATCAGAGATCTCACTCTGAAAAAAAAGGATTTGCAAAACCGCTCCGAAGTCCCAGTCTAAATAACATTATTCGCAATTTATGCTCCTAGGTTTCAATCTAAAGCAAAAGATTCATGAACCCACTCCAAAGTTCCTAACCTAAATCAAATTATTCATGATCCACGTTCCGAAGTTCTGATGTGAATCAAATGATTCATGATATGCAACTTCAGGTTCCGATCTAAATAGAATAATTCACGTTACGTGCTCCGAAGTCCCAATCTGAATCAAATGATTTGTGATGCACAAAGTTCCGATCTAAATCAAATGATTTGTGATATGTGAAGTCCCGATCTAAATCAAATGATGCGCTATACGCGAAGTTCTGATCTAAATCAAATGATTTGGGATACACAACTTCAGGTTCCGATCCAAATCAAATGATTTGTGATGCGCGAACTTCCGCTCTAAATCAAATGATGCGCTATATGCAAAGTTCTGATCTAAAATCAAATGATTTGCGATACGTGACTTCAGGTTCCGATCTAAATCAAATGATTCGCATTACACGCTCCGAAGATCCGATCTAAATCAAATGATTCACAATACGTGACTTCAGGTTTTGATCTAAATCAAATGATTCACGATATGCACTCCAAAGTCCTAATCTAAATCAAATGGTTTGTGATACAACAAGTTCCGATCTAAATCAAGTAATTCGTGATAAAGTTCTGATCTAAGTCAAATGATTCATGAACCCACTCCAAAGTCCTAATCTAAATCAAATGATTTGCATTACGCAATTTGAAGGCCCGATCTGAATCAACTGATTTGCAATACACGACCGATTGGTGTGCTTTTGAACAGTGAATAATGTTGCGACGCAATCATTTTTAAATGGTTTTTAAAATCATTACAAGTGATGTTGAAATTCGAAAATTAGTAGCTCTTTTAATTTGATCTGATTTTTGCTAGTGAATCATTGGAAATGAAAATAACTCACAAATCAATCAGAGTGGTTCCAGATTAAATGACTCAATTGATTTAGTTGATCTGTTTCTCTTCTTGTGTCTTCAGCCATATTTACACTTCACTGTCATTACTGGTTTAGCTCCATAGTTTTATGACATTAACTGAAATAGGGAAAAAAAATATGATGTTTTTTAAATTCTGTGAATTTTGCATAAAAAGATATGTGCTTAACTGAAAAACGTAAACACTTATTTCATAGATACATTATCTTTCAACAATTCACGCACTTTTCAAGTACCTCTTTAGGAATATTGCTATTTTCAAGGGTTTTCCAGGCCTTAAATTTCAAAAAGTCAAATTCAAGTACTTCAGGCTTCTTGTACGAACCCTGGAATTGTGCTGTGGTAAAAATAGCAACAGGTAATGCCAGTATCTCACAGAGTGCAACCATTTCTCATCATCAAAATAATGGCGCCCCCCATAGTCCAAAATATGTATAAAACATTGTGGATTTAATTTGCTTACCTTTGCTATACTTCCTGTTTTTCATCATTGCAATTCCCCTCCTGTTTGAGCGCGTCACCCTCACTAGATGTTTCCTCCACATGAGCCAACATGTCGGCCATCAAAGCCTCCTCCAACCTCTTCCGCACGCTGTACACCAGCTCCTCTTGCTTTCTGTGACCATAAAATTCAAGTCTTACATAAATATTCCACACATACATGATACTGTGCATCAATTAAAATGATGAAATACCTGATGTCCTCATCTGTGACAATAAAGGCCTTGCAGAGAGGCTGAGCCGTGTTGAGCCACACGCCGGGGTTCTTCTCCACAGCGGCGGACAGCTGGCCCGTGATGGGAGCCGCACTGGTGTGAAGAGCACTGGCAATAGCTGACAAAAGGGTCTTATCTGTGCAGCCAGGGCCCACTCCTTTAGTGACGTGAAATATTTAAAAATTAATTAATTTTATCTGTATTTGACATATTTTAGGTATCATATTACGACAAGAAATGAATAAAAGAAAAGAAATATTGTTCTTTTGAACTTTCTGTTCATTAAAGAATAGTTACAACAAAAATATTAAGCAGCACAACTGTATTAAATATTGATAATAAGAAAAAATAGTAATAATATGCCTCTTGATATGCAAATTAGCATATTAAAATGACTTCTGAAGGATCATGTGATACTGAAGACTGGATTAATGATGCTAAAAATTCAGCTTTGCTTCACCGGAATAAATTTCATTTTTAAATACATAAAAATACAAAACAGTTATTTTATGTTTTTCTTGTATTTTTGACCAAATAAATGCAGCCTTGGTGAGCATAGAAGCCTTCTTTCAAAAACATAAAAAAAATTTTACCAACCGCAAATTTTTAAAAGTAGTGTATTTCATTTGTTATTATTATTTTTATTTTAAATAAAATTAAAATGTTTAATGTCATGCTTTTATTTTGACATTACCACACTGTCTTTTATTTTGAAATTGTCAACAGTTGTTGTTTTTTTACCCTGACCTTGAATGCGTTCACCTGTTTCACCTTAGCGTTTTAATTCTTGAGTATAAATGTATAAATATCCCTTTGTTTGGGCGTCGTCTGCTGTTGTTTATGTACTCTGGCTTACTTCTGATTAGTTTTTGTTTGCTTATCTCGTTTTCTTCAGATTTCACAAAGTAATGGAATATTGACTCTCATTTATTCTTGATTAAAATAAACACTTAGATTACGTTCCTCATCCCGCCCAGACATACCTTGTAAGCCTTTGGGGAGCTCCATTGTTTTCACCAACTCCTCTGCTATGTCAAAGGCATTGAGGCCACTCAATTTCTTCTCCCAAAAGAGCTGTAGATAAAAAAAAAAAGTATATTAGAATTGCGCCACTACGACAAACCATTATCAATGAGTAAAACCTTGATTAGATAAGTGTTACCTGTCTGGGCTGGTCAATGGCCTTCTGTGGGTCTGTTTTAACCTTATTGCTGGGGTGGTTGGTAACTTTTGTGACAGGTTGTTTGAAGATGGAGGCTGTTTGTCGTACTGGGAGGGATGTATTCAAGTCCGGTTTACCCTATTAAAGACACAACATTCTTTACTACCTTGACGAAAAACGTTTTTTACGTTTTTTGGTAATAACTGCTTGTTTTCACAACACGTCATCAATCGGCCATATTGGTGGCACTGAACGTAAACAAAGCCACTGAACTGAACGAAACTTGCATATTTTGCTGATTATTGCTGCTGAAAATGTTCAATTATTGTCGTGTTTTGGGCTGTACCAATTGGTCAGACCAGAAAAACATTTGAAATACTAAAAACTGCCAAACTGACTAAACTGTGATGTAAGGGTAAACCCTCTATTGTTGCAAGCCAACCAGCTTGACCAGTAAAACTGTCTTGAAATAGCCTTGAAGAAATAGTTTTGGCTACTCACCCTAAGGCTCTTCAAGATGTAGATGAGCAACATGTTTAGCATTTACTATTAAATCACTTGCTCACCAATGTATGTGAATGGGTGCTGTCAAAATGAGAGTCTAAACAAGCTGATAAAAACATCACAATAATCCACAACACGAATTAGCATCTTGTGAAGTGAAAAGCTGAATGTTTGTGAGAAACAAATCCATCATTAAGGCACTTTAACTTGAAACCGTCGCTTTTGGACAAAATTTGAGTCTGTAATCCATAATAACACTGAAAAAGCCCAACCGCTGTTGTCATCTCACATCAAAATCCACCAACATATTTGTTTAGAACTTTATTTTGGCCTGTTTTCGCTTGTAAACAGTGCGTATATCTCCCCTGATTCAGACGAGATGACGTTTTCAGTAGTGTGATGTATGGAACTGTTATTACAAACACTTAGCTTGTTGCTTCATAAGATGTTAACTGATGGACTGGAGTTGTGTGGATTATTGTGATGTTTTTATCAGCTGTTTTGACTCTGACGGCACCCATTACTGCAGAGGATCCAGTGGTGAGCAAGTGATATAATGCCAAATTTCTTTAAACCTGTTTCCAGGTTGGATGTCCTGTAGGGTGTGAAAACATTTGGCAATTTTGATTTTTGAGTGAACTAGTACTTTAACTGGTTTTAAATGTCACCCAGAGATCATTTCATTTCATTTTCTGAATATGAAAATGATTGTTCAAATTACATTTATGAAATGACACTCAATTGCAGTCCTCTCACCTTAGTCTGGCTATTGTTGTCATATCGAGGTCTCTGTCTTGTCTTGTTCAGTTTGCTCATGAGCATCTTGCCTGTGCGGAAATCAAAGGAACTGAGATCCATGGAGTTGCCAAGGTAACGGGCCAATTGAGGCTTGCTCCGGAACTTCTTCCCAGTGGGGCTGGCGAGGGGGAGCAAAATAGGACACATCTCAAAGATCTGATAAACCAGTAAGGATGCACATTTGGAAAGAGAATGGGTTATGGTGACGGCAGTTGCATACGGATATTAACACACAATATATACGCAAACAATGACATGCAATGCCTAACTTTGAACGAATTTTGATAAATCCAAGCCTGTGATGACAAAATGACAATGTTATTAGACCATGAATACTGTGAGGACTAGACGCTTTCTGCCTTTCAACACGGACAATTATGAGTGCATTAAAATGACATTTGAAATGCCATTTTAATGCTTGGAACACACATGAATTAATAGGATTTTGAATGCAAATACCTGTTTCATTAATATATAATATCTATATTGCTTTTAAAATAACTTTAACCTAATTTCAAGAAATAATAATAATAATATAAAAATTAACTTCTAAACAGCATGTAGTATGAATACAATCCTACACTGTGTCTAGGGTTTTCAAACACTTGCACTAGATGACTTCCTTTCAAGTGCCCTGACAAGCTTTGTAAGCTGTTCTTGTCAATCTATCCTGCCAAATGTTTACATTTGTTTCGCAGAGCTTGAGATAATAGTAATACTGTTTGTCTAGATCTCGGCGTGCAATTGACGTTTTTCACTGAGCAGTTGGACGTCTGCATCTCGAACAAACCCAGTCATTTTAATCACAATCACAATCTGTTAAAAGTTAGTTGACACAGGTGTGATGTATAGATGAGTTGACTGATACTCTGCATGATGGTACCATGAAGATTTCGTGCTTGTTTCGAGTTCATGCACAACTCTGGACAAACTTATTTGGGTTTTAGTCGATGGCTCTTCAAGCTTGTCAAGGCGTGCAGACATGTAACAACAGAGATGGTTTTTTTAATTAATTAAGTAATACGATACCACAAACTATACAAACGACCTGCCTCCCCCCTCTCTCGCCTCTGTTCTTCCTCTTCTTCCTCACCTCTGCTAAAAAAAGAACAGTCATGTCTATTTATGACATGTTGTTGATTGGGAATCCTTGGAAAATAGGTGTATTTAGACCAGAACAGTTGATAATACAAATACAACGGTGTAAAAAGAAAACATTTTGCGTATAAAAACTTTGTGAATGTAAACAAATGCATTACTAGACATAGTGACACTCACAAAGTGATACATAGTTTGTTCAATTTACCATGGTAAAAAAAAAATGGAATTGAGATCCAAACAAGCCATTATTTTTACCTGGTTCTTTTGAATGGTTCTGCCGAAACAACTCTGTTAGTGCCCGTTTACACCAAGAACGATAACTATAGTTCTAAAAAACATTCTCATTATTAAATAATAGCAACTCAGACAGCACACGTACGTCTGCAAGGTGTCTGTTACAGATCTCTTGATCTGGAAAGCATCTGCTGTGTACAAACGTCTGGCAGACATCTGTAAGATGTCAGTTTTACATACATTCTAAATCATAAACATCTTAAAGACATCTAATAGACGTCTATTTGACATCTGATAGGAAACATCCAACAGACGAATTGCAGATGTCTTGCAGATGTAAATGCAGACGTCAAATAGACGTCTCTTAGATGTTCGTGTGCTATCAGGGAAAGTCCACACCACAACTATCACAATGAAGGCACAGCGTAACAATGTCATTGGAATCACTTTCAGAACGCTTTTTCCAGCTGATGAACGATAAAAACATGGACGGCGAATCAGAATCAATACTGCAATTTAATTTAAACCGGTAGACGAATGTGCACTAAACTGAAGGTAACATTCGCTGGTCGTTCTTTGTGTGAACAGGCCTTAATAGAGTTATTTTTTATCGTTATGTTTATAATTATTGTTCTTGGTGTGAACAGGCCTTTAAGATATAGCTCTAAAAAAACGTTTTTCTCAGCTGACCAACGCTAAAAACATGGGCAGCCAATCAGACTTAGTCCTGCTATAACAAGCTCAAGAATTGTTCGCTTATAAACAGACGATTTCGTCTGCTGGTGCGGACGCTAATATTTATCTTTATTGTTATCTTTATCGTTATCGTGTAACTATAAAGATAACAGTAAAGATATAGTTTTAAAATCTTTCTCAATAATAAAAAATAGCAAAGTCCACAAAGAAGGAAAGAGCGTGTAGAATAAACAGAGGATGTCCGCGGATGTAGACGCTAATAGAGTTATTTTTGTCGTTATCTTTATAGTTAGTAACTATAAGGTCAACCCCAAATAGCACACATACATCGGCAAGATGTCTGTTAAAGATCACTTGATCTGGAAAGCATCTGCTGTGTACGAACATCTGACAGACGTTTGTAAGATGTCAGTTTTACTTATATTTTAAATCATAAACATTTTAAAGACATCTGAAACGTCCTATAGACGTATTGCAGATGAACAAACACTAAAAAATACGTCTTCCAGATGTAAATACAGACGTCAAATAGACATCTCTGTGATGTATGTCTGCTGCCAGGGATGATAAAAATATAGTTCTAAAAATCGTTCTCAATATTAAAGAATAGCAGAGTCCACACCACAGCTATAAAGGTCCGTTCACACCAAGAACGATAACTTAAGATAACGATAAAGATAACTATATTAGCGTCTACATCAGCAGATAAAGTCTCTTTATTCTAAGTGTACACTGGTCTGCCGCTTTAAATTAGCCAGCTTGATATATCAGGATTGATTCTGATTGGCTGTCCACATTTTAATCGTTCTGAAAGTGATTTCAGCGATATTGTTTCACTGTGTTTATCGTTACAGCTGTGGTGTGGACTGTGCTATTGTTTATAATGAGAATGATTTTTAGAACTATATTTTTATAGTTACTGTCGTTGTTGTGAGGCCTTAACGGTGCAAATTTCATTTCTACAAACCAGTGGAAAATTGAATTAGCAAAAGAGTTTTATTCGGAGTGATAACATCAAACTGGAACGCAAACAAATGTAAAGTTTCTCAGCTGAAACGTTGTTTAACAGTCAGTGTCAAAACTACTAAACGAATTGGTCTTGTCAACACTGCTGACAGAATGTCTGACTCCTTTCACAAATCGTCTTTTCAACAGCTCGTTTCGAAAGAAAAAAAAAGATCAGCTGTTGCTATGGTTACCACTGCAGACAAAGGTGATTTTTCTGTTTTTCTGTATGTATGCATTTACATACATTTAGTGCACTTTGACTCTTTCTCTCTCTTTCAGCTGATATTTAGTGCACTTTGACTCCACTTCTTTGACAAACCTGTAAAATAACTTTGCAATTGTAAACCAGTCTAGCCGAATCCTTAGACAAAAAAGAGCCAGTTCAATTTGGATTTGATTCACAAGCTCAATTGACATGCACCCCCACCCCCTTCTGAAATAAAGCACACAGAATCCTCTCCACAGCTGGGCCTACTTTTACATGACAATCCCCCCTCTGTACTCAGTACCTAACATAACACACATGGCTTTCCCTCCTCAATCCCAGCACTCCCACTTTTCACTCCATGACGTTCAGAGAGTCCATATCTGACGTGTTTATTATCTTCTGTTTTTGCTAAATAATAACTACAAAAGGCATATGTAGCAGTGTCTGTATTCAATAATGTTGCTTTGTCACTTCGCGAAACGTTCCGCCGTACCGTAGCCTCGTCACTTTAAGCTCTTCTGCTCAATGAAAGATTCCTCCGCTTGGAAAATAGGCTACTCTTATGCCTCATACAGATGCCATAAACCTGTAGTGACACTCGTGGTAATAATAAATGTATGCGTATTTTCGTTGCAGACAATGCTGCAATTCCGACATCTCTTTGTAGTGTTACCACGGTGTCATATTTTGCATAACCTCCATCAATGGTGAATGTAAACAAATGCATTACGGAGACATTTTGGCACACATCTTTTATCGAGAAACTGAATGAAAGACTATGGTTGGTAAAAGGAACATCGTGTGCTAAAGTGACAATCGCGGAACGCAAACAGATGCTGCACCTGGTCCAGCGCGACGTTAAAACAAGGTTAAATAAACAGTTTATTTAGCAAAAACCTTTAGCTATTTTCATGCTAAGACAAAACACGGTTCTACATGCGTAATTTTATCTGTTAGTACGTGTAGCCGTACTGGTCGCTTTGTTACTCTGTTACATTAATTAGTTTATCATACGCTATATGCGTTTTCTTTCTTTAAGACCATCGCCGATTCAAAGCACTGCGCAAACTAGTAGCCCCGGCAAAGCGGAGACTAGTCTACTCAAATTAACAAAAGCGATCGCTTTGCTCGTAAACCAGCTTGACGAAAAAATGCAGATGCGGATCGCGATTTAATGCATTTGCGATATTAAAACGGTTATACTTACTCGTTTTTCTCCATCGCGCATTCTCTGTTGGTGTCGCCTTTTTTGTGAATGTTAAATCCCCCTCTCTTCCTCTATACTTTCACTCCCCTCCCCCTTCAATGAGACAAATGAAAGACATTATGCCCGATTAGGGTTGACTTAACGAGACAAAGCCCTGCGGTAGTCGGGTAACCATAAACCACATGATGACAATACAATGCACTGTTTTGTTTTCATGTAGCAAAGATTTGTCGCGTTATTTAATCTAAGAAAATGTATTTTCGTCTAATACCGGTCACTTTACGTTACAGTATATGTTGTAGGCTGCATTCAGTGAATTAGCTTTGTTTATGGGATAAAAATTACCATGGTAACAACAGTTACCGCTTCTGTTATTGTTCATACTGTTTGAAAACAAAATTTCGGTCGTTCCTCAAACTATTTAAGATAACATTATTACTGTTTTTTGTTTATTTTCAGTACAGTTCACTACTTGCTCTCGAGGTTTCTGTTTAAGAAGTTGTCCTGCGCAAGTCAGTTGGGACTTTAAAAGATACAGGAAATCCCACACGAAAATCCTGTGGGATTGTGTTGGAATACGTGTGCAGGTTGCAGGGTTTCCTTTCAGGATTTCGGAAGGGTGTCTTTTTTTGCGAGGGGCATTTTGGCGGAAACTATGGTTACCATGGTAACATTCTGTATGGGGTAAGAAAGTAAGATGCCTCTTCAAAGAGGCGCTGATTTCCATTAACATGGAATAATGCACGATTTAGTAGTTTAATAAGTACAAAGAACATGTTAAAACTTTTAAACATTTTTATGAAAGCCAATTTCCGCCACTGAATAAAAAAAAAGGTAATTGCGACTTTTTTCTCTCAGTTGTGAGTTTACATCTCGCAGTTCTGACTCATTGTTTCAGAACTATGACTTTTTTCCTCAGATTTGTGATATAAACTCGCAGTTGCGTGTTATAAAGTCAGAATTGTAAGATATAAACTTACTTCTGATAAATAAAGTCGTAATACTTATAAACAGTGTCAGAATTGCAAGATATAAACTCACAATTCTAACTTTTTCTCAGAATTGCAAGATATAAACTCACAATTGCAAGAAATAAAGTCAGAATTGTGAGAAACTTGCAATTTTGACTTTTTCTTGCAATTGCGAGTTTGTATCTCGCAAATTTGACTTTTTCCTTAGAATTCTGATTTAAACAATTGCAAGAAATAGTCAGAATTGCGAAATAAAAACTAGCTATTTCTTGTAATTGTAAGTTTATTTCTCAGAATCATGCCTTTATGTCTCACAATTCTGACTTTATAACATGCAATTGCAAGTTTAAATCACAATTCTGAGGAAAAAAGTAAGAATTCTGAGAAAAAAAGTCAGATTTTCGAGATATAAACTTGCAATTGCTGACTTTTTTCTCGCAATTTCAAGTTTGTATCACGCAATTCTGACTTTTTTCCTGCAATTGTTTGTTATTTGCAATTTTGACTTTTTTCCTTGCAATTGCAAGTTTATATCTCGCAAATCTGACTTTTTTCCCCCAGAATTTCCTCAGAATTGTGTTTTAAGCTCGCAATTGCCTGTTATAAAGTCAGAATTGTGATATAAATGCCCAATTCTGAGAAATAAAGTTAAAATTCTCCAGAATAATGTTAGAATTGTGAGATATAAACAATTGCGAGTTATAGCCAGAATTGTAGGTATAGTCGCAATTCTGACTTTTTCTCAGAATTGCGAATTCACAACTGCGAGAAATAAAGACAAATTGCAATTGTGAGTTTTTATCTTGCAATTGCAAGTTTATATCTCGCAATTCTGACTTTTTGAAGTTGCAAAGTAAAAAGTCAAATTCTGAGGGGGAAAAAGTTCTCATAATTCTGAGTTTATACCTTACAATTCTGACTTAACGCAATTGCATGTTATTAAGTCATAATTGTGAGATGTAAATGTGCAAGAATGGTCAGATAATATCTCACAATTCTGAGCTTATTTCTCAGAATTGTAGGTTTATTTCGCGCAATTCTAAAAAAAGGAAAGAATTGCAGGATGTCAACTTGCAATTGCAAGAAAAAAAGTCAGAATTGTGAGATAAAAAGTCGCAAATACCTTTTTTTTTTTATTCAGTGGCTTCCATACATTTATCATAATTCACTATCCTAAATAAATGCCATGACACATGCACATATACATTACTATTTATTCACAAAAGTAACACAATATAACACTTTTAAGTAAATACAACATCTTTTATGCTCAATGTGCAAACTCGAACTGAGTGATGTGCCAAGCATAAAGCAGAACCATTTCCTACTCTCTGTACAAAAAGACAGCAACTTATTAGCAAAACATGCTATCTAAAGGAAAAAATGAAAAAAAAAAATAAAATGAAGTCTTAAAGTGACAGATAATCCTCTTCGGTTTTTATGGCTGAATGTCGCATCACCAGCGCCGCCTACTGGCTAGCTTAGTCAAAGCATCAGCTATTTGTTCCCTGTAAAAATGCACAGAAACTGCGTTCCACAGATCCGTAAGGAGCTGGACAACTAGTCATCCTTCTTGAATTTGCCTCTGATGTAGGGAACATAATCCAGAATCACCCGCCAGTCTGTAAAATAGACAACAGCCAGGCCACCAACTGTACCCCATCCGACCAGCGTGGGAACCCTGAATTGCAAGTGAAAGAAACAAAAGTGTATCAAAAATATATTATTATTATTAATTCATAGTTACTACTAGCATGTTATTCTATAAGTATAACAGTGAAAACACATGGTAAAAATCAGATAAGCTGCTTGACTTAAGTTAACATCATATTTAAAACGTTTATTAAATCAAAGATAAACGTAACTTACCACACTCTGGCAATGGAGACATATTTGGGTCCGATACGCTTTATTATTTTTTGCATCTTGTCACTGAGTTTCTTGCTCTGTTCAGAAAGTAAACAAGTTCAAATGGCTGTTTCAGGACCCCGGGCTGTCCGTTATTAGCCTGATAGAAAATTCTGGAACTGAGGTGTTTACATAAGACAGATTTGTAGTGTGGAAAAACAGTCAACTTTTTAAAGTAAGGCTTTGTAATGAAAATGGCAAAAAATGTTTATGAAATGCAGAGGGGATATTTATTTATCACAAGAAAAAGCCATTAAGATGATAAGAGAGAGAGAGAACAGCAACAAAATGGTATTAGTAGCAGTAGTAGTAGTAATATTTAAGCCCTTTTCACCTTAACCTATTTAATTTGCTCATTTTATTAATTTTAATTATTTTTCTTCTATTTATCTTTTATACGCCTGCTCCTACTGTGCTAATGTAAATATGTATTGTTGTTGGTATTTTGTTTGTATATTTAAAAATGTTCAATAAATATAGTTGATACCGTTATATTATCAATCCACCTAAAGACAAAGTTGATGACTTACCTTGCTACTTCTGAGGAAGAACTAGTCTAGAAGAAATAAGCAGTTTGTGAGGTATGTAGCATCAAATATTTGGAATATATTCATAGTTTTATGTCTCTTTTAAAGGCCCATTCACACTAAACGACTATATAACTCTTAGTTTTATAAACAATCAGTTTTATATGACGATAATGACGTTGAGGTAAATACGAAAAATTTATTTTTTCAGTTGATGACCGGTAAAAACATTGACGGCCAATCAGAATCCCCTCACACCAGAGCGGGAACATTTTAGGCGGCAGATGACGTAACTACACCGCGGGCTTTTAACAAACAGTACGTTATTGTCCGTTAATGTGTGGACGCGAATATAATAATCGTTTTTGGTGTGAACGGGCCTTTATTTCTCTTTACTCCAAGCATTTCTCAGAGACACGCAACGGTAAGACTTTTATTACAATGTTTTCTTTTATTTAACTCATTTGAAGGTATACAAGATCCAAAGCAAGACATTGAAAAAAATGTATAATTCTGTTATTAAAAATGGCACATTTATTGCTACATTACTGTTATATACAGGACAGTTCTCAATACCTACTTTATATATATATTTATAAAAACAAAGACAAAAAAAATAATAATAATGACAAAAACCGGAGGCACTCTGAAGACACAACAGCAGTATTGTTCATGTCCCTACTGCAACTGCAAGACACCAGGTTCTGTAAAATTCACACACTTCTTAATTCCGATGGAAATCATGGGCAGCAATCTTACTTCGGCACACGACGATTCATTCACTTAGTTGAACATTCATGAGAAGATGCTTAAGGGACATAAACAGAAAGTAATTCAGTCAGGAGAATCTTTGATGACACGACAACCCTCCGTCAGCATCTACAGCATTAAGTGGGAGGCAAAACAAAGTCCAGCACTCAAATATTTTATGAATGTTTTCAAAATGAACACACATTTGAGATAGTATCAGCTGGATAAATTGAGAATTACTCATAACAGTCTAGTGTTTCAAACCCCCGTCTAATGAATCGACAAAGATCCTTCACTTTTCTCGTGTGCTTCACAGATCACAGGACACTAGCGTCTTGAAAGCAAAAAACAAATTCCAACCTAGTCGAGCCAAAGATGACAGGAACGAGAATCCTAAAATTGCCAAAAAGGTGCACACACACAGCATAATAATGAGGATGAAAGACTACGTTGTTTCTAAATTGCAGATTAAATACTACACAGATGCTTCCAGAATGAAAATAAAACAAAACCAAAAAGATGGATGAGACATTTTTGCATTTTGAAATAATAAAACAAATGGTCAAGTTTACAATGAAAGTAAGTTTAGGCACTGACAAGGCATCACTCTCAAAAATGACAGTCTTGAGAATAAGAAGGCCACGATATATAAATGTTCAACAACTTTTTATCTTTATCAAGAATTGATATTGTTTCCGTTATACTTTAGGACAACCTAAGTTCAGTATCCCCCTTACGGTGAAATGTTATTACTCAGAAATCATATCCATTGTGGACAGAGTGACAATTACACAGGTTATAACACCATTTTTTTCTTTCTACATACATAATTCAAACCATAGGGGAACATCTCACGCACATGACAAACAATGGAGACGTACACCTTGAAATGACAATATGAAGTAACTAAACTCACAGTAAGCCAGTCTGATGGAGACGTGAGAGTGTGTACATTTGAATATTACATTCAAACAGGTTGCATTATGTGCATTGGCGAGACTGAAATGATGGTGAACGTTCACCATTGCCTAAGAACACTTTTAGTGACGCACCGTTCCCTGAAATCAGGAAACCACCACGAGGCTTTAAACCTCGACGCGCCCTCAACCATCACTATCAACTCTGCGTCTGGGATAAAATTAATGATGGGTCGCCTCGCCCAAACCTTACGTTTCTGAAAATATACGCTTGGTTTTATTTTCGTATCGTCGACGCGTCTCTGAGCGTTCACTTGCGCTATAGACTCTACACTTCAAACTAATATGTTTTTGTTATTTAGAAATCTACAATGTATAGACTAACAAAAATATATATATTTATATATATTCTTACATTTTTTCTCAAATCGAAATAATATCCGTTACATATGTGTGAGGTGGACATGTGTACGCTTTCAGACTTTTGGCAACGATGAGTCGAGCGAGTGATGATTGAACGAATCCTGGCGAAAAAATTAAAGGAAAGAAGTGAAAGGTCAACTTGGCAATTTTGCGCTTGGGAACGCAATGGAATCCAAGCGTTGTTGTCATAGTAACAGAAGCTCACGCTCCTTTGTGATGCGGTTTCTTCCGATTGGCTGAACTAGTCAATGGCATCGTGAGAGCTGATGATGCGTGATGTTTCCAAGAAGATGAAACAGTCTGGAGAGCTGCGATGGCCCGTGTGCTTTTTTTTTTCTCCCGTTCTGAAAGAGCCCTGGCCTACAAAGCAGAGGCATGCTGGGATACGCCGTCCTCAAAAGCACCACAGGTTCGCCCCATTCTCATGGGGTTTGGTTACACAACGCACGTAAGACTGTACCTTTCAGTAGGGAATGACAAACCACGTTTTAAAAAAAAGAAAAGAAAAACTTGCTCATATACAAGCAACTCCCAAACTTTTTTTTTTTGTTCCACACAAGTAAGCAGTTTGCGTCTTATATAAAACGTAACAATTAGGCACGAATCCATGATTAAATTGACGTCTGTCTCGTCTCTCGATCAAAACTCTTTCCGCAGTGGAAAAAAAAACAAAAAACAAAAATCGTCAGTTGTGGTCAGAATGGGTCTTTTCCTATGATCCATTGTTGTAAGGAAGCTGAAAAATACAAAACGACTTGAGAAAGAGTTCTTCACATTTGTGCTGGTAATTGCGGTCTGGAGTGATCACGGACAAAATCTGCTGGGTCAGTTTTGGCGGGTCGGTTCGTGTGTCCGAAAAAGGAGGGTGCATCTGATTTCGTGGATGATATGCTTTCCAAGTCACTATATGCACACAGAGAGGATGAGAACGGTGGAAGAGATTCAAGGTCACTTCTTCCAGGAGCCCCAAGAAATATCACTGCATCTAAAGAACAGAGATTTCAATCCGTGTTAGTGTATAAAAATGCAACGGCTCGTTGTTTTTGTTAGCTTGAAGGATTAGTTCACTTCCAGAATAAACAATTTCTGATTATTTACTCACTTCCATGTCATCCAAGATGTTCATGTCTGTCTTTTTTCAGTTGAAAAGAAATTAAGTTTGAGGAAAACGTTCCAGGGCTTTAATGGGGATCAACGGGTTGAAGTTCCAAACTGCAGTTTCAATCCAGCTACGAAGGGCTCTACGCGATCCCAGCTGAAGAATAAGGGTTTTACTCTAACTACAAATGCTCATCTTGCACTAGCTTGAACTCCCGTATAAATATGTAATTACGCACTTATGTTGGAAAAGTCATGCATGATGTAGGTGGAAGTACCGATCCAGTCTTTACATAGTGAACGTGCAAAGAAAGTCAAACGCCCTTTACAAAAAAGATAAAACTACGATGTCGGACGATTTTGAAGTTAGAGAAGAAAATTCGCTCTACCCTAAATTTTTGAACACGAGTACACAGACAAAGAACTAACAGCATGTGACCAGCATGATTACGTAATGCGTGTTGTCGAGTTAGTGCAAGATGAGCATTTGTGGTAAAAAGTATAAAAAAAAAAAAAAAAAATTTTATTATTATTATTTTTTTTTTTTTTTTAGAAAATGGCTGATTGTTTTACTAGATAGCACCCTTATTCCTTGGCTGGGATCGTGTAGAGCCATTTGAAGCTGCACTGAAACTGAAACTTGGACCTTCAAACCGTTGGCTCCCATTGAAGTCCACTATATGGAGAAAAATCCTGGAATGTTTTCCTCAATTTCTTTTCAACTGAAGAAAGAAAGACATGAATATCTTGGATGACATGGGGGGGGAATAAATTATCAGGACATTTTTATTCTGGAAATGAACTACTCCTTTAAGTTCATTAGATATTAACAGATACAACAATTGATCTTCATGTCTTGGTATATGTTGAAATTAAAATGAATTAAAAATTAGTAAGTCCGTTAGAAGTATTTTTCAATGCTAATGTAATTAACTAACGTTAACAAATGTTACCAAAATTAAAATGTAAATATTTGATCTTGCATTGGAAACTAACTGAAATAAGTTGAAGTAGTAAAAATTACTAAAACTGAATTAAAGCTAAATGAAAATATAAATGAATAAATTGCTACTAAATAAAACTAAAACGACAAAAACACATAACGCAATTACTAAAATGAAGCTAAAAACTACAGAAAATACAACAAAAAAAAGCTCATTTTAAATATTATTAAATACTATAACATTGCATACTTCTAAAATAACAGATTTTTAGACCAATAAGAGTAAAATTATTTTAACGTTATGGTTGATGGATGGCAGATATTAAAATTCTATACAATTTTGTCAAAATAAAACCGAGTTTAAAAGCTATGAATTTAGGTATTACAACATAATGCATGAAAATGGATTTGTTTTTGAGACATGCTAAAGACTTCACTTTTAACACTGCTATTAAATGGTGTAAGTGTTTTTAAGATGACAAAGGTAATAAGCATGCATAATTAAATTTCTGTGTTTTTGCAACATTGAGTAATGAATCACAGACATATCTCACAAATCTTTTCATCAAGTGTAAAGAGTGTAAATAAGAGTTTCATTGTGCAGTGTAGAGAGCTTTGTTAATAATAATGGAACTTTGTGAGAACGCAATGAACTAAGACGAGTGACAGCTTTTGATGATTTTAAAGGGAGTTTGTAAATGAGATATTGATTTAATATAACAGTTAAATAAACAAGAAGTTAATATTAAGTGACTTAAGTTGTCTGACTATAACACTATTACCCGATTTTGCTCTATTTCATAGTAAAAAAAATAGTTTGAAACAAGTTACAACGGAGCCGCTGCTCATCTCCACACACAGCAATGCGTTTTTAAACTAATCTAGCGAGTCAATGATTCCATTTCCCATTCAGAAAGACAGTCACTTGCTTTACTCCTGAATGAATCAGCCATTTGAACAAATCAAATGAATGAATGAATGATTCAGTAATTAAATCAGTGACTTGCCGCCACCTACTGGTAGTTTTAGTTTCATTTTTAAAGCATCTTTTCAGTTATTTAAATCATTTAATATTTCTATATTCAAAATTTTATATTTAAAACATTAATCTCAACATGAAATTTTGATTATTGATTAGGAGGTGCTCCTTAAATATTGACTGTGCTCCTACATGTTAGCACAAGTGCTCCTAAAAAGAAAAGTATGCATAGAGCCCAGGTAAGTGTATTAACATTAGTGTAAAAATCTAATTAGTGACCTAAAGTGTTTGCATAACTTGTGTTACACAAATGAGGCAATGTTTAAAGAACATTAACGTACCACATGATCACATGTGACTGACAGAGTTGCGTCCATCTCCTCCCAGTCCTGGATGCGGTCCGGACAGCTGCATTTGACTGTCTCCAACCACCCCGGACACTTTCTCCTCTTCACGTCGCTTCAGACATGCCGCTTTGGGGTTCAGGTTGCGTTCTGGATGAAAATGAAAGTAAAAAACTAAATTAGTGATAGATTCCCTTAAAGCAAAGTCCAGAACTGAATTTTAGAAACTATTCATTTATCATAAAGCATTAAATTGATCAAATAAGCTGCCTTCTTTTTAAAAAACATATTCAGTATTATTCAGAAAATGTCAAAATATACAAGGGAAATACCACATACCGCGGACTTGTTGCTCCAGGTTTAGGATCACGTTGACGGCTTGGTGCAGGATGAGCAGTTTGGTCTGGGGTTTGTCGTTGCTCAGGTGCAGCTGGCACATGCGGCCCAGCTCTTTGAAGGCCTCGTTGATGTCACGCACCCGCAGTCGCTCTCGTGCATTGTTGGCCACTCGCCGCTCTTTCTCACGCTCGATCTTTACCTCCGCCGGCAAATCCTCATCATCTTCATTGTCTGGACTGTAAAGAGACAACATAAATAACATTTAAATGCCATTTAAAAACTGTACAATGAAGAGAATGTGTTTTATTTAAAATTAAAAAATTAAATATTGATTTTTTTTTTTTTTAATAAATTTAAAATGTAAAGTTGTGTATTTAATTACTTACTATAAATCTCAAATACAGTACTAGTCAAAAGTTTGGACACACCTGACAAAAATTTATTTATTTATAAAACAGATTTCAGATTTCAACTGTTCAAAAGTTTGGGATCAGTAAGATTTTTAATGTTTTTTCTGCTCATCAAGGCTGTGTTTATTTGATTAAAAATACTGAAAAAAAAACAGTAATATTGTGAAATGTTATTGCAATTTAAAATATATTTTTTCTATTTTAATATACTTTAAAATATAATTAATTCCTGTTATGCAAAGCTGCATTTTCAGGATCATTACTCCAGTCTTCAGTGATCTTTCTTATATGCTGATTTATTATCAGGGCTGGAAAGGGTTGTGTTGCCCAATATATATATTTTTAAACCCGTAATATGTTTTTCAGGATTCTTTGATGAATAAAATGTTAAAAAGAACAGCATTTATTTAAAATAGAAATTTTTTGCAACAATATACAAGTAAATTTTTTCTTTCTTTGTTTGAAAGAAATTAAAACTTATTCAGCAAGGATGTATCAAATTGATAAAAAGTGATAGTAAAGATATTGTTAGAAAAGATTTATACCCTGAATAAATGCAGCTCTTTTTAACAATTTATTAAAAGAATTGTGAAGATCAAATGTTCCAAAAATAAATAAATAGAAATAAAATAAATAAAATAAATAAAATAAATATATAAATATATATATATATAATATATATATATATATGTATATATATATATATATATATATATATATATATATATATATATATATATATATATAGATAGATATAGATATAGATATAGATATATAGATAGATAGAGAGAGAGAATTTATTTTATTTTACTCATTTGTTACCATGAGTTAGACAGAAAGTGCACAGAATATATGCAAAACTCCTTTAATGTGAACTCAATAATTAAATCCTATATTCTTGCTTCTTCCATTTGTGTTATTTACTTTTGACTTCATTGTCACAGTTTTATGATGATAATAAAGAATAAAAATTTGTGTCCAAGACCTTTTACTGGTATAGTACAGAAACATCAATAACCCATATTGGGAAAAACACACACAAAAAAAAATTAGAATAAAAAAAAATTGCTTCATATGCAGATTTTGCAGCCAATTTGAAACACATTGAAAAACAGACGATTCTAGTTTATCCTCACAAAAAAAAACATATGTGATATATATGAAACAGTCCCACCTGTGTCAAAATCATCTGAGTGTTTCAATGGCTTTGAATTCATTTTGTGCACAATAACAGACATTTAACGTTTTAAAGCGATCAAGTGAGTTTCCGGAGTCTTTCACAAACATGCACTCTATGGTGGGAGATAGACTTACTCTTCTCCCTGGTCTGATACACCTGAAAGGACCTGATGGGTAAACACCTCCTTTCTGAAAACAATGTGAGAGTTTGGGAAGAGGGGGGGGAAGGAGAACACTATAAAACATGATATTTTGGGTGTCGGGGAAGCCCAAACACTTTGAAATCAGGCCTGGCCTGATGTGACAAAAAAAACATTTGAACAAACAATAATGTATAGACATTTGTCATAGCTGATCAAATTGTAAGATGTGCTTCAAACTATCATGTGGTTGAGCGTTTTTGGTTTAAAAAAAAACATTCAGCCATTATTTAAGGGCTATCCTTTTTAAAAAAAAACAAAAAAAAAAAGCAATCTTGTACCTTGTTCTGGTGCGAGACGGTTTGCTTTCCTTCTTCTCTTCCTCAGACTTGTCAGCCACGGAGGAGTTCTCATCATCTTCCTTGTCTTCCCTCTTAATGTCGGACTTGTTTGACGAATGCGTGGCGTGGGCCAAGCCTCCGGGCAAACCTGAAGCCAGAGACAGGAAATCGTTAAACGTATCCCGCTGAAACTCGCACACAATTCTCAGTGTTTGCATCTGTTGTTTACATGTTCAGTTGGTTCAAAAAGAGAAATTGAAACTTCTGCTCACTGTTAAAACCCTCTGGTGCTCCTCCAGGCTGTGGGGTGCCTGAAGCATGAGCGGACTGCAACAGGGTGCTGCTGGGAGGAAGGCAGGCATGGTCGTCATGATGGCTTCCAGCCTGCAGACAAACGCAACAAGGGAGAGTAATTAGCACATATCAATACCCACTGGTGCATTTTTATTGTTTTGCTTTACACGTCACCACATACAGCTCTAAACTAGAAACCTGTTATGAGTGTTTGTGAAGCCAGTTTGAAACTGTAGTTGGCCGCAGTAGAAAAATGATAATTCCGTCATTAATTACACACCCTCATGTCGTTTTAAACCCGTAAGACATTTGAGTGTGTGCGACGAACAACCGTATAAGTCCAAAAAAAAACAAAAAATGAGATAACCATGTGACATTAATTGTATGTGTGAACTTTGTATACAGAAACAGTTTGGGGATATTTTCGCGCGACCAAGAGTCTGCATTTTAAACGTTAAAATAGCATCACGCGGAAAAACCGTTTATGTCCACAAAGAAGAATGGAGATGCCGCTTGCTGTCATGTCCGCTTCGGACATTAAAAGGCAAAACCTCGGCAAAAAAAAGAGAGCCGACATGACCAAATGGAAGGACAGAGTAAGGAAGGCTTTGAGGGATGCTGGAAAACCATATTTGACTCGAAGAGGAGAACAAAAACCAGGGAAAAATCCACCCAAACTGCTGAGTGGAAGAACCGTATATGTGATGTGATCTCTCTCTCTCTCTCTCTCTCTGAACGCGCTAAACACCGCATAAACAGTTAACCTATCAAAATAAACCACATACCATATATAATAAAGCTGTATTCTTTCATATTTCCCGCCAGTCCTGTGTAAAGTACGGCAAGCAGAGTTTATTTGTTTATATATTTATTTATATCGTGAGATGGCGGAGCGCGAGAACAGTTTGAAGTAGTATATACACAGGTGCGCTGCGCCAGCTTTTCTAAATAAACGACAAGGTGCACTATTGGAGCTATCTAAACATACAAGAAGTGATCAAAGATATCCTATCTGACTAACTTGTTACAGTTATATTTGCGTGTAGCCTAGCCTACTGGGCGTCTACTATAGATCAGTCATGAATAGGTCGAAATGAAAGTTGAGAAAATTATGATATATCTTGTATACCTTATGATATGTTGAATAATATTTAGCTATGATGTATGTCTGCATTGTATTTATTGTTTTTATTTATTTATTTATTTATTGTTTTTTGTTAATAATTCATTGTTATTGCCTGTACTGTAAGAATGTCTATGTATTATACATTGTTCATACTGTATTGTCTGTTTTAAATAATAATAATAATAATAATAATAATAAACTAGAAAGAAATGCTTAATATTAACCTGAAGTTTCTGTTACTGTATTAAAACTAAGATAAAGGAATCAGATCTTTAGTGGTTTAAAGTGATATGATGAACTGGAGTTATACTGTTATTCCACACTAACTGGACATATACCGTTCTTCCACATTTCAGAAATATAAATCACAATAACTTTTGATTTTTAATACTGACACTGAAAAATGTTATCTCCTTAGAATTGAGAAGCTTTTGTTGTCTATTTTCAAGTAAAATAAAAATATATAATATAATGTTCACAATCCAAATGAAAAAAATCTTATTACTCAAAATTTGAAAATATGGAAAGTATGGTTCTTCGTCTCAAGGCCACATTTATTCATCCTTACGAAACAAATTAAGATATTTTTGATGAAATCTGAGAGCCTTCTGACTGTGCATAAACAGCAACACAACTACCATGTTCATGGCCCAGAAAGGTAGTAAGGACATTGTTAAAATAGTCCATGTGACATCAGGCAAAGGTCCTCAAATCGGGATTTGAACACGGGACGCAGGAGCGCAATGGCGCTGCATGTCGGCGCGCTGCCCACAAGGCTGTCGGCGCCGACCACATGGACTATTTTAACAATGTCCATACTATGTTTCTGGGTCTTGAACATGTTAGTTGCATTGCTTTCTATGCAGGGTCAGAAAGTTCTCGGATTTCATCAAAAATATCTTATTATCTTGTTATATATGGGTTTGGAACAACATGAGGGTGAGTAATAATGACAGAATTTTCATTTTTGGGTGAACTATCCCTTTAAAACTAACAAAAAGTAGACTAGAATATTAAAATATTAAACTACTAAATAAATAAATATAAATAAATAAAACTAAAGACTATATTATAGCTATTCAAGAAAATTATTATTATTATTATTATTATTATTATATAAGACTACAAGTAGCTAACGCTAAATCTAGGGTGGTTCGATTCCGAAATTTTTGAAATCGAGTCTGATTCCCGGTTCTGGAATCGATTCCAACAGGCAAATGAATGTGTGCTTCTCAAACGGAAGGTTGCATCCTGAAACTCACATGAGTTCAGTACCTACTCGTTTTCATTCAGTTTATTTCTGACAATCGTAGGATGCATCCTTCAGTTTGAGAGGCACCAATAGATAAGCTTTGTTAAACTGAAAACTGCTCTGAATGACAAGGCGATTCCACTTGATGGGGTCGATTCCCAACGCCTCGGAATCGATTCTTTTTGGAAAAGATTCCCAGCCCTACCTAAACCAACCCTATAGCAAGCACATGTTGTCAGTTAACATTACTTAGTACTTTGTGTGATTACATTGTAACAAAGACATTTTACAATGAGATATAAACAATATTAATAGAGAATAATACATTATATATACACAAAACAACACAAAAAAAGTGTACAATAATGCTTAACACATTTACAAATTGTGTTAAAATATAATGCACTGTTGCTTGCATGGTTATCGGCCAATATAAATACTGCTATAAAAGTTGATTTCAATTAAAATGAACCACCAGAATGAACCAATTTACTAAAAACATGATGCCCAAACTAACCATGGCAGGGTGTCTGTTGCTCAGGGGCAGTCCTGGGTTGGAATAGGTCTGAGGAAGACCCCCCATAGATCCACTGGATGTGGACACGGCACCCAGTAGGCCGTGCATGTCAGGATGGGCTCCAGGAATTCCCGGGGGCTGACCCACCGCATGACTTCGCAGCACGTGAATGGCCTCCTCCAGCCGGTCTTCCATTTTGTTCTGCTGTGGGGAAAATTAATTGGCATTTACCTTAAAGAATCCATAAAATGGTATATTCCAAGAAAGCATTTTAAAAATAGAGCAAGTTATTAAAGTGATAGTTCACCCCAAAATGACAATTCGGTCATTAATTACTCCTTCATATCATTCCAAACCCGTAAGACCTTCGCTCATCTTCGGAAGACAGATTAAGATATTTTTGATGAAATCTGAGAGCTTTCTGACCCTGCATAGACAGCAATGCAACTGATACGTTCAAGGACTAGAAAGATAGTAAGGACATTGATAAAATAGTCCATGTGACGTCAGTGGTTTAACCTTCAACCTACTCTTGTGAACGTGCGTCAAAGACTTGTACGGAAGAGAAGAAATTTTTGAATAAAGTCATCTTAGTTTGTTTTTTTGCACACAAAAAAAAAATATTCTTGTAACTTTAAAAAATTAAGGTTGAACCACTGATGTCACATGGGCTATTTTAAACAATGTCCTTACTACTTTTCTGGGCCTTGAACGTGAAAGCTCCCAGATTTCAACAAAAATATCTTAATTTGTGTTTTAAGATGAACGGTCTGACAAATTTTGAACAACATGAGGGTGAGTAATTAAACGCCAGAATTTTCTTTTTTTGGTGAACTATCCCTTTAAATTTAATTTTTTGCTCTACAGAATAATAGGTACAGATGATGTGCACAATTAGACCAAAAACATTAATTAAGAAAGCTAAATGTCAATATTTTAAAAATAAAAATTATATTATAACATTAAAACCATACATTTTATTTAATGTGTTTAAGTAGAGCATTTTTAATGTATTTAAAAATGCCATTGCTAAATAGACATAGAACTATTAATGTCAAAGTTTTTAGTTAAAAGTGTTAAAAATAATAATAATAATAATAATAATAATAGATGAAAAAAATTGAGCTTAAATGAAAATTAGAACTGACTGACATAAAAAATACACTAAAATGACTAAAACTTAAAAATGAAACCATAAAAGCTAATTCCTAACATGAATTAATATTTTAATCGTATACATTTTTATGCAAAACTTTTGTGAAATTTGATAAATGTCGATAAAAGCGATTGCGAACTGACGCCGTTTCCATTAACCGATGTCATGCGACTAAAATGTAATTTTTTCATCTCATGACAAGTCACGGCAACCAACGTAGGTTGGTTTATGTACACTGCAGCCACCGCACTAGCCATTATTTTTAAATTGAAGACGACGTGTATCTTTAGCAAAGCAGCGCGGAGGACCGCTTTTGGGGCGCTGCTAAAACGTACCACAGTGTGGTGGGTACAAACACAAGCATTGACTAGAGTGGCTACATTGGAGCCGCGAAGCGCTGCAGACACGTGAAGTGTAAATAAGGGATTATTAAAACGCTTATGGCAAGGAAAGCCCCTTATATTTGTGAGCAGCCATATATGAAGTCTTTCTTGGAGGTTATAGTACATTAAAGAATGATCATGTGACTCATGTGACGATCATGTACGCCAAGTGAGCTGCTTCCATTGCAGTTTTGTGATATATTCCTTTTTTGAATTGCCTAAAAAAAAGACAACCTCATGCGAGCGTAAAAACTTGCTGCGATAAATGGGAGTTTTTGTGAAATTGACACGTTTCCAATTCGCAGTTTCGATTTGTGCAATTTGAAGGGTAATGCAAACACAGCTACTGTTTTGACATTTATCCAATCAAAAAGTGAAGCGGAGTTCACTTTGTGTGAATGTTCAAAAAGCATCTTTATAAACCTACCAGTGCATGTAGTCCACCCTCATAGTTAGGAGACAGAGCAGTCTGGCCAGAAGCTCTCGACCACTGTGCTGCACCTGCTGAGGAGAACATGATATATAGCCTGAGTGTGAAATAACTGCATGCTGGTACGCCACTATGACAGCAGATGGTGCTCTAGAGCTTCACATTCACACCTTGACCTAAACAAAGCCCATCAATCTAAAGGGAATGATTTATGATTCTTCAGGCTTCTTCCTCTACGTAAATGTGTTTGTCTTGGTACCTTTCAACACAAACTATCTAATGAAGCAGACCGAGCTTTGACAGAATAAGACCGCGTATCCGACTTACTTGCAATGCCCTGAGGGGAACCCACAGGAGTGGAAGGAGTGGAGGAGAAGTTGTTGCTGTTGTGGTCCGAAGGATAGATCTGTCCATCAAAAACACATTAAACTAAATGTAAAGCTCTGCACTCTGTACACTATGGCTAATAACAATCCATAACCAAAGGATCAGTGCAAGTCTGAATAACGCGATCCATCTTTGACATCACATGGCTAAATGCTCTTTCACCGTGATTAATGAAAGCTAACTCACCGAAGCAAGAGCTTTTCCGATTTCATCACCTGAGCTGCTTGCGACCGAACCTCTGCTTGCTGTGGGAGAGAACGGGAGTACTTATTAACTTCATTCATCACTTCAATGTCACGACTATTCAAGTGATCTATAATTTGCTGTCTGCTAAAAATGTCCATTCAAACTCTCAATGAAAGATTGAAGGCCATTTCCTCTAAATTACACTTCAACTTCAGCCTAGTCCAAGGCCAAAAATTCTGAATTGATTTTACAAGAAGAATCAACTTCAAGATCCAATCTCAACCCAATTACAAGCTCATTTCACAAGCTAGAGGACATTAAATTAAAACGACGAAGGTAATTTACCCAAAATGCTGTCTGATCCATTCATGGAGGATGTGTGGCTATAAGCCGTAGAGCCCGAATGGAAACCATTGACGTCCGCTCCATGCAAAGGATAGTTCTGTGGAGATAAACAGTTATTAAAGCTCACAATTTAAGGCCTTGTCCAAAAGCTTCAAAACTTTCAGAAGACATACCATTCTGTCTTGTGGGTTTATTGCGGAGAAGGAGCCTGGCTGATTGATGTGTGGCGAATTCCCCAGCATAGCCGAGTATCCCGACTGGCCTATGGATCCAGAGGGGGCCCAGGGGTCCGAAGAGGAGTGTAGGCCCTCTGCCAAAACAAGGGCAGTTGGGAAAGATCAATAACAATCAGCACAAGAACTTGTGTGAATGCATTTCAAATCAAACATACAAAACTACAAGATAATTGCTTAGTCATTAACTGATCTGTTTGCAAACATGTCTGCGGAAACAAGTTACAGTTAAGGTCAAAAGTTTACACACCTTGCAGAATCTGCAAAATTTGCCAAAATAAGAGGGATCATACAAAATGCATGTTACTTTTTATTTAATACTGACCTGAATACAATTTCACACAAAAGATGTCTACATATAGTCCACAAGAGAAAATAATAGTTGAATTTATAAAAATGACCCTGTTCAAAAGTTTACACACACTTGATTCTTAATACTGTGTTGTTATCTGAATGATCCACAGCTTTTTTGTTTAGTGATAGTTGTTCATGACCAGTGTTGGGGAAAGTTACTTTTAAAAGTAATGCATTACAATTTTGCATTGCTCCATGAAAAAGTAACTAATTACTTTAGTTACTTTTAATGGAAAGTAATGTGTTACGTTACTTTTGAGTTACTGTTTAAATCTGGCCAGGGCTTGCTTCTTTGTTTTTAATATAAAACAATTCTAATGTAAAAGCCCTTTTACACCAAAAGTGAAATGAATTCACCTCAGGCTGAAAGAAAAGCATATTTATGCAGGAGATCACACTTCAGCTATTAAAAAAAAAAAGGAAGCACAAATGTTAGTTGATCTAAAGTAGTTTTTGCTTATTAGTATGGTTGAATTGCATCATCGAAGGTCAGCACCAAAGACACTGGTTAATAAAATGGAATTGAATACATTAAAGATATTTGTTTTATTTAACATTTAATTATTGCAGGGTTGTGTCATATTCTGAGTTTGCATTTCACTGTTTTTATTCATTTTGAGAAATTGTTTTTTTGAGTGAGATGAATTAATGCATGTTCACATTTAGTCTAGAATACAGTAACATGTTTACTCCCAATTTCCTGACAGGAGACTTATCAATCAATAAATGGAGAAAAAAGTAACTGGGGTTACTTATTTGAAAAATTAACTCAGATATTTTCTTAGAAATTCAAAAGTAGCGCGTTACTTTACTAGTTACTTGAAAAAAAGTAATATTACGTAACTCGCGTTACTTGTAATGCATTACCCCCAACACTGTTCATGAGTCTCTTGTGTGCCCTCAAGTTAAACTGCCCGCTGTTCTTCAGAAAAACTCTTCAGGTCCCACATGTTTGGTTTTTTAGCATTTTTGTGTATTTGAACCCTTTCCTCAATGACTGTATGATTTTGAGATCCATCTTTTCACATTGAGGACAACTGAGGGACTCATATGCAACTATTACACAAGGTTCAAACACTCACTGATGCTCCAGAAGGAAAAACTATGCATTAACAGCCAGGGGTGTAAACTTTTGAACAGAATGGAGGCGTGTACATTTTCCTTATCTTGCCTCAATATCATATTTTTTTCCATTTAGTACTGCCCTTCAGAAGCTACAGAAGATACTTACATGTTTCCTAAAGGACAAAAGTTGAATTTACCCTGATCTTCAAATTCAAAAGTTTTCACCCCCCGACTCGGAAAGCGTTTGAACCTTCTGTAATGGTTGCATATGAGTCCCTCAGTTGTCCTCGGTGTGAAAAGATGGATCTCAAAATCATACAGTCATTGTTGGAAAGGGCTCAAACACAAAAATGCTGAAAAACCACTGAATCTGTGGGACCTGAAGGATTTTTCTGAAGAACAGCAGGCAGTTTAACTGTTCAGGACAAACAAGGGACTCATGAACAACTATCACTATACAAAGGAAACCACATCTGTGGATCATTCAGGCAACAAGTAGTTAACAGTATTAAGGATCAAGTGTATGTAAACTTTTGAACGGGGTCATTTTTATAAATCAAACTATTATTTTCCTCTTGCAGACTATATGTAAACATCTTTTATGTGAGATATCTCACTCAGGTCAGTACCTAAAAAAAAAACACAACAACATGCATTTTGTATGATCCCTTTTATTTTGGTAAAATAACTAACATTGTATGTAACTGTATGTACACGTTATCACCCACAGCTTGGGCGATTCTGCACGCACCTTGCATGTAAAAAGATCCTGGGTACACAGAGCCAGGTTTGGAGCCTGGGTAGGCAGCACTGTCACGGATATAGTCGTCACCAGAGGTGGCAGCATAAACCTGCGTTTACAAAACAAGGTACATAAAGAAACATGACTTTCATAGTAACAGGCAAAATAACCCTAGCGAATTGCTTGCACATGAATGCACAGCCCATGAAGCTGGCAAGCAAATTGTGATTTTCGGTACAAATGACGTGGACGCGTGTTTCCATAGTGCCCCCTCAGATAAAGTGGCAGGGACAGAGAACAGAGCATGCTGGGAAATGCGCCACGGCCATCTCATGGCACAGTCGGCGCTTCCTCTCGCACTCCCATGAGCCAAAAAAGGAGAGGGAGGACAGCTACAGGGAGCACCATCACTGAGAGTGAGTCCAAATCAAGCTAAGCACACTGGGTAATGACATATTCCATAACACAGTGGAAAAAAAAATAGATATTTGTTGCGTTTACAATGGTGGTAATGAAATTATCTGGAAATCAAATGATGATCAGATATTCAGGAGCTGCGAGGCATACCTCCATACAGCGTATTCCCCAACAAGCACGTCTTAACACGTATGACTTGTATGTTTGTCTGTATGTGCGCGTACAAGAGCGAGTGTTTGGGAGGGAGGAGGGCGCTGGCGGGCGGGTGGGTCTCGGGCCAGCGGAGAATACAAATCCAGCAAAGCGATATTTCTCTTTTGCCTGTAATTTGATTTAACAGGGAGAAGTGGGATGGGAATGGAGAGATGCACTTCTAATTACAGAGCCATCTGCCTACTCCTGGAGCCCGTCCAACTCCACAGGCAGCTGGGCTGAAGAGGGGAGGGGTGAGAACAGTGGGGGGAGAGGTCTTGCTGAAGAAGTGGTAGGAGTGGAGCAAAATAGACTGGTCGATTATGTAGAAACCACATAAAAGAACAAATGAGGGAGGGAGGAAAAAAAAAAAACCTGCGAATGGCACTCTTCTCTGAAGTTCACAAGGAAACACATCCTCACAATGATTTGTTGATGCACTCGAGAAGATCAAGGCAAGCCTGGACAAGTTAAGGATCAATATCCTTTAGTGCTTAGTCAAAGGTGGATTTGAACTTCAAAAAAATATATATTTTTAAATATCTGAAAAGCATGCTAAGCGTAGCAGGTGAGCATTGGCGCAATCGTTAGGGTATTATAATGCTGTGGCGGCACAAGAGGAAGTTACACTGAGCCGTAGAGTGGGATTCAGCAGGAGCTAGAACCCTAGCTCATCAGAAGCCATTAATCTGAGCTAAGACAAGCACGAGAGAGAGAGAGAGAGAGGTGCAAGGGGACTCACAACTGGGTCACTTTGGAAGAGGGGGAGGATAAGGGCTAGCATGGGCAAATCTGAAGGATCGTGTTTGGGGAGGGGGTTTAGAGGGCAAAGTGTTGAGCTTATGTGGATTTAGATTGAGAAACAACAGTTACTCTTCCCAGGACTCAAAAATGGGGTATGGCTACTTGCATGTTTGTTCAGGTTAAAGGGATAGTTCACCTAAATTGAAAAACCTGTCATTAGCTACTCACTCTCATGTCGTTCCAAACCTGTAAGACCTTCGTTCATCTTGGAAACACAAATTAAGATATTTCTGATGGAATCTGACAGCTTTCCGAGCCCACGCAGACAGCAACGCAGCCACGTTCAAAACCCAGAAAGGTAGTCAGCCATTGTTAAAATAGTCCATGTGACATCAGTGGCTCAACCGTAATGTTACGAAGCTACAAAAATACTTTTTGAGCGCAAAAAAGCCCCCAAAAATCGTATTCTTGTGAATGCACCTCAAAGACTGACACAGAAAGAAATTGTTGTTTGAAGTCATATTTTTGGGTTTTTCACACACAAAAAGTATTGTTGTAGCTGTATAAGATTACGGTTGATCCATGAAACGTTTCAACTGTGTTGTTGTCTATGCACGGTCCGAAAGCTCTCAGATTATCAAAAATTGTGTTCCGAAGATGAACGAATGACTGTGGATTTGGAACAAAATTTTTATTTTTGGGTGAACTATCCCTTTAAAGCTGATTTAAAGCCCCTTTAAAGCCAAAAGTTTAGAAAAATTATGGACCTTAGTCATCTTTTTTTTTTGTCTACTGGAGTGTTTTTGGAAGGATGTGCCTAAAAGCCCAAAGTACAGTACCAGTCAAAAGTTTTTGAACAAAATTTTTCATGTTTCTTCTGCTCACCAAGCCTGCATTTATTTGGGCCGAATACAGGAAAAAAAAAAAACAGTAAAACTGAAATATTTTTACTATTTAAAATAAATGTTTTCTATTTGAATATATTTTAAATATATTATTATTATTATTATGTTAAAAAGAGCTGAGTGTATTTTTTTCAGGTTTCTTTAATGAATAGAAAGTACAGAAGAACAGCAATTTTTCTGAAATAGAATCTTTTTGTAACATTATAAATGTCTTTACCATCACTTTCGATCAATTTAAAGCATCCTTGCTAAATAAAAGTATTCATTTCTATAATTTCTTTCCAGTAAAAGATTTTTAAGAAGAATTTTACTGTTTTTGCTGTACTTTGGATCAAATAGATGCAGTCTTGGTGAGCAGAAGAGACTTCTTTTAAAAAAAAAAACACCATTAAAAATCTTACTGTTCAAAAACTTTTGACTGGTAGCGTATACTAAGTTTTTGTACGTATACGCTAGCATATCCTTTCAAAGTATACTCCATTTGATGCTGTGCACGAACGCAGGTGGTCGACACATGCGCTCTAGAAAGCTTCATGAATGTCTAGTGTCTGCTCTATATTCTCCTATAAGTTATGACCGATAACAAATGCTTTTCAACTCTTTTAAAGGAACACTCCACTTTATTAGAAAATAGGCTCATTGTCCAAGTCCCCTAGAGTTAAACAGTTGAGTTTTACCATTTTCAAATCCATTCAGCCGATCTTCAGGTCTGGCGGTAGCACTTTTAGCATAGCTTAGCATAGATGATTGAATCTGATTAGACCGTCAGCATCTCGCTCAAAAATGACCAAAGAGTTTCGATATTTTTCCTATGTAAAACTTGACTCTTCTGCAGTTACATCATGTACAAAGACATGGGTGTCAACTCTGCCGGCTGCAACTCTGCATCTACACAAACTTAGTGCTGGTCACTTTCAGGCGCTGCGTAATATTATTGCACCCATGGTACGGCAGCAAAGTTCCTTGATTATTACGCCGGAATGAGAGTATAGTTCCTAGTCATTAAAAAAAAAAAAACACAAAAGTGGAGTGTTCCTTTAAACCAAAGCGGAGCCATCTCATACCATCTTGCTTACAAGTACATGTCAATGTAAGTGTCTGTTGCTGTTGCAGTCTCCGCTATTTTGTTGTTGTTCCGTCTCTTTAGTTTCGCTTCCTACTGTAAAACAACGGCCCAGGACAGCGTGGAACAACTGACTACAGCAAAATAATCTGCACGTAAAAAGTTACAAAATTTGGATGGTGTGCGTACTATTCTAATGACGAAATCCACGCCACGTGCACTGTACGCTGTAAAAAGTGAAGTATACTTTGGGCTTAACCATCTGACACAACAGTAAAATTCCTGAGGCCTCCTACATCTACCCCTCACGACCATGTTCTTCTTTGTTCACGTCATATTAAAAATGTTTCTACTCTAAATGAGGTCTATAGCAGGGGTGTCCAATCCTACTCCAGCACAAAATTACACAAAAACTTCCCAGATGATGTATTGGAGCTAATTCTGGGGCTAATGTCAAACCACTTCAGATGACAGAAAAATGCTTGAAGCCAATTTTAGGAGATCCTGTAATGGTCACTACATCATGTTCACGTAATTATGATTTTCTAAAAGGCAGGACTTTGCTTACTTAAGATCTGGGTAATTCTTCACAATCAAATTGAGGTTGTAATGAAACTTTTAGTGGGAAACATAGCTAAGAAAATATTTCAGAAAGGTCACTCACTGAAGATGGCAGTCCTGGTGGCTTCCTGATCTTTTTTGGTTGGGGATCTGTAAAAGAGATCAAAGCATACGTGGTCATCTTTCTTTCTATCCTGACTGATCTGATGCAAGTCTAGTACATGTTAAGTTATTTACCCATGCTTCCATCTGAGGGGCGTCTCCGGGGGTTGTTGGGGTATGACTGGTAAAACTGTGAGCCAGACTTCAGTCCGGATGGAGACATGGCATCTGCAGAAGGCATGGCGATGTCTGAGGGTATGAACCCAGGCTATAGGAAACAACAAGATGGTGGATTTGAGTCAAAAGCGAGAACGTGATGTCAAGCTGACTAAAGTGGCTTCTAGAGTTGCTCAAAACTTGATTCAACTTACCTGGCCTCCAAAGGAAGAGTATGGACCTCTTTCATTCTTGCCTACAAGTAAAGACAGTTGGTGTTATGAGCAAATTCACAATGTCACAATTTTTGGAGGAATCGCAAGTCAACGCCACAATAGGTCCGGTGTCCTGCAGAGTTTAGCTCCAACTTGCCTCAACACACCTGCCAGGAAGTTTCTAGTATGTCTAGTAAGAGCATAATTAGCTAGTTCAGGTCCAGAATCGAGTTTGGGCACCCTTGCACAATATGGAGGTTGGCGAGGCCAAAGAGGAGCTTAAAGGAGAAGTTCCTCTCCAAAACAAAAATTTACAGATAATTTACTCACTCCCTTGTCATCCAAGATGTTCGGGTCTCTCTTTCTTTAGTCGTAAAGAAATTATGTTTCTTGAGGAAAACATTTCAGGATATTTCACCATATAATGGACTACAGTGGTGCCCCGAGTTTGAACTTCCAAAATGCAGTTTAAATACAGCTTTGAATGGCTTTAAACGATCCCAGCTGAGGAAGAAGGGTCTCATCTAAAACAATTGGTCATTTTCTAAACAAATTGACAAATTATATACTTTTAACCTCAAACACTTGTCTTGTCTATTCTCTGCGCATGCGAACTCTGTGTATCTGGGTCAGGGTATATCGAAAAACTCCCACTTCGTTTTCTTCTCCAACTTCAAAATAGTCCCACAACGCTGTTTTACCTTTTTTTGTAGGGAGCGTTTGATGATCTTTGCATGTTTACTTTGTAAACACTGGGCTGATACTTCTGCAGCGATGAAGGACGATTTTGAAGTTAGAGAAGAAAATGAGATGGGAGTTTTTCGACACACCCTAACTATATTGAATAGTTTAGCTCTTATACAGAGGTTGTATGCGCATAGCAGATCTTAGACATAACGAAGGTTTGAGGTTAAAAAGTATATATACTGTCAATTTGTTTACAAAATAACCAATCGCTTCACTAGATAAGACCCTTCTTCCTTGGCTGGGATCATTTAGAGCCAGTTGAAGCTGCGTTTTAATGCATTTTGAAAGTTCAAACTTGGGGGCACCATCGAAGTCCACTATATGGAGAACATTCCTGAAATGATTTCCTTAAAGGAAAAGTCCACTTCCAAAACAACGATTCACATATAATGTACTCACCCCCTTGTCATCCAAGATGTTCATGTCTTTCTTTCTCCAGTCGTAAAGAAATTATGTTTTTTGTGAAAAACATTTCAGCATTTTTCTCTGCTAAGATGCCCTGATTTTGAACTTCCAAAAATCAGTTTAAATGCGACTTCAAACGATCCCAAATGCGGTTGTAAACAATACCAGCTGAGGAAGAAGGGTCTTATCTAGCCAAATGATCGGTTATTTTCATTGAAAAAAAATTCTGTTTAAATATTTTTTTTAATCTCAAATGCTGGTCTTGCCTTTCTCTCCCTGAACTCTGTGTATTCTGGTTCAAGACAGTTAGGGGATGTCGAAAAACTCCCTCAACTTTAAAAATCATTTCAAAATCATCCTACATCGCTGCAGAAACACAGACACAGTCTTTTCAACATGAACATGCAAAGAAGATCAAACACCCTTAACAAAAAAGGTAAAACAGCGATATAGGACGATTTTGAAGTTGAGGGAGAACATGAGATGGGAGTTTTTCGACATACCCTAACTGTCATGAACTGGAACAAAAACAGTCCAAGCAGAGTAAGACAAATCGAGCGACTGGCATTAAAAAGTATATAAATTGTGTTCTTTTATTAAAATAACCAATCGTTTCGCTAGATTTAAACCACATTTAAATTGCATTTTGGAAGTTCAAAATCGGGGCATCACATCAGTCCATTATATGGCGAAAAATGCTGAAATGTTTCCCTCAAAAAACTATTTCTTAACGACTGAAAAAAGAATGACATAAACATCTTGGATGACAAGGGGGTGAGTAAATTATCTGTAATTTTTTGTTTTGGAAGTGAACTTCTCCTTTAACATTCAAGCAACCCATGGAGAAGTTTCTACATTGGCAGCTTTGAGATCACCCAACCAAACATTGGTAAAACTCACCACTAATTCCTGTGCCAAGGAATGGAGAAGATAGTCCATCATGTTCATTGTAGTGTGAGCCCTCTCCATAGTTCTACAAAAAAAACAAGACAGAAGCAGGTCAAAGCTACAAAAAGGTCCCAACAACATCTTTAGATGGAAAACAAGGTATTGGGTCTGCATGTACCTGGTTAAAAGAAGGACTGTTCTGCTCTCCGGCAGCCCAGGGACTACTGCGTTCTTCCATGCCTACAATGCAATTGATCACAAACTGTCAAAGATCCTTAATTCTCTTTTCATGCATTAAGGCCATTGGACGTTTGGTGGCTGGTTGTGTGCTTGTCAGACAGCCTCTGGATCTCATCCAAAACCATCACACCACACTAATATCCATGTCATTCAGCAAGCCTCGACATCGCTGACCATAAAGGGAGCATTCATTCAGTCACTGGATCTCATTAAGACAAGTTGGGGGGAGGAATATCACGGCAAGCAGAACAAAAACAGGCTGATCAAAGAATTGCGAAATTAGCATCATTGTACATTTGGGAGCGGAGACCCATTGGGACGACACAGGTCTCAGTACAAGACACCGAGGATATGAAATGTTAAAAAGGTTGTCCAATATGTCAAAAAATGGATATTCGAAAACATTGCGGCAACATTTCGAAGTGTACTGGAGCAGAAATTCCTCATAAAGCATTCCCCTCTGCCTCCTGTCTTATGCCTTAATGCAAAGCTCTCCAAAGACACATGGCTTAATTGCATGCTGATTTGCATAATTGTGCATATTAATGCAGTTGGTTTATGAATATTCATATTCGCCTTTTGATTTTTTTTTTCTGAGGTCTAATTAAAAATGTGTGAGAGAAGAGGGGGTCTCAGCCAGAGCGGCCACTGAAGGCTGAGCATGAGTGATGAAGCTAACAAAGCAGAGCAAATAGCGACATCCACGCTGACAGCCGTGATCTATGGAGCCCACGCAGGCAGCATGGGAAATGAAGTGGGCACTGACTGAGTGAGTGAAAGAATCTCCCTGGCAGAATCATCTTATGTGGGGAAAATGAAGTGGCGGAGATACAGATTTAGATGCACAAGGACTGTATAAGATGTTTAACATGGCTTTGGATTGGATTCTTTATTATGAATTGCCATATTAGCAAACTACACTGGTGCTTTTTCCTCTTCTGATCATCATGCCTGCATTTATTTGATCTGAAGTAGAATAAAAACAGTAAAAATTTGAAATATTTTTACTATTTAAAATAACTGTTTTCTATTTGAATATATTTAACATTTAAATGTATTCCTGTGATCAAATCTAGATTTTCAGCATCATTACTCCAGTCACATGATCCTTCAGAAATCATTCTAATATGCTGATTTGCTGTTCAAGAAACTATTATTATTATTATTATTATTATCAATATTTAAAACAGTTGAGTACATTTTTTCTGGATTCTTTGATGAATAGAAAGATCTAAAGATAAGCATTTGTTTGAAAAAAAGAGTCAGTATTTTTTTCTTTTTTAGGGAAATTATAGAAATGTACTTTTATTTAACAAGGATGCTTTAAATTGCTCAAAAGTGATGATAAACACTTTTATGAAGTTACAAAAGATATATATTTCAGATAAATGCTGTTCTTTTTAACTTTCTATTCATCAAAGAAACCTGAAGAAAAGCCGTTTTCAAAATAAATGTTTTTTGGACAGCAAATCAGAATATTAAAATGACGCCTGGAGTAATGATGCTAAAAATTCAGTTTTGAAATCACAGAAATAAATTATATTTTAAAATACATTCAACTAAAAATCAGCTATTTTAAACAGAAAAATATTTCAATATTACTGTTTTTCCTCTACTCTGAATCAAACAAACACAGGCTTGGTGAGCAGAAGAGACTTCTTTATAAAAAAAAAAAAACATTACAAATCTTTAAAACATTAAAAAAAACTTTTGACTGGGAGTGTACAAAGAGGATAAAGTGTGATTTATATTTTGAGTTATTGGCCACTTATTTGCTGGAAGCATCAAAGACAAATCTGACATTCAGTCAAACAGGAACCGATTCCATTTCCTGTGAGGAAAGATCATTTCCTTCATACACTCCTTCAAGCTTGCACAGCATGCCATTATTCAAGTTCGGATCGCAGCCGATATCAAAAGCCAAGAGGTGTGTGTGTGTAAATGTGCTCGCATCTCAGGGGTGTGACCGGGGGGGGGAACGGGCTCTGTCCTGTCCTAACGCTGTCCTCAGTGGGTGACGTGTCGGGCAGCTGTGGAGGTGAGCGAGAGGACGCCTGGTGAAGTCCTCCCATGCCAAAAAAACAAAAAAATCCCGCAAACACCACGGCTATGCCCAAGGAGGGGGAGGAGATGGCTTAATGCAATTAGCACCCTTCCGAGCACTTTTGTCTTGAGGAACAGATGCACTTCTGAAGGCCGCTGCTTCCTCTAAACACGTTCTTACTTTGGGGATGTTCGGCTTGAACAGTAGAGGACGGTCAGAAGTTTAACTCCTGGCCAGTTAAGCCATGCAAGAAAGTCAAGATTGGAGCTTTTGTTAATTTGCAATACTTTTTGTGATCTATACGGAATGTTCTAGGTTCAGTAAATGTCAAGCTTTATCAAGAACTTGTCCCTTAGTGCTTTAAAAGCAAATATGAATAGAAAAGGACAGGGATCTACAATAAAATGTTAAAATATGAGGTTTTGAATGTATAGCTAAAAGATTAGAGATTAGAGATTAGAGCTACATAAGACTAGTTGGATAAAGTGGAAAAATATATACAATATTATTGACAATACATGGACATGCTATTCCACGACCACGTAATGTTGAAAAACATTGTGACTTCGGGACAGTTTGTGCAAAAGGAGGACTTTTTACACAGAGAAGATTTCAAACATATTTACATTGATACCTCAAAGTTTATCTGGCTAAAACAGTGTTTTCTACACAAAACTGAAACTTTTATACCTAAAATAATAGTTTAAGGACAAACGCTAACATTACAAGGGAATTCTTTAAAAAAAAAAAATAAAAATAACATTCAAAAGTTTTTGAACAGTACGATTTTTAATGTTGTTTAAAGAGAATTCTGCTCACCAAGCCTGTATTTTTTTTTTATCCAAAATACAGCAAAAACAGTACAATTTTGAAATATTTTACTATTTAAGGGGAGACACTGCAGTCAAAAACACTGTCTTTTCATGCACCTGTCAAGTTTGAGATTTTGGGCTTTTTTCATAAAGTGTTTTTTTTTTCAGACTAGTGGAAAGAAAACATCCAAAAGACACTGTTAAGTGTTTCTTTTATAGCACTTTATCTATTCGTTGCAATAGCTTTCAATTGCAATACATATTTTTAAAGGACGTTCTCTCAAAAGGGGTTCTCCTACACTGAGCCGTCTCCACTTCAGTACCACTTACAAAAACCAAACTCCACATTTATTCCTGTCTTTATCTTGAATGTTTTTACAAAGGGATTTGTTTATATATAATTTGCTTGATTTTATACTAACATTTAAAAAAATATATTGTTTTCTGTTCTAAGTATTTTCTGAAATACAGTGACAAAATGTAAAAACATGACTTTAATATCTAAAAGAATTTTGAATCTGACTTAATCCAGTGTTTAGATTTTTGTACTAGAAATGTATGCAAATTAGCACAAATGTCATTAAATAATGATTTGCATATTTAAACCTAACATTTTAGAAAATCTGCAATACAAAACATGCTTGCAATTATCAATGTACTCAATCAGCTGTGTAAGATGATAATTATTAGGTTTTTTTTTTTTTTTTTTTTAACTCGATTCACCTGCAGTATCTCGCTTTAAAACAACTGGTTTCTATTTGAATAGATTTTGAAATGTTATTTATTCCTGTGATTTCGAAGCTGAATCATTCTGAAACCATTCTAACATTCTGATTTCCTGTTCAAAAATCTATTTATATTATTATACTGAAACAGCTAAAACAGTAGATTTTATTCAGGTTTCTTTGATGAACAAAGTTCAGAAGAACAGCATTTATCTGAAATAGAAATCTTTTGTAACAGTATAAATGTCTTTATCATCACTTTTGATCAATTTAAAGCATCCTTGCTAAATAAAAGTATTCATTTCTAGAATTTCTTTCCCAAGCTTTTGAATGGTATAGTGTATAATGTTACAAAAGCTTTTTATTTCAGATAAATGTTGATATTTGGATCTTTCTATTCCAAGAATCCTGAAAAAAATATACCGTTTTAAATATTGATAATAATAATAAAAAGTGTGTCTTGAACAGCATATTAGAATGATTTCTGAAGGATCATGTGACACTGAAGACTGCTTAAAAATTTAGCTTTGATCATAGGAATAAGTTACATTTTAAAACATATTCAAATAGAAAGCGGTTATTTTAAATAGTAAAAATATTTCATAATATTACCGTTTTCCTGCATTTTGGATCAAATGCAGACTTCTTTAAAAAAAAAACATTAAAAACGTTACAGTTCAAAAACTTTTGACTGATAGTGTATGCCAACAGAGCTTAAGATGTACTGAACCCAAAATTCCCAAATAATTGTCCCTTGCACCTTTGTTTCTCAATCAAGAACATGTCATATCCTGTTATCCCGAGTTCACAGGGTGAGGCTTACGTTGACTGATGTGTAGACCTTCTCGAAGCATCTCACAAGTGACAGATTTAAGAGTCGGGGTCACCTCGGTGTCAGGTAGCTCTCGCAATAAAAATCTCAAACTGAGACATTAGCTTGGCCCCGCTACGTAATTGGCACTTTAGGCCGCCACAGACCGAGAGTGAAGCTGGTGATCTTTCACAGTGTTTCTTTTGCCGTTTTCATGCGGGCCTCCTGCAGGGTGGTGGGAGGTATGAGAGAGCTTTGTTTCAGAGAGGGTCCATTTCCTGTCAGTTGGCAGGGGGAGAAAGTGTTTTCTTCTGTGGGGGGAGGAGTGTTTTACGCGGCGGGGTGGGGGGAATCGTTTGGAGACCGTAAGGCCTTTATTTAAGTCTTTGTTCTCAGATTGTTCTTATTCAAGGGTAATGTTTAGAGTGTCGATTGAGAGACAGACAGACAGACTGGAAAGACTTTAAGAGAAACGAACGGGACGTTCGTGCCCTTGACAGCTTCTAAACTGGAGGTCGCAAAAAAAACAACACTTTTGAGAGTGTGAAGTGCAACTGGTTAAAATGTTCTGGATGCAAATGTGATATAAACAGCAAAGCAACCAATCACTCACACACTCCTTGACCTAGCAAAGTTTTTACGACGTACAAGTTTGTGCAATAGGTGCTTCAACTGAACAACCAGTTCAAAGGGAGCCAAACTGCCCCGAGCTTTGACTCTGGATATACTACGGTGAATTCATAAAAGAGGGGGTTTAGGAAAACAAGAAGAAGCATGTCCGCTTCTGTTGAGAGGAACAAGCACTTAGCAACTGGCCCAAACATCTCCACCGTTATAAAAACACCATGAAATGCACAAATAAGGCAAATTCAAGTAATATGAATGGATGTAACGATATCAAAATCTCACAATACGATAATATCGTGATATGAAGTCAACGATGCAATATTTATTGCAATATTTTTTAGAAAATGGGAAAAAAAAATTTATTTTGTACATTTTAAAAGTTAAATTACTCTAATCCACTTTAAGAGTTCGAAATTTAAAGCTCCGAGCCATGTTAAAAAGTCAGTGAACTGACTTGTACCTGAAGTTTAAAGTGTACTCAAACCTCTTTTTAGTTGTAATATACTGTTTCAGTCTGAATTACATTCACACTGGTGTTTTAGGAAGCCAAACAAATTAGAATAAAACAACAATAACAATGACAGTAACAGCCATATATTGTAAAACAATTACACTGTAAAATAAATGAAAATGATAATTATGTTTGCGTTACACTACAGTAGGGAAATTACAATGCTTCCTTCCTAATTTCTACACTTGAAAGATATTTTGAATTTGGACTGCGATAACATTACCCATTTCAACCTTGAGTTGTCAATTCATACTACACTTTTAAGCTTTTATTTTGACAGAAAACTCCAGCTTCAGTGACAACAGGCTTACAAAACCTTACAAATCTAGCGAAATGCTGTAATCATCTGCCGCAAAAAAAAGCATAACTGGTGGCCATTGCATTCCTGAACGTGCGCTAAAAATCGCAGCACGTGCAATAAACGAATTCACTGCATTGACTGCGAACGAAGCCGTTCTGAGGTGCAAAAAACACCGGATCACGAGCTGATCGCCTGAACGAAACGCACGCTTTTCTTTGAGAAGCAATTAAGCCATACTGTGCTTTCAGCTTTAGTTTGTTTGACAGATACACAACTTCAAAAATCTTTTGTGTAAGAATATATTTTAAAAACTACACTTTTTGCCCAGAAGACTTAACGTTTCATAACCTCCTCCGACCATGATAATATCATGACAGTTTTGCCATGCAAAACCACGATATTGATAATATCATTACATCCCTGGTAATATGTGATGCATATTCTGTCTAAACAGGAAAAAACATGCATTTAGACTTACCTGAACCACTAAATTGACTGCTAGCAAGTGTGGTTGGTCTGTTCTTCCCATTCGCCACGGGGGGTGCAAACATCTACGGCAGAAAAACAACAAGTTTAATAAGCATATTATGAAAAACTCATGTCAACAGCTGCCTACAGATTGATTTTTCAGCATTATTGGGGATTCACGCTATGTGACGTCAAGCTGAGCTTATTTGGAAGGTTAATGCTAAAGGTCAAATCAACTTTGCCAGATATAACCTGCTAAAATAGTTCAATCTGAAAGAAACCCTTTCTCACAAAGTGGCATGGCTCTTTGAAGATGCATGCTAAGAACTGACGGTTTACATGGACGCATGATGACTGTTTTTGAAGTGCAAAGAGAAACCCGTAAACAGCAACAATGGTGCACCAAAGGGACTTTCTAGTGTGGTAGGCATTTTTCACAGTGTGAAACATCTTTTGCACCACGAGAAAGAAGACACATCCTTTGGTTTCAAGGTTCAAGGCTGGAAAATGAATACGATATGAAGGAGTAACTAAACCATCAACAATTTGTAATTAGATGTGAGATCATAACGCATTTGGTCTGGCACGTCTGATTATCAATGTATCGTCTTAATTGATTCGCTGCTTCGGTAGATGGCAATTTTCCAATGCAATAAATTAACCATGGTCGAGCCGTTCAATGAATCAAGCGATTAACATTTTTTATATTCGCTGTTTTTTAAAGCTATTTAGGATAGCATGACTGCCAAGAATAATCAAATTTTAACAACAGGTGAAATGAAAATAATAAATAGAAGGATAAGAGAGGATTGAATGATAGTTATTATGCTGGAGATGCTTTCGACTAAATGGCAAACCACACTTCTCAGGACCCAGTCAGAAGACTGCACGATTTAAAGATTCATTATATTTACAGCCACTAACGCGCAATGTGACGTGAGATTTTATCAGATCGAAGAGGTATGAAAGTCAGATTTTGTTAAGGAATCATAAAACGAATCTTTACGAGAGTTTTTGTCCAGATCAGTGACAAAGACTCTATAGTGTCTTCCTTACCGCACTGAAATCCAACAGGTCACTGAGTTCTTTATCTGTTCCCACTGTAGCCATTCTCTGGTGCGCCTCGTTCATACCCCTCGTTCTTTAAAGCACCCTACAGGAGAAATCCAGAGAGAGACACACAGCTGGGGTGAGCTATCTAAAGAAAAGCAGTGATGAAGTGCAAGTTGGAATAGTAGCTATGAATGAAAATGTTGTATTTATAACATACATCTCTCATATCTCAGCATTCCATGTCCCAAATGAAAAATGAGAGTAAATTTAATTAACTAACTATGCATCGCTTCAGGAGGTTTTACAAAAAAACAGTGCCAAGTTATTATCTCAGTCCAAGATTTTAAATCTTAAATCGAAAACTTGCTTGATAATTAATTTGGCCGAGGACATCCTATGTTTTACACACTACAATTAGTCTGCTAATTTAAAAAAAACCCATTACGAGATCTGTTTTTAAAGAGCCAGTCAATCCTATTAATAATATTGCAGTGTTATGCAACATCAGCATGGCAGTGAAACTAAATGCAATCACCAGTCAATAAGTTTCCATGAAACCATGATATCGGCACATGGAACATGCAAATCAATGTGCTTAACTTATTGTACATCTCTGTCCTGTGTATGATTTATACTTATCTGGCCAGTCGATTTGCATAAAAGGAGACCATCAAACAAGGTGGGAAAAATTTATACCACCAACTGCAGTAAAACCTTTAAATACTGTCAAATACAGAAACTTAATCTTAAGGGGTCCTGTGTGCTATTGCATGCCAACAGGTGGTGTGCTTTAGCATTCCCGCTTGCTTATTAACCATTAGTTTCTCCTCAGCAGTCTGATTATAACACCATTACAAGCCAACAGCTAAAATAAAAGTGTTTTTACACCTTGCGAGTACATTTTATTCACACTGCTTTCTCGACTCCCAAACAAAAACAGCTAGGCCTAAATGATAACATGCAGAAAGTGGCCCCTCAGTAAAAAAAAGACAAGGAAGATAGTAACAAGAGGGCCCAAATCCCCCTCTCAAGCCTCTGGCAACCAAAACAAAGCCAATACACAAGTAAAATAATTTTACTTTAGCATATTTTCATGTAAAACAAGACAAACGTCTAAGAAAAACACGGAGTGTTTTAAATGATATGAACAGGCTGTTTGTCGAATGACGTGAATACAGTATTAGGGTTGAGAAACTGTTCGAGAACCGAATTATTCATGACGTAGTTTTTTTTTTGCTCACGCGAATCACGATAATCTGACTGTATTTTCTATCAAGAGCTCAATACATAGCGCATACAGTCTAATCCGATTCCTAAACGAGTGACTCTAAGAGTCGATTCTTTTAAGCGATTCAAAAAATACAGCGCCGCCAGTGCAATTCGAATTCCGAACCAATGAATCGATTACGTGCATCAAAACACTTATGAATCAGTAGCTGTTAATGAATTAATCTAGCACACTTACCTAGTGAACCCTATGCAAAATATTCATTTCGTTATGTCTTTTTTTAAATTAACCAAGAACTTGGCATATTTACTCACTGGTTGTTTGTATGACAAGGTGCAAAGATAGGCCTAAATATCATGTAGGTAACTACATTATATAAATGATGAATAAAAAGGGTTACCATGTTTTTGTTTGTTTACTATTCGCGTTAAAATTAGTGCTAGCTTTATGACAGCTCTACAAGTCTGATAAAAAAAAACATATGGGAGAGATGTACATTTGTTTATGATTTGTCACGTCGGTTCTGATGAAATCTGAAATGGTTGCCAACAAACTGCTGGGTTTTATATGCAATAATACTTTTTTATTCAGATAATATTTAAACAAAATCAATAAACAGGTAAGAAATCGTGAGAAAAATCAACGAGAATCGTTAAATTCCTTACCCTTTCCATGCCTAACGGGAAAGGTACCCATCACACACACATAGGATAAATGTAAACGGTTAAGGTGACACTAAAAATACGTTTAAAACGTATTTCGTAGTTAAAAGGTAGGATATGTTGTATCTTTAGTCGGTATCAGTGCAGCCATTGGTGGTTAGTTGTAAGAGAGCGCAACAGTGTTACCACTAACCACCAATTTAATGAACCCGAACTAAATCCACGTTATGAATAAAAACGCGAAAAATACACCGCGAAAACGTCTGTTTTAAAACATCTCCATTAGTGAATCTGCAGACACGTTTAAACTAGAGTTTAGTCACGTCCCTTTCTTTGTGTAAATAGAGCTTAGCTTCACCCAGACATGAACAATGTCAATATTTATTCTTGGTTGTAAACTTATTGTATTCCGATAGCTAACCATTTCAAAAACCGATAGGCCACATCGATTGCGCGCACCTACTTTTGATAAGGACGGCATTATTATCAATATTAACCAGCCGTCGAGCCGATCATTCTCAATTATTCATGTGTTGTGAGACAAATGCACAAGCTTGGCTGGGGATTAAGCAAAAGTTAATAAAAGTACCGCGACAAAATGTCAACTTTTCCTCAAGAGACTCGCGATTTGATGAAGGCGAGTGGGGGTGGGGGGCGAGGAATTTCCTGCCAAAAAATATTCAACGAAGTAACTGAGTTAACCCAAGGTTTTTGTGAAAAGCTAACCTGGATAGAACACGCTGATTAAGCGCCTGAGTTTAGTCGGAAGTTATACGTTTTAAACAAGTGTAGCAAATTAAAGTAACTTTCAACCTTTAATTTGTAAATTAAATTAGCACTGACAGCTCGCTCTTAACTAGTCAGCTAAACTCATAAGCGCCGCACAAAACTAATCCTTACTTTGATAAAAGGACAAAGGAGTCATTTCTGTTAGGATAGAACTGGGTTAAAGACCACCAGCACAAAACTGGGCAGGACTTCCCACCACCACCACCACCACAGCCACTAAGCAAGAAGAAGAAAAAAACTCTGCATCCCCCCCACTTCCATAAGCACACATCCCAAAAACTTGCTAAATGCAACTTCAATATGCAATAATGTGACTTCTCTGATGTAAATGTGAAACTAAAATGGTTGAACTTATTAACCCAGTAAAAAACGCAAAAAGCGTTACCTCAGTTTATCAGTTGTTTTACATCCAGCAGTAAAAAAGAAAGGTTGAATCTCGTAGGGAAAAACCATAAAACTTGAAAGAATTTGAAGCACGGCGCATTAAAGGCTGGTAGGCGCAACAATGTGTGTTATTCCTCCTTTGACATCCTCCTACAAAACACCAACGTCACAAATACAATGTTGCAGGTCTGTATCCAAACAATCCCGCGCCACGACTTCCTTTATGTTGTTACAATTGAGGTGAATTCATTCTTCTAGTAGACATCTTGACCACCTCCATCCACATTGTGAGCAGCAACAATGTATTCCTCCGCATGGAAAGAGGGGCCTCAAACGCTCGGGTGTCCAGTTTCATGTGCCCAGGGGAGTCAAGAGTTTTTTCGACAAAGTCTACCGATTAAAAAGCGCGGATTGGTCGCGACGCGAGGAATGGTTGTTAATCATTTATCAGACAAGATTTGATAGGTGTAGCTGAAGGAGAAAATAATTGATAATAGGAACTATAATATCCGGCGGAGGTTGATGGTAGAAAAGTAAGCGGCATTTATACAAGAGCAGCAAGAGATGGAGAGATAAACCCGCATGCTAGTAGCCAATAGAAAGGCGATAGAATGTGACAGGCAGTTCGAATGTCCAATAGCCACACGAATATCCACTTCAGACCCGCCCCTTTCGTGACGAACACTGTGTGTTCAGTGAGGCTGACTGAAGGGGCTAGAGCACAGCCTGCGTGACATCATTTTATTAGTCTGGTTAACGTCGACGCCCGCGCGTTATAGTCTATCGCTCGTAAAAGAGTAGGCTGTTCACAATTGGAGGCAGAAATGTTAGGGAAATTACATTTTTTATTGTTTACTTAACACGTTTATGTTCAGTTTGGATGAAAAAAATACTAAGTTCACACTGACTGCTAGTAAGTTTGTGACTAAACCTGTACTTAATTTGGTCACACCATTTGTTCTTATGATAATACTTTGCTAAGGTAAGCTGTAAACATTATATGCTCTAATCATTTCAGTATCCAGTTAAACCATGATGTTTAAAGGAGAAGTTCCTAATTTACTCACCCCCATGTCATCCAAGGTGCTTATGTATTTCTTTAGATCCAAATAAATTAAGTTTTCTGAGGAAAACATTTCAGGATTTTCCTCCATATAGTGGACTTTACTGGGGATCAAATTGCAGCTGCAAAGGGCTCTACACGATCCCAGAGGAAGATTAAGGGACTTATCTAGTGAAACAATTGATCATTTTCAAAAAAACAAACAAAAAAAATTAAATACTTTTTAGCTACAAATGCTCACTAGCTCAACTAGCTGCAATGAAACTGAAATTTTGACCTTAAAACCGCTGGCCACCATATAAGTCCACTATATGGAGACAAATCCTAGAATGTCTTTGTCTTCAGCAAAGAAATTAGTTTTTTGAGAAAATCATTCCAGATTTTTCTCCATATAGTGGACTTCAGTGGGGATCAACAAGTTGAAGGTCCAAATTGCAGCTTCAAAGGGCTCGACACGATCCCAGGCAGTTACATAAACTTAGCCACAATGTTAAGACAGCGTCTTAAGAACTAGTTTGACCAACCAGCAGTTAACTAAGGGGTAAAGACAACCAGTGTAGGGGAAAGTTACTTTTAAAAGTAATGCATTACAATATTCAGTTACTCCCTCAAAAAGTAACTAATTACGTTACTTTTTATGGAAAGTAATGCTATACTTTACTTTTGCGTTACTTTTTAAATCTGGGCAGGGCTTGCTTGTTTGTGTTTAATATAAAAAGTCATATTTTTGACAAACGTAAAAGCCTTTTCACACCAAAAGCCTCAGGCTTTGAGAAAAGTAAATTCACATCTGTACAGTAAACCACAGAATAAAAAAATGTCATATCTTCAGCAATAAAAAAAAAAAGAAAGAAAACAAATGTTAGATTATCTTGAGTAATTTTTGCTTATTAGTATGATTGAACTGGATCATTGAAGGTCAACAGCAAAGACATTGGTTAATAAAATGGGATTAAATGCATAAAGGATATTTGTATTATTTAACATATTTAATTATTGCAGGTTTGCATCATATTCTGTTGGATTTCACTGTTTTTATTGATTTTGAGGAATACTGAATCTGTTTTTTGTGAGTGAGATGAATTAATGCATGTTCACATTTATTCTAGAACTAACATATTACTCCCGATTTCTCTCAACATGGGGACAGAAGAGCTTTTAATCAATAAATGGGGGAAAAGTAACTGGCATTACTTATTTTAAAAAAGGTAACTCAGATATTTTCTTGTCAATTAAAAAGTAATGCATTACTTTACCAGTTACTTGAAAAAAGTAATAATATTACGTAACTTACCTTACTTGTAATGCGTTACCCCCAACACTGAAGACAACTAGTTTGACCAACTAACAGTTAACTAAGGGGTATTCAGTCTTATATTCTGGATTCAACTTAGGCTAATCTAAGTTTTTATGTAACCCGAATTTAAATAATTTTGACTGGTCTTAAAGAAAAAAGTTAGATGACTAACTTTTAAGACTAGTCTAGACCTTCTATGCAACTGGCCCCTGGAAGTAAACTTCTCCTTGTTTTTTTGCCTCAAGCGACTGATAACAGTAACAAAATACATTTTTGTCCAAATAAAATACAAATACAATCATAGCATATATTAAATATTACATTTAACATTCTTGAACAGTATTCTTAAGTGGCTGTATGTGACCCTGGACCACAAAACCAGTCATAAGGGTCAAATAAGGGTCAAATAAGGGTTTAAATAAATAATTGACGATAGATGTATGGTTTGATAGGATATGACAATATTTGGCCCAGATACAACTATTTGAAAATCTGGAATCTAAGGGTGCAAAAAAAAATCAAAATATTGAGAAAATCTTCTTTAAAGTTGTCCAAAGGAAGTTCTTAGCAACGCATATTACTAATCAGAAGTTAAGTTTTGATACATTCACGATAGGAAATTGACAAATTATCTTCATGGAACATGATCTTTACTTAATATCCTAACGATTTTTGACATTAAAGAAAAATCGATATACAAAAAATATACCCGTGCTACTTACGACTGATGTTGTGGTCCAGGGTCACATATATACATACAAATATACATCAAAATGTAATGTTTTAATGTATGTTTTTACAGTACTAAGCTGGTATGTGGAACCAAAGCCAAAGCAAAACAGTCTACACTGATCTTCATGGCAAATACTTCGCCCTACCGAGCAGGTACTTCCAGTCATAAATCTTACAACAACCGCAAAATCGTTTCCGTCTCTCCCTGTGGCTGATTCATAGAGCTGGTCTAGTGAGGGGGGAGAGGAGCATGGGATCACAGAATACAGGGATCATAACAGAGTGTGTAGTGGGGGGATGGGACGAGAGGCCATGCAGCATGGCCAGAAGAAGAGAGAGGGATGATGGCAGGAAACAACAGATGAAGAGGTACAAGTCAATGGTAGATAGCATACCACACCAGTCCTACAGAAAGGAGCAACCGGGAAGAAAAGGAAATGCAAGAAACGAGGTCAAAGAGAGGAGTCTAAATATTGGGGAAGATCATGGAAAATGTCACGAAGGGGCTTGAATTCCAACAGGGAATACGTAAAGCCAATTATTTACTTAAATGCTAGAGAGATCGAACAGCTGAGAAGGGTGTGGTTTGTATAATAATAATAATAACAAAAATTAGATGGAAAGTTTTACTGTGGAAAAGAGGAGAAATCAGAGCACAGTTTAAGATCTCCACAGCAGGGAGCTGGCAAATTAGTAAATAATATCATGGATCTCTCTTGAATAACAAAAAGCACAGTAAATTGCAATAATTAGCCCCAAGGGTCCTATATGGTGGACAATGGAGCTGTAAGGCAAAGGAATACAGCTGGGTTACACATACCTTTACTAGCATAAAGAGAGCGATGCGCACAATAACTATAATGTTTGATCATGTGTAAATTTATTTACATATACAGGCTGTGTGTCATATAGTTTAGCCAGTTTTCCAAGCAAAGACAAATGAGCCCACTGCTATAGGTCAGATTGTGGTTCACAGCGAACAGTGGGATTTGGAGAGAGAAATTAGCGAGCTTGTAAGATCTCCAAGTAGTTTGTAGTAACAGCTGGGACTGACATGGAGAGCATGCAGTGGGTCATGAAGAAAGGAGGGTTAAAACAGACAAAAGAAAAGGAAAATCTTGAAGGAAAGACACATTGTTGTCGGGAAAGACATCCAGACAAAAAGATATGTAAATTTCTGGATTGAGATATCACTTTGATGGACACTGGATTTGTCGCGATATAGCAAAATACGTGAAATGTGACAGATTTCCGTGAAAAAATCCATGATGGTTTAGTATAATATCTTGTTTCCATGCATGCTAGGATTCATTATCTAAGAGACTCTGTTGAATCCTCCTTCCAGCCATCCTCCGCCCTCTGTCTGTAATTAACGCCAGATGTAGAAGTAAAATTAGCATATGTTTCACACGTTTCTGCTAATCATTCATACATTTGTGTGAGCGTCTAAAATATTTATCTATGTAGAAAGTCTGAATAAAGACTATTGTTTTGCTATTGTACCGCTTCCATGGCATAATATTATACTACTCAATTTGAAGCGTACAATGAAATTACCATGCAATTATCGTTAAATTGGTATATGGAAATTATTCACGACAGCGTGTATTTATTTGGTTTAACAGAGCGTAAGTATTATTTTCGTATGCGCTCATGAATGGTTCAAAAAGCGCTTGTTTGGGGGAGTTTAGATGGTTTGCCACAAAAAAAATCTAAACAAAGTTAAGCACCTTTCACCATGTTTGTCCAGAAGCATTTTGAAGATGCAAAACTGAAATTAGCATAACAATAGACATCAAAATCAAAAGAAAAAAACATTCTATGCATATAATAATTACTATTTTTATTATTAATTATTTTTATTATCTCCAAACAACCCCAAAATGATAAAAAAAGTATGAAAGAAAATTAAATGAAAAAATGATATGGAATCATTTTATAATAATTCATTTAGCCTATTTTTAGTATTAATCTCTGAATTGTTACTGTCAATAATAATTATTTATATTATTTTAAATTAGTAAGTTCTGCCTTATGCTAATGAATGTGCAGGTGGGGTTAATTTGCAAAAAATAAAAAATAAATCATGTCACCATGTATTTACAAAACCTTAATAGTCCTAAAATATGTATATTTTATGAAAAATAATCATTTATTTTATTTATTTATTTATGTAAAGAAAAATTAAATTAATATAAAAATAGGGGTCCAGGTCAGCCAGTTTCACCCTAAAATCAACAGGAAGAGACAAGAAATTATGTCAGAATAAATGTAAATACGTATATGTACATTTTCCATTATTGTCAATAGTAATTTGATATATATTATTTTACAATAGTACGTTTTTCTTTATGCAAAATAAATATGAACAATTCAGAAAAGCATGAAAACAAATAAATCAAGATTTTTTTTCCCCCTAAACAATTTTCATTACCTTAATTTAAAAAAAAAACACATTTCTTATATATTTGTTTGTATATTTATTGTTTCTTTCATATGTTGTTTTTTATTTAAAAATAAATTATTGAAAATGAAATGAACAAAAAATTATATACAATTATTTTATAATAATTCATTTATCCTATTTTTGATTATTAATCTGTTATATTATTTGTGTAAAAATTATGTTAATTTTCCCCTGAATTGTCATAACTGAAATGTGTACATTTTCCATTATTGTCAATAATAATTAGATTTATTTCATTTTAATATAGTACGTTTTGCTTTATCCTAATGAACGTGCAGGTGGGGATCATTTACAAAATATAATAATAATAATAATAATAATAATGATAATGTCACAATGTATCTTAATAGTCTTAATAGTCCTAAAATCTTAACAGTCCTAAAATATTTGTATAATTTATTGGCAACAATTAATTTTATTTATTATTTATCTATTGTCATTTATTTATTCAATTTATTTATTCATGGAAAAAATGGAAAGAAATTAGTAAAAAAAGAAATAAGCACCCGGGTCAACCAATTTCACCATAAAATTCAACAGAAAGACATATAATTATGTCAAAATAAATGTAAACATATATATGTACATTTTCCATTATTGTCAATAATAATTTGATTTATATTGATTTAATATAGTAGGTTTTGCTTTATGCTAATAAACATGCAGGTGGGGTTAATAAAAAAAATCATGTCACAATGTATTTACAAAACCTTAATAGTCCTAAAATACGTATATATGTAATTTATTTATTGTCATTTATTCATTTTATTTATTTATTCATGTTTAAAAAAAGAAAAAATAGGGGTTCGAATCAACCAATTTCACCCTAAAATCAACAAAAAGATACAAAAAAGTCATATGACTAAAAAATTATTAATCAAATATGATCAATTTAAAAAAAATAAATGAAAACAAATATATATATCAAACAAGTATATATTCATATATTGCTCATTATCATTATATGCTAATGAGAAAGAAAATTCTATTATTTAAATAGTAGCTTTTTGTGGTGTTCATTTTCTGTTCTAATGTTAATTAATAAATTATTTTTAATTCAACCTGGGCAGAATTAATGTACTTCAGTAATGAGGATCTAATGACAATCATTATAAGAATAATGACGAAGCACAGAAGTGAAACTGTGAGCGGATTAATTATGGCAGAATGTATTTCTCGGTTTGTTTTCACCCGATGATACAAAAATACTGAAAAATATCTCAAAATGCAATCAGCTGGAAAAACCCGAACCAGTCTACGGAACGGAGCACCTGCAGTCGGTTGGTTTGAACCCGAAGCTTCTCGCCGTGTGCATCTCCAGAGTTTTCCATTTCCAGGTCATCTGAGCATAGAACCCACCTTTTATCTCTGTTTGCTCTACAGCACTGCACAGTGTGAACCCCTAACCTTTTCATGCATTCATCCTCCTCAGCGAACTCTCTAATCTCTGATTTACTTCTCTCTTTTCACATCACTAAAAGCCATCTGAGCTCTTCAAAGAAACTCCTCCATGGCTGCTGTATCACACAGATGTTCGGGGTGCGCTGTGCTGCACTCGTTGACTACCTGCAGCGGAGGGCGAGATCTTCGGTGCATACGGTAGTGATCAGACATGAAACTAGGCCAAGCTTCGCAACCCCAAAGCCTCACCAACCCCCATCAATTCAAACAGTGACATCTCTATGACAATCACCGGCTGAATTCCTTCATTCGCAAACAGGAGTCTTGATTTATTCTGAGTCTCTGAAACACAGCTGATGCTAAAAATGATTGTGTAGCCTCATGGAAACATTTTTCTGAAACTCTACTTCGCAGATTGATGTCTTTGGCATTTCGCCCATGTTCTGGGACTATCTGAGTCGAAGGGGAGGAGAGAGGCAGCGCACGGAGTATCTATCTGTTTTGCTTGCCCTGCACATGGTAAACTGACCCCCGCTGACTTCGCTCGATTGGAGGCCAGTCAACGGACACTAAATGAAGGCACCCACCTTTACAGCACCCTGGGAAAAGGACCATCAATCCAGCGTGTTGATTAGTAGCGATACCAATGCTTACCAAATGCCTTGGCTAGATAAGACAAGACCAGACACCTGAGCATGCCTGAAACGGTTTCACTGCACAAAACCTGAAAAAAAATGAGAAACAAAATATAATTCATACCGTTATTTTATATTTCATTTAGCCCGTTTTTGATTATTAATATTTTTGTAACATTATTTTTATAACAATTAAGCAAAAAAGTTACATTTTCAGAAATCAAAGGACAAAAGTATATAAACTGTAGCCTATTTTTGATTATTATTTATTACTGTGCCAATATTTTTGTAGAAATTAAACGGATAGTTCACCCAAAAATGAAAGTTCATTCAGATCGATCGATATGTGAAACGATCATCTTTTCTTAGTTACCTAAAGTACGTAAAAACCCATGAAAGAGCATCAAAACATTTTATTTCAACCACAGAAAGACATCGATACACACAGTTTTTCAAGTTCAAGTCCACTTTAGTTAATCTACTATCCTGTCTGATTTGTCTCTCCGACAAAATGGTGGATTCGGCATTATGATTGGTCAGATTGCCTGTCAGTCAAGCTGTTTGCAAAGGGTCAATTGCGAGTTTATACACAAGGTTCTTTACTGGCATCGATGGTTCCATGAAGAACCTTGAACATCCATGGAACCTTTCGAATGCAGAAAAGGTTCTTTATAGTCGAAAAAGGTTCTTTCAATTTTTTTTAATGTTCTTCAAAATGGTTCTTGTAAGAACTGTTCACTGAAAGGTTCTTTGGGAAACCAAAAATGGTTCTTCTATGGCATCACTGCAAAAACACCCTTGTGGAAGCTTTATTTTTAAGAGTGTATCTCAATTCTTAGGAAAAAAAGTCAGAATTGGAGATAAAAACTCACAATTGCAAGAAAAAAAATCTATTTTTTGACAAATTGCTAGTTCATATCACACAATTCTGAGCAAAAAGTCAGAAATGCGAGTTTATATCTCACAATTCTGACTTTATGTCTCGCAATTGTAAGTTTATATCACACAATTCTGAGAAAAAGGTTTATATCAGTTCTGAGAAAAAAGTCAGAATTAAAGAAAAATTGTCAGAATTGCTTGATTAAAAACTCACAATTGCAAGAAAAAAGTCAGAACTGTGAGTTTGTCTTGCAGTTCTCACTGTCTCTCATGATTGTGAGTTTGTATCACAATTCTGAGGAAAAAACAATTCTGAGTTTATACCTTGCAATTCTGACTTTATTTCTTGTAATTGTGAGTTTATATCCCACTATTCTGACTGTATAACTCGCAATTGTGACTTTATATCACACAGTTCTGAAAAAAAGGTCAGTTAAAGGGGTAGTTCACCCAAAAATGAAAATTCTGTGATTAATTACTCACCCTCATGTCGTTTCAAACCTGTAAGACCTTCGTTCATCTTAACGACTTTATTTGACAATTTCTTATCTTCCGTGTCAGTCTTTAACGTACATGCATTCATGTTATTTTCTGTTGTTGTTGTCGTCTCTGTGCACTAGAAGCCTGTGACACTAAAACAAATTCCTTTTATGCGTAAGCATACTTGGCAATAAAGCTGTTTCTGATTCTGGTTCTGAAAGTATCAAAATGCTTTCGTGTGGTGCTGGCTTTCTGAGAGACTATTGTTGACTAAATTTGTTAATTTTGTTTTCTTTGCTCAAAAAAAGCATTCTTGTAGTTTCACAACATTACGGTTTAACCACTGATGTCACATGGATTATTTTAACGTTCTTACTACCTTTTTTTATTTTATTTTTTTTTCATAAAAAAATCTTAATGTGTTATGAAGATTAACAAAGCTCTTACGGTTTTGGAACGACGTGAGGGTGAGTAATTAATGACAGAATTTTCATTTTTTGGTGAACTATCCCTTTAATTGTTATAAAAATACTGGTACTATAATACTATAATAATTTCCGTTATAAAAAAGTCAATTTATACAAAGTTGATTTATTGCCATCTTTGATCTTATTTTATTTATTTATTTACTCATGCGAAATATTACCCAGTAATGTTGTTTACAAGTTTTCGTAAGATTCATTTGCACATCAAAACGCCTTTGAGAACTCAAAAAAAAAAAATGGGGCAATGTGGTTGCCTCGCTATTTGTACGTTTTTCCAAACATTTAACACACAATCTCTCAAGGGTCTCGTGAGATTATATCATGTGTTCCCCTATCTCTGACACACCTGCCATTTTTGGATCCCAACGTTGCACATTTTGCTCGGGCAGCCCCTGCTCTATCACCCACGCATCAGGTACAGTGAGTGTAGCGTAGACTTCCTGTTTACAAACCCCAAGACCTCCAGCTTCCCGCCACACAGACCTGCGGTCGCTCTAGCGCTAACTTAACGTGACACGGAGCGAGATGCAGTATAAGTTCATTAACCCTTTCACAATCCGTAGTAAGTCTGTTTATATACACGTCCGCGTTTGGTTAATGATCTCTCGAAACTTTCTAAACATACATATGCTGTAAGTAAAAGAATAATTACGCATTTGTGCGTCTGTAAGTTGTACACTCACACTCACGTTCACGTTAAAGGGATAGGTAAGCCGAAAATTAAGTTATTTACTCACATTTATGTTGTGCTAAATCCGTATGAATGTTTTCCCCCCCGGTACACAGAAGATGATTCAAGTGGCTGCTTATCATAAATGCACAATAACTGAAGTTGTTAAGCTTCCAACAGGCACCATAAAATTAGGCTAGTTATATATAAGTAGCGCTATATCTTCCGAAATCATACGATAGGTATGTGAGAGAAACATGTGGAAATTTAAGCCACTATTCACTGATATTCTTCCCCAGAATTGAGCTGTCACCTGCTGTGAGTGGATTATTATGGAAGTCCGTTTCTGCCACTGAACAAAATAAATAAATAAAGGTAGCTGCGACTTTTTATCTCGCAATTCTGACTTTTTTCTCTTAACTGTGTAATACAAACTGGTATTTACGAGTTAAAAAGTCAGTATTGCGAGCTAAAAACTCGCAATTGCGAGGTAAAAAGTCAGAATTGCAACTTATAAAACTCGCAATTACAAGATATAAACTCGTAACTGCAAGAAAAAGTTCGTAATTCAGACTTTATTACAATTGCAAGTTTATATCTCACAGTTCTGACTTTATTTCTCACAATCGCGAGTTTATATCTCGGTTCTAAGAAAAAAAGTCAGAATTACAAAACTCACAACTGCGAAGTCAAGAACTGCAAGATATAAAACTCGCAGTTGCAAGAAAAAATGTCAGAATTGTGAGTTTATGTCTCGCAATTCTAACTTATTTCTCACGATTGTGACTTTATATCACACAATTTTGAGAAAATCGGAATTGTGAGTTTATATCCCACTATTCTGACCTCATTTCTCACAATTGCGAGTTTATATCCCACTTTCCAGACTTTAAAATTTGCATTTGTGAGTTTACATCACACAATTCTGAGAGGGTTAGGGTTGTGCGACTTGTGAAACAGTCAGAATTGTGAGTTATAATGCTCAGTTCTGAGAAAAACAGCCAGAAATGCGAGATAAAAACTCGCATTTGTGAGAAAAGTTGGAATTGCAACATAAAAAACTCGCAATTGCGATATAAACCTGTAATTGCAAGAAAAAAAGTCTGAACTGTGAGTTTGTATTTCGTAATTCTGACTATTTCTCGCAATTGCGAGCTTATATCCTGCTATTCTGACTTTGTGACTGAGTTTATATCACATGATTCTGAGGGAAAAAAAGTCAGAATTGTGAGTTTATATCTCGCACTTTCGAGAAAAATTCAGAATTGCGACATAAACTCGAAAATGCAATATAAACTCATAATTGCAAGACAAAAGTTTAAATTGTGAGTTTTTGCCTTAGTTCTGAGAAAAATAGCCAGAATTGGGAGATAAAAACTCGCACCTACGAGAAAAGAAGTCAGAATTGCAACATATAAAACTCGCAATTGCGATATAAACTCAAAATTGCAAGAAAAAAAGTCTGAATTGTGAGTTTATCATCTCGCAATTGTATTTCTTGCAATTGCGAGCTCATATCCCACTTTTCTGACTAACTCACAATTCTGAGAAAAATAGTCAGAATTGCTAAATAAAAACTCATACTTGCGTGAAAAAACTCCGACATAAAACTTCCGACATAAAACTCGCAATTGCGATTCAAATTGCAATTGCAATAAAAAAGACTGAATCTTGATTTTCTGTCTCCCAATTTTAACTATTTCTCACAGTTGTGATTATATCTCACAATTCTGAGAAAAATAGTCAGAATTGCGAGTTTGTATCATACAGTTCAGAGAAAAAGGTCAGAATTGCAACCATGCATCATGCAATTCTGAGAAAAAAAAAAGTCAGAATTCCGAGATGTAAACTCACAATTGCGAGATAAAGATAGATAAAAAGTCACAATTAACTTATTTTATGTTATTTTTTTATTTGTCATTCAGTGGCGGGAATGGGCTTCAATAATTAAGTCAGTGGGCTGAACGTGAAAACGAATCTGGTTCATGGGCGAATCATTCAAAAGAATCTTTCTTTAACATTCTAAATCTTTCCTTTTGTTCCACTACACGTTTGGAATCCATACAGGTTTGTAACAACATGAGGGTAGGTAAACAGTGACAAAAAATTCATTATTCCTCTAAACAAAACATATTTATCACATTTTGAATGAAGTTAACTAACAAGGAGGTACAGAATGCAAAGCAAGGAGCGAAAGAAAGAAGGAGAGACGGATGAGGCGGGTGGAGGGGTGAAGTGGGAGATTGTGGGTGTCGTGGGACTACTTCAGTAACAATAACAGCATGTTTGTGTGTGCCTGTGTGAGCGAGACAGAGCGAGGGAGTGTGAGTGGGGGTGTTTTCGCTCGCAAAAGTGATGAAATAACATCTCCTCTCCACAACACAGCTGGTGCTGCCATGCAGACAGTCATGCTACCTGACCTCTCCGACATTCTCTCTGTCACTGTCTTTCTCAGGAACTCACCTTCGCCGCGATACACCGTAAAACGAGATGTCTGTGCGGCATAGCCCTACAGTGTCCTGTTTATTGTTTAGGAAGTCTTTCAAGGCCTTTGGAATGTCAGCGTTTTGGATTCGGTCGTATAATTTCACCCAGGGCCAATTGTTAGCATTTCTAGCAAATGTTTGGATGTGGTCATCGAATGACCGGCACGCATTAGTTTTGTTATCTGACTCCAGGTAGTAAAGTCGATCATTGTAGCTTGCATAAGGGATTGTATGATTACATATAGGAGCGACTTTTTAATATTTTCCTTTTTTTGTCTGATTCTTTCATCCTTTTTTTCCTCGTTCCCCTCCCCCCTTCTTTGCAGATTAGAATTCATTAGCAATCAAAGAGCCTCCAGAGAGCTCCAGCTCTTAATTACCCACTCATTTGCATTTTTGCATATTAATGACTGCAGAGTTTTGGTGGGGATTTTTGCCGCAGTGGTTTAAAGGTACCTCGCTTCTCAGTCTCCAGGGACCCAGAGATGTCCAGAGGCAAGGCTTCGGGGCTGCGGTGCGGCCCTGAAAGCAGTCTGTGTGTGGAACGGGGTTGGGGGGCACTCGCGATACGGGATGTGAGGTTCAGGGGTTAAAGGTCAAGGTCCCTAATCAACATATGAAAGGGGGGTTGTCTTGAGCGGCACCAAATTATTGACATATGGAATAGTTACCGACAAATCCGTGCTTGAATAGAGACTAGAGTGATACTATTAGCTTTTTCTCTATTTAAATAAGCAATTGGTTGGCAAGTGTACCTGAGTGACGGTCTATTTCAAGCAATTCAAGTGTGATTCTAATGTCATTTGACTCTCAGTAATAATAGGCTGTCAATGAGGCCGATTAAGACATATTTTTCTCTTTGAGATATACCTCCTGGAGTTCATTGTTGGGAAATCTGCAGGGGTTTTATCTAGTCCTGTCATAGCGTGAAATCTCTTTCTCTCACTGACTCACACACATACTGCAAGAGAAAAAAAAGAGGAGAGAATACAGAGTGGGCCTGCAGATATCAAAAAAAAAAATGTAACGGGCTGCTTCAGGGTTTTCTTTGATCCCGGTGACCCTGTTTCCAACTCAATCTGTTCGGACAGAAAAAACACCCCTGAGTGAGAAAAACAATGTAACCCCTTCGCCTGCTCTGTTCTGCTTAATTATTAATCACCCCTCGATTCTCTGTTTTCATCCTGTTTCTGTCGTGTCTGGCACATCATGAGGAGAAGGACACTATCCATAGCCTCAAATAAGCAGGTTTTCTGAGTAGAAGGACAAAATATTCATATTTTACATAGTAAAAGCCTAATAAAGTCTCACATGAGATTGCTCAACCCTAAATAAAGTATCTTTTGAAATTTTGATATCACACTAATTTCTGCCATTTTAGCACATAAGATGTTTTCAAACCATATAAATCCACAAAAAATCACAGTACTCATATAAATCAATGCTAATACTGATGTTTGTGTTGTTTTCCTGCTATAAACTGTCACTTTTCTACCTTATTGAGGATGAAGTTCATTATTAGTAATATTTCATCCAAAATATTAAGACATATAGAAATCTGCTGCATATTAACTATGGTTTTACTATAAATAAAAGCAAAAAACCTTGGTTACTATAGTTAAACCATGGTAACCACAAATTAACCAGGTTTTCACTGTGCTAACCCTAGTTTAACCATGGTATTTGTAGTAAAACTGTGATTATACAAATGGTAATCAATATGCCAAAAACCATGGTTACTACACTTTTACTATAGTATAACCATGGTTATAGTCTGTAAGAATGGCTATAGTACAAAATTCAGATTAGTTTATATTGAATTTATAGAATAGTAGTTATTTTAGAAAACCCTATTGTAAACGACACTTACTATACACAAAGAACAATGCAGATAATTTGGATATACAGCCATGGGACATCTTGAGGAGTTTGTCGCGGGAGAACAGTTAAGGTGTAGTGACATCTTGTGGTGATGTAATGAACTACATTAACATGTTTTGGCGCCGTCATTGACAGAGCGGTCGATTGGCCTGAGGTAAGAAATAAATGTGCAAAAAGTGCGTGTCTTTTTGGATATATGCTACATGTACGTGTTTATTTATAATTAAATTTAACATTACAAGTATTAGTGATCAACTTAAAGTCCCAGGACCGAGTTATCGTTAAATTTTTGAATTAATGTCATCAGAGCGCTGCCTATTTTAAGAATTGGCGCGAAATTATTGCTAATTAGCCTACAGTAGCACTGTTTGCTATTGTGTAGAATTCTCTCGGCTTTGGTAACTTTTGTGAATATGAAGGCCGATTCAACTGACTAAGAAAAGGCAAGCAGTTATAATAATGCTATAATAGACCAATTCGGTTTTTGCAAACATTGGTTATGTTTTTGTGGGCGGAGCCTATCTGGTGGAAGAAATTACAATTTTCAAGTAGCAGTCTATTAACCCATAGAATAAATTAATTTTAAAAAACGTAATTTCTTGTTTATATTCCAGAATTCTGACTTAATTCTCGCAATTCTGAGATTATATCGCACAATTCTGATAAGAAAAATCATTTCGTCATTCTCTCTCTGCTGAAAAAAACCATCCAGGCTGGTCTTAGCTGGTCAGCAGGCTGGTTTTAGAGGGGTTTTGGCCACTTCCAGGCTGGTCAGGCTGGGAGAGCAGCTAAAACCAGCTACTTCCAGCTTAAACCATCTAAAACCAGCCAACCAGCCTAGGCTGGTTTTAGCTGCTTTTTTTTTCAGCAGGGGCTCTTTCCCCGCTCAGCTCAGAATCATCAGTTTATATCCTTTTTTCCCTCACAATTGACAAACTCGCTATCTTTAATAAAAATCGAGTTATAAAGTCTGAAATGCGAGATATAAACTTAAATAGTATTTCATGCTGTAGCTGTAGGGCTAATATAATATGTCCCCTATCAACTGCATGTGTGAGTAGTACGTAGACATATTGTTTAAATAAAATTTATGCTTTAAGAGCAGAGCAATCATAGCAGTTTTCGTCCATTAGTCGGTCCATGTAAACATCTGCAGTTAATTTCAGGTGTTTTTCTGCCACCACAATGCATGCTCAGCTGCAAGTGATGTAACTGTGATATCTACTGGAGACACAATCAAACTGGTAGCTGTATTGTGGAACATAGCAGCTAGCTTATAGCTTGTAATTAACTACTCTACAATGGTTTTTAGCTGGCTGACCAGCTTCCATAAACTATGGAAAATGAAAAATGGGTATTGTTTTGGTTTTAGGACAACTTTGATTAAAAGGTTTTGATCCACTTCAAATGTTGACTACTGTAGTTGGACCACCTTGTAAGATCCTGGGCCAGATATTGAGCACTTTAAACCAGCTACAGAAAGGCATAATTTGGCCATAGCCACAATGTATTCAAAAGAATAGCATATTTGAAAGTGTAATATTTCATCTGTTCACCAGTTATGTAATCAAATAAATACCCAGTACCTCACGTGTTACACATATTCTGATGAGAGAAACCTTGATGTAAGCTTATAAAAAATACATCTGGATCATATGTTTGAAATGATGGAAGCTCATATGAGAAGCAGGCTTTTTACTCTGCATAAAGATCACGTGATCAGCTAAATAGTGCTAACTTTATCTTGGTAACCTCCCTATTATCAGACACTCATTTGAGGATGAACAAATATGCTTGCAAATACAGCCTCAGGCTAAAATACAGCAAGTACAGGCTAAATTTGAGTTTTTATGTTATGTTGCATCCACACTGATAGGTGTCAGTGTTAAGTTAAAGATCACAGTTTAAATGGTAGGCAAATTCCACCAAAAGATCAAGGAAAAGCATAAGTACAATTTTGTTTACTCTGAAATCGCAAACATCTTCATTTACAACTAAAAAAAAACTCTTCCACTATAAGGTCTCTTGGCTGGTTTTAAAGGGATTTTGGGCAATTTTTGAACAGCTGTCCTCCTAACTAGACTCCAGGTTGGCCAGGGTGGAAGACCATCTTAACACCGGCAAACTGCACTCTTAAAAATAAAGGTTTTTATTGGCATCAATGGTTCCATGAAGAACCATGAACATTCATGGAACCGTTCAAATGCTAAGAAGGTTATTCAAAGTTTGAAAAGGTTCTTTAGATTTTTAAAATGTTCTTCAAAATGGTTCTTTTAAGAACTGCTTACTGAAAGGTTCTTTGGGCAACCAAAAATGGTTCTTCTATGGCATCACCACAAAAACAACCCTTTGGAGTCTTTATTTTTAAGAGTGTGGTAGGTTTTAATAACTGTTTTTCCAGCAGAGTTGACACACACTCGTGAAAATAAAGATTCTTTATAGGCATCGATGATTCCATGAAGAACCTTGAACATCCATGGAACCTTCAAATTCAGAAAAGGTTCTTTGGATTTTTAAAATGATTTTCAATATGGACATTTAAGAACTGTTCACTGAAAGGTTCTTTGGGGAACCAAAAATGGTTCTTCTATGGCATCACTGCAAAAACACCCTTTTAAACCCTTTGTTTTTAAGAGTGCAGCTTCCTTTTCATCTCAATCATATACATATTCATAGATTTTAAACCTCTTTTAGAAAAAATATAGCATACAAAGACAAGGAGGTCGTAAACATTCTGTTTTTAATAGAAATGTCTTATTTCTTAAACGTCAGACATTTTTGGATATATTTTGTAAAAATAAAACAAAACAAAAAAGAAAAAGAATAAAATGAAAAAAGGAAAACAACATGGAATTGTTTGATTTAGACGATGTAGATTTAGTGGTCTCATATACAATACAAATTCTTTTCATCGCCAAAAGTGCAAATTCTCCCAAATTCTCCTGTACATCTCAATAGCTTCAACACACACTGACAGACAATGGAAAGGAACAGGACTTGAATTAACAAAACAAAAAAAAAGGGTTTCTGCTGTCCAAGCCTGAGACACTGGGAATTTTCTGCCGCCCCAAAGTGTTAAAAAGTGCCCCCAAAGCCTGAAAATGAATTATTGTTTTTTGTGCAGAGCTTGTGTCCGTTCAGCTGATTATCCACATAATGAATTAAGCGCACAGATTTGATGCGAGAAACGTTAGCTTGGAATAGAGTATATAATGAGTCCCTTATAAACTCTTGCAAAAACATTATGGAAAATATATTTTACTATCTAACAACTTAGAAGGAAAGCAATTAGAGATATATTGTCCATATGCAGGAAAGTTGTATAATGGTCCAAACCTGACTGCCTTAGTCAGGATTGCAAGTTGCGTATCTGCAGCCTTGTAGTGGACATTGTTTGGGATAGTTATGCCCTAACAATACCAACAATCTAGATCTACTCTCTTATAAATTCTGTATTTGCCTATGAAGCGTACTGCAGAACAATGGAAACCCAGGAAGAAATGTCCTTTAAGCAAATGTAGAGTCCTTTGTAATGAGATTTGGGTTTAAAGGTGCAAAACTGTTGAAAGAAAACATGTAAGACAACTTGAACATTCCTTGTTTCCAGAGATGTGTGTGGTACGGGGCGGCAGTTCAAATGGACTTCAACCCAAATATATCGCATGTTCAAGTTTCTTTTCTTTTCATGTAGTTTTTGCATTTAAATAAATCATTACATCCACAATGAGATAACAAAAAATTGCATTAACAAGATGAAAAAAAAAAAAAAATAACAACAACAGTAATAATCAAAGGAGACAGCACAGAATATTCTGGATGGCCTTTCGCAAAGTGCTTTTTGTTACAATCACAGAACTGCGTTCAGCTTGATGGCTTTTTGAAGCCCAATACACTTTCTTCCCTGCACATTCTGGGTAGAGGAAAACTTAAGACTTAAGAAACGCCTCTTTTCCGTCTACCTGCATCTGTTCTAACAGCTATTAAGAGGAAGTTATGGAATGCATCCTTGACTTGTTGAAGACCTCAGACTTCTTGTCTCCATCCCACAATTCTCATTCTGAGACAATACACCACTCAGTGTTTTAAAACGTTAGAAAAAAGACATTTTGCCATTGTTTTTCTACACTAGAAAAGAATGTACAGTTGTTAGGCAAAACAAAAATGAGGGTGTTGTGGTCACATGGGTAGTTGGCTTTCGATATAATCTTCAAAACTCATAATATATATTCGGTTGGTGTACTCTTAGTACAATAAAGCTTTGATTATACAGAAGGCAAAATTTGAGCTCAAACCAAACAACGAAAATGGACATGGACTGCCGTGATTATTTAACCTGAGAAGCATAGACAATGGCCCATAATCCCAAAATCCCCCTGCCTCCCACCACAACCTCTGACATCTGTTCTCCAGAACATCTCCTTGATCAGTGAAACATAACCAGCTGAGGCAGTCAAAGACTATAGTAGATGGCTATAAATTCCTTAGGTACACAGAATGGCACAGCAATACCTGACGAGGCTCTCCAAACCCTCTTTTTAAGACATGGTTCCCCTGCCCGAACTGCACAAAAATGCCACCCACCCTCCCCAATCTGTGCAAACTAGTACCCACCGCCCATGAGCCGCTCCTTGTGCAACATGCCTGCTGGGCATCAAACAGCAGTGGATCAGGTGTGCGAATCTAGCCATGCATTATGTCGTCCTCAGCTAGTTGTGCTTCGACCCGGCCAGAACATCTAGAATTGTAATAAGATCATCCTCCATGATTATTACGGTTATCGCTGTTATTGTAATCTTTAATGCTTTTTGACATCCTGTCCAATAAATTAAACAAATAAAGACACAAATAGATTAATATTTGGATATTACATACACATGGTGCTTTTAAAGTCATGGAAATGGTAGTTTGAGACACCTTCTCGCTGTAGTGTCTGTCAGTGGAGTCACGATCAGGGGCGGAAGCAATAAACAGCGCTAAATGGAAGATGACAGAATCTCCTCACTGCAATCAACTTTTTTTACCAAGTTTTAGCTAGTTGTATTTACAAGTTGAGGTGTAGTAGACAATCTCTGGACGAAGATCTTACGCAACCTTTTGGTTGTCCACAAGTATTCAAGAATCGCTCGGGAAGCTGGAATGGAAGCCATCTTTCGAATCCTCCTCCCAATCTCCTTTTAAGTTAAGGCACATTCTCTCCAAAATCCTTCTCCACTTGTCAAGCTTCAAGACTCTGCCCCGACTCCTTTTGGACCCACTGAACAAAGCTTACGCCCCCCTCCCACACCCCCCCAACTCCAGATCAAGCCAATGAGTCTGTGCGAACTCACAAAGACCTCTAATAACTCCACCAAACTGCTACGTAGACACAGATGCTTAAGGTTTGATCCTGTTAACCATTGGAAATAAGCCATTCCGTGAATACTGTGTCTTTCCTCAAGCGGCTTATTTCTGTTGTAGTTGCTTTGGACTCTTGACCTACACTTGTTCTGTTCGTAAAACGCAAGATTCACCTCGTAATGGCCAAGAATGGTCTTCAAGTAATGCTAGTCTTTCCCTACTTTGGTTTTCAAAGAGTTAATTGCAGACGTAAGCATAGGGAAGTGAAGTGGAGATTAAACAGACTCTGCGTTCACAGAAACTCAAAGGCCTTGCCCGGTTCTCCAGTCCCCCTCCTCCAAGGACAAGGACATGGGTGACTTTTAGTGCAAAAACTCGTTCTCAGCTAAAGCACCATTTCCAGTGCTATCAGGCTTTGTACCTCCCTTCCCCTCCCACCCACCTAACCCTCCCTAAGATCCACCACCATTTAACCCTAAACCCCACAAACACAGCTAGCAATATCTTCGCTAGAAAAACAAACAAGCTGCAGCAACACATTGTACAACAAAACAAAAGAAAGCATCGCAAATTTGAAACTCTCACAAAAACAATAGACAGAAAGGGAACTCAAGTAGGCTTTTTCCACAACAATTCCATTTCAACTTCTGCTTCTAAATTCGGGTCGTGGCATACGTACAAATACATCCTGGAATGGAACTTGCATGGGATGAACGCAGGCGATGAGTGAAACGGTTGATAAGAGATGGTCTAGGTCAATGTGTTACCACACACCCTTGCAAGCATGTGATGTATTATTAACTGAGTGTTTTGGGGTGTGAAAAACACAAGCTCTCACACTGGAATTTCCAGAAGGATTAATTCTGCCCTGTCGTCCAGTCACACGCAATCTTTCTTCGTAACTTACAGTAGTGTGATGCTTAGGGTGTGGCCTTCAACAGCTAATTTATAGTGAACACTAGACTTGACCAGCGAAACTCAGCATATCACAATGCACTGACAGAAACTAAAAAGGAGGAGTATGTAGTTGTAGGTAATTATCGTAAATCCCTGCACATCTTGACGCTCTTCTGTATTAAGACAAAATAGAGAACTTTTCGATCAACTTTAAGTGCAATTATTATTCTTTGTTACTCTTCTAAATCTTCAAACCTGTCCTTTCTCTCAAGTGACTGCACTTTTTGGCAGCTCGGTGTCAAGACCTAAACACTTGCGAACAAGCCAAAATAATAATAACAAACAAAAATCCAAGTATCACCACTTGAATGGGCCTCTTTTTTTTTGTTTAGCACATTTGCTCTTGTTTGAAAGTACCCGTTTCTTTTAACATAAAAGTGCCCCTCTCAGTAACAAAGTGCATTCAAATCTTGCTTCTTTCTTATTAAGGTGCAAAAGGCCGATAAACAGGGTGTACAATATTACATCCTCTAATGAAACAAAACGGTGCATCCACGGCTAGAAAGTTTCGTTCGAATGTGCCACTTCATCGGCTCTTAAAGGCTCCGCCTTAGTCAAGTCTTGTCCTCATACGTGCCTTAGTCCTAACTTAGCCAAAGCACCCACTCTGCTGGATTTTGGGGAGAGCCTGTCTCAACGTGCCCACAAAGTGCCTGCTGACGCTCCAGGCCCCTCTCAGTGAGTCATCCTGCTCTGATGTGGCCATAGGATGTTGTTGCACCCTCTCTTACTAGCACAAGGAAGCTTTTTATTATTTTAAAATAAAGGTCTCGGGTTTTCAGGACACTTACTTTCAAAACTTCAGCCAGTCTTTTGCATTGAACAAAGGCGATAAAGTTTGTATAGCTGATCCCATTTTGTATCTACATTGCATTTGTTAACGATGCTAAAAAGTGGACCCTCCATTTTACTCGGCTACAGCTGTGTGCTTATTTGGAATTGGACGTAAATTTATTGCTCGTCTTATCGCTCAGGATGTTTCAGAATTTTTTTTCTTTTTTCTTTCGTGGTCCCTTGGGCAAAGATATTGAATAAGCACTTTGTATCTCCCCAACCCAAACTGCCTCCATAAATAGATATTTCTCTATCTCCATTGGATATCTTTAGTAAAGCTGTGCAAATGCATAAAAAAGGTGCTCGCTCTTTATCTCTCTTTCTGTCGCGGAAACAAACAAACGAATAAACGATTCCCTGCTTAAGTTGTTCACCAGCCGTTTGTATAACAGCGGTGCACCTCACTCATCTGTTGCATACAGTTTCACTCTCCTGCAGAAAGACTCGAAATGAAGTACATTTATCACAATTCATACTTTGGGCGGAAACTTCTGGGTTCCATTAAGTGCAGCTTAGGAAAAAAAATGGGTTTCTCAATTATAATGCTCTAAAACATCAAACAGCGTGTTTCCCCTTGCGAACTTAGCGCGATGAGAAACCTGGAGTGAAGCTGAAGGAAGATGTAACCCTATCTATCTGCAGTATACATCTTATAAAGGGTCTCATAAGATTACAACCTAATATATACACACGTATACAAATGTAAAGTGTCAAGTACCCAAAATAGTCAACTCAAAGGTCAAAAGAAAAATCAAAAGACAAAATATTAAGACAATCCCCAAAATAAGAGATAAGGAATAAGGAAAAGCAGGCCTGTGAGAGGTAAGATTTAACATGATTGTGCCCAGTGGCGATCAGATGAAGGTAGTGCTTTAGAAACACAGGACCTCATCCCTTGTCTTACCCTCTCTCTGCCAGAAACAAATTAACGAAATCTCCCCATGTCGATTCGACTCAAAACGGTAACCTGTTACACCAAAAAAAAAAAAGAAAAGAAAACATCTTTTATAGAGAAAGTAACACTTTAAATCAAACCCCTGTCCAATTCTTTCTGGAACATTTAGAAAAAAGGTGCTGCATCAGAGTATTGCATATATTGCAATCTGAGACAATAGAATTTCTTATAGTGTATGTACATGTTGCTCATTGCATTAGAAAAAGAGATCTATTGGTTGCCTTGATCACATCTTAGACCGTTCGTAGCTAACCCGTTGAAGCAGCAGTCAGCCTGGTGTTTGACACCTTACTTTTTAAGACAAGGCCCTGTAGATGCAACCCAGAGATGAGGAACTTGTTTAAACTGCATAGTAGCTTTTTCTCGTACGCCATTGTTACAAAAACACCAACAAAAAGACCCAGAAAGATGGTGACAGCACGGGTGAGTGATTTGAAGTGCCCTTCGCTCTTCCAACAAGACCAGTAACTTGGTGGTTAGTCTCTATGCGGAATGCAGAAGCTAAAAAAGGAAGAAAAAAGAAACTAGAAGATTAGATTTGCGTGACACCCTGATTTGGTTTTTTAAAGAGGACCATGTAGGTTTTTTTTGTTTGTTTTTCTTATTTTTCGCTTTCGTTCTTCCTCTCGTTTTCGAGTAAAGCCCTCTCTGACGAAGTCCGATTCATGTTGTCGCGGAGTTCCTTTGTCCCGAGGTCAAATCTTCACTACCTTCCCCGTCGGCAGCCGGACTGTGCGTGTGACTACCGTGATTTTCCTCCATGACTGATGTTCCGGTGCCCCTGTCCGGATGCCGCCGACCTTTCTCGATGTCTGCTTCCGGGCCGTGAAGTTCCAGAGGAACTTCCAGGAGCTCAGAATCTCGTATGCGTGGCTTGCGGCCTCGACGGGAAGGGATGCCGTTGCAGCCGTCTTTCTTGAGATGACGGTGGAGGTGGTCCGAGCGGACGAAGGTTTTAAAACAGCTGGAGCACTGGTAGGGGCGCAAGCCTGTGTGTACGCGCATGTGATTCTTCAGGTCGTAGTTGTGGGCAAAGGCAGCGCCACATTGAGTACACAGGTAAGGCTTCTCTCCCGTATGCTTGCGCATGTGAACCTTTAGCTTGTCCTGCCTGGAAAAGAGCATACGAAAACTTCAGATGAACCGCTACCCATGTGTTTGTGCGAATTAAACAAATTAACTCAACCTAGTCGTAGGTAAGTACACTGTAGGTTCAAGTAAGTCAATGGCAATTCAAGGCTGGAGAATTTACAAAAACAATACCATTATACATGAATACATGCTTAATACACTTAATACAGTTAAAATGCCCACTCCCAAATTACTTGATGTGCCAGAAAGTCCATTTATGACAGTGGGGTGAGTCACTAACTACTGCCTGATGTTGAATTACAAGACACACCGGTAAGGTTAGCCACACAGATCATTAGCAAAGGCAAACATGCATGCATATATTACATAAACGACATATAAACACAAATATCTATTGATATCAATTTTTTCTTGCACGTCAAAGACAGAATGTGTTCTCAAAAGAAGTCTGACGTCCTTATCTTTACCTTTAAGAGTAAAGCCAAGTTTATTTATCATTCTTTTGTGCCGAAACCACCCAAGGTCATATGAGGAAAAGAGCCATAAAGCACACAGCTTTATCACCATAATTTCTTTTTAGGCCAATGAGGCACTGAAGGGCTCAATGTTCAGTTCAGAGTCACAGTAGGCTCTAGGTTTCCCAAAAGAGCCATTTCAAAATAGTGAATGTGTTAAAAGAACACAACCGCTCTTGTTTTACAAGCAAAAATTAAAATCTTCAGTGGCGCCTGAGTTCAACTGAGGAGAGCTTTTAGTTCATGGGAAGAAACCAGGGTAAGATCGAAAATGAAAAGGTGTGCTCGGTTGAGGAACAGGTTTGGAAGAATGTGGTTTAACCTTTAATGTCTTTCCTCAGTTGTCCTCCAACAATTTCAAAGCACCATTAACACTGTACAAAATACGTAACGAAATTTTGCATTCTTTATCTCCTAAATGTTAGTCTAGCAAAACTTTCGTACCCGTCAGTTTATATACATTTCTGACTTCTGACATACCACCTGAAGCACACTGGTCTGAATGGCTAAAGAGTAAGCTTTCTTCAACAAGAGACAGCGTACTGTCAAAGTGTATTGTTTTGCACCAATAAGGGAGCTATAGTGTGGTGTCAAATGCAAGGCCCTCTGTTGTAAGACTCTGCTCTCAGCTTACCCTTCTCCGTCCCTCCCCCTAAGCTTGTGACCGGGGCAGAGTACAACTAAACAAACTAGGGTGGTTGACCCGTCCAGAATACTGGAGGCTTACCGAACACACATACGCACTCCATGGACAGACACACACCCGAGTATGTAAACACAGACATGTGCACACGTTGACGCCTACTTGTGTATTTAAACATGTTTGAATGTATCTGGAGATTCTCTCGCTCATAGTTTTCTCCACTTTCCCACACATCTGCCAAAATGTGGACGATATATACATACGCGCCTGTGAGAGAGCGTTTTCTTACACATACACACAATGTAACAGAGTGGTGCACAGAGAGATGAATTATTTAGAAGATAGGATTGATTTATTGCAGTGTGAGTGAAGCGCACTCTTAACCCCGATCAAACAGGATTAAGATTACAGTACCCCTTCCCAATAGGTGGTGTATTTAGGTGGCAAATTTAGATCCATCTCTACGCAAATAGGGTACTGGATATTTTTGGCGCAGTGTCTATTTCCAATGCGTGTCTCCTGATTAATTCATTAAGGTGATGGTTTCATGGAAGAGGTGATGCCCTTAAGTGCAGGGTAAGCCACGCAAGCAGCTTGCTAACAGAGATTCAGCATTGTAGCATGCAGCCATTTGTCTGAAAGAGGGGCTGTATGTGCCAGGGGCAATAATCAACGTAACACCCAGGGTCATAAGTTGAGCTGACTCACTGACGTAGATAGGCCACCGTACTGTAATCCCTTTCAATATCGGTATGGAGAGTTTTATAACAGCCTCATCCCTGATAACAGCAGACCAGGCTGTGCTACCACAACCCACTTTTATTGGACCCCCCTTGTTAAAATTCCAGGACTTTGTCATGCAGCCTTTCTGTCAACATAAAACACAACTTTATGGCTCACTGTGTTCTCTTTAGTATGCTGAATACCTGACCATTTAAATTTGATCGCACGCAAGATGCCGAAGCGTATGTAAAAAGACAAAATCGAGCTCTCGAAGGCGTACCTGGTGAATCGCACTTTGCAGATGGCGCATTCATAGGGCTTTTCTCCTGTGTGTGTACGGATGTGGCGTGGAAGCTTGCCTGCACCTTGGATGACCTTGGAGCAGATAGGGCACTTCTGGAAGGCCTTAGAGCGCATCTTCCTCTCACTGTTGTTACCCCCTCCAGTCGTTTGGTTACCACCTCCGTTGCCCCGTAATGACCATAGTGGTAGCAAACTTGGAGACATCGGGGCGCTGGCGGCTTCCTCATGCTGCACACTATTAAAGTACTTCAAGTAAAACTCCACGTCTGGCTCTTCGCCCTCCGGCCCATCCTCCTCACCCCCACCACCTGCCGTGGCCTGTTCCCTTTTCCGCTCCAAGGAGTCCATCATCTGTTGTAGCAAAGCACTGGCTGGGCCTTGTTCGTGCTCCCGCTCACCTGTCCCCTCCACCTCTCTCTCTGATTTGGGCTCTGCTTGATGGAGGTAGTAATGTCCATTCTGAGTGGGAGCATAAAGGGACATCATAGCCTCTGCACCTTTCCCTCGGGCTAGAACTGAAGGTCCATCCTGGCACTCCTCATCCACAATCTCGTTTTCAGGGTCACGAGGCGGCTGCGACAGGGCTTGGGCCAGTGAGGAGTAGTAGTCAGCAGGGCCGATGGGCGTGCCATTGCTGTCAGCGCCATTGCGTTGGCTAAAGTGCAGGTGTGCGGGCAGGTCCCTGAGCTCTGGCGTGCTGCAGCTGCTACCCCAATGCGCCCCCCTCTGGAAGAACTCCAAGTACTCACGGGCACGCAGCCGGATGCCCTGCTCTTTTCCATTCTTTCCTCGCTCCTCCTCTTCCTGATCTTCTTCTTGCTCACTGCCCGCCTGCAAAAAAAAAAACGAGACTACGTCATGACATCGTTCCACAACATTCATTAGTCAAGTTGTAAGAAACGCTACCCACCGGCGGGGAGAGCACTTTGGTGTCCAGCAGGTGTGTGCAGACGTCTTGGACGGGTGAGATCTCCAGCACACGGGCAGCGCTTAAGATGTCAACCACGCTGTTGCGGCTGACTGTGAGTGTGGCCGTGTAGGCAAAGTCCAAGAGGGCGGCCAGCGCCTCAGGCCGCACAAAGTCCAGCGCATAGACTTTCTGGCGGTCAGCAGCCAGGCCCGAGGTGAAAAGCTTGTGGAAGTAGGTGCTGCAGGAGGCCAACACGGAGCGGTGGGCAGGGAATTCTCTGTCTTGAGCCACTAGTAGCACATCGCACAGCAGCCCACTTAGCCGTTGCCGGTTGAGACTTCCCAGCAGGTCAGCGCTGTGTTCGGGGAAGGGGATGCCCACTGGTCCTTCCTCTACCTCGCCTGCACCCCCACAGGCCCTTGCGTCACGTCTTCCCCGCCCACCTGCTCCCGACGACATTTTCCACCAGCCTGCCGCCGAGCCGCCAATCGCAGCCGCCACCCGTCCGTCCGTCCTGCCGTCTGTCCGTCTGCCTGTCTAAGAATTTGGGAAACAGTTACAGTTACTGATCATAAAGTGACAAAGCAGGTATTAAAAGAAATGTTATTGATACTAAATTGAGGGAGAAACATTTCTAAAGTATTTTTCAAACTTGCCAATCTAAAACTTTTTTTCACAAATTAGCTTAGGAGCGCAATTGATGCTGCTGATTAATACACCAATACTTTATGTTTGGAACATATTTATGCTGTCCGGTAGCAACCATGTGGCCACTCTATCATCTTCCCAGGTAGAATTACCAAGCCCTGTATGCAAATGAGGCAGAGAGGCTAAGAGATAGTGACCAAATGGTTGCTACTATGTAAAAGATCACTGGTCAAGATTATCCAAACCACAAATGGAAGCAACAAATTATAAAAGGAAATTCTGACAACAAGCCATGACTGTAAATACACAATGAATAGGGAATCGGTGTAATTGTTGAAATGAAGAAAGTTTACAAAAATGTTGCTTTAAAGTAGTCATAACGTTTGAACAATCTACAGGTTATGTACAACATCTCATAAAGCTGTCAAAAACATGCTGTTTGACTTGTGGCATTTGAGACTTTAATCTATCTTGAAAAGCACTCTAAACAGCCTTCTAGTTTACAGCAATCAGTTCAGAGTGTTAAATGAATTAAAATATAGCAGCATGTCAGAGGGTGGCATGCCTGCTGTCATGATGGCAGTGGAAAACGAGAATCTGTACTGTGCAGCTTTGCTGGGGTGGGGGAGTGCACGGCACATAGAGTAGGGCTGGGCACCATGTGCACTGAATTGCGTGTCAGTTGGCTTCTGGGGAAGGGGGTGGGGGCAGGGGGTTGCCGGCTAAAGGCCCGAGTGGAAAAAAATCCACTAGAGGAGGAGGAGGAAGAGTAGGAGGACACACGCAGGGCTGCAAGGGAACAGTATTAAATAGGGAGGTTGTCAATCCGGTCTGAGCCGGTTACCCCACCCTGCACTGTGTGCCAAGTTTCAGGAAAGGCCTGTCCCCTTGATCACGTGTGGGGGGAGATTAAAATGATCGACCGCAGTACAGGCGAGGGTAGAGGGAGGGGGGCTCTGAAAGGCAACCCTCCTTGATTTGTCCACTGGCAAACACACGCTCAGGCATGAACACCAAACAGCCTAACTACCCCCCGCCCCTCCATCTGCCAGAGTGACCCAGCAGGGGTTGAGGCCACAGGGGGATTATACTCAATAAGAGCAATGCATTCAAATGACATTCCTTCAGATCAAGCCCCTTGGTATGTATGCAAGACCTGCTCAACCTGGCTGCTTGCTCTCTCTTTCTCTCACGCTTGCACAAAGCTGCCTTCCTCCACACCTTGAGAGCTGGCACCAAGTCAGGTCACTATTGGTGTAGCAACTAAGAGGTAGTGGGAAGTTAAAACACAGCAGCAAATCCGACCCCCACTACCTGTCTTGCGTGCATCATTGCTGTGGATGACATTCAGGCTCACCTTTCGTGTGCCGTTTTTTTCACGCCATCTAACTTCAGCGAATACAGTTAAAGAGTTCAGTGTCAGAATATGATGAAAATACCATAATCTAGGGCACATATGCACTACACAATTCTATATAGCACACTCCAGTGAAGCCTTTCCAATAATAGTCCCCCCCACTGGACCACATCTTGACTTGTTTAAGTTAGATGGTAATGCCCATAAGCCAATGGCTTAAGCTCTTCTCTTTCTGTCTCTCCCTTCACCTTTGAGCTAAATGATGGGCACCTGTAGGGCAAGCTTTGATACAACACACTTTTAGTTATCTCTCTGATAACTACACAACCCCCCACCCCCATACTTGACTAACAGGTGCATTCTATCTCATTGTTTTATTGCAGAGAATTTGAATAAGTTAAGGTAGAAGCCAGGCTGGAGGTTGGGTTAGACAAGTGTTTCCAGGTATGGCTCCGCATAAATCAAGGAAAATTGTCTGACTCGAAAATGGTGTCTATTTTAAAAGGGGAAAAATACATGGTAAGTATGAAGGTGAGTAAATGATAACAGAATTTTCCAATTCTATTCTTGTTAAACACTGTGCAACACCTGGAAAAACCTATTGAATCAGAAAAAAACATGAATTTTAGAGAAAGACAGCAAGAGTAGTTTTGCTATCATAGGGAAGTTTCTTAGAAGGGACACTCAAAACCAAAAGTCATCTCAGCTTCAGCTTGTGGGTGATAGCAAGGCACCAGTTAAGCAGCATCTCTGTCCCTGAATAAACCCAGGGCAAAGCTGAAAGAAAGAGGAAACAGTGCAAACAAACCTGATCCTGACACCTTCTCAGGGCTCCCAACATTCTTCATCACTTATTCATGGCTATGGGTGACAGGGGCCATGCAACGGCCCCAACGTCTCATTTCAGACCTCTTCTGATGGCCGCACGCACAGGCCTCAACTGCTTTGCAAGTCAAACCACAAGTTACTGCGAATACTCATCCCACCCCAGCCCCCACCCTCCCCTAACAGCCCCTCCCAGTCAATGTGACATGAGGCTATTGAAAATAGATTTTAGAGACCGTCAAAGTGTCTTAACAAGGATCTGAATTGTTTAATTCACCTGGGCAAGTGTAAACCAAACGAGTTTAGAAGTTCAACTAGCAAGTTACCTATTAGTATAAAAGGTTATGATACAACTAGTTCAGAAATAGCTCAGAACTGTGTAAGTGGTTGGAAATAATACAGCCCACACAGTTAAATATTTTTACAAGAATCATGAGGTAACTGCTGTCAATCAAATTGTGTCAAGGGTAGTTAATGTATTTGGTGATTAAGTTCTTAGAATGCAGCTGCTTCTCTCCTCAACTAATTCTAAAACAACACTAATCCACCAAAGGACACCAAACGGCAAATTTACTTGCTGATTATATGAACCGAAAACTGATACCTCAGAATGAAACATCTTAGGCAAGCACATGCCACACATTCCAGGAACACACATTGACTTATGACATAAACCAAAACAAGCAGGAGCTTTTTACGAAACACTTCGGAGTCTTTCTATTAAATTTCTTTATAAGTCACACCTTCACAAGAGCTTGGGAATCCTTTGAAAGAATATTAATGACAAATTGACTTGTATACAGTGGGCATTCCTGTGACATGCATGTCCAATCAGTATGTATGTACAAGCTAATGTTTGTGTGATTAGCTCCTCCTGCCTCATGAGGGAAGGAAGTGGAGTCACTACACTAGGTTGACAGGGTTCAAGGTCAAGGCAGAGAGGATATTACCGGATAATCGTAAACAGTATGGAGAGGGGCTGGCTGGTTCCAAGAAGAACAGGATTTTGAGCAAGGCCCTGCAAATGAGTCACTCCTGCCAGCATTGGTTAGGGAAGCATGATTGGTCGCAAAAAGAGCAAGCAGGAAGTGGGCGAACAACTGATAAAAAAAGTTGTAGTGCTGGGCCGTTTCACTGGAGATATGTCAGCAGGCTGCCAAAAATCCAGACTTGTATTCACAATGCCCCCCAAAAGGTATTGGGTGAGGCTGCTTGAAACAAGTGCACACTAGTGCAATTCTTTATTTTACTTGACTTTAGTTGCTGGAACCTTCTACAGACATGAAATTACTTCCCTCTTTGAGGGAAAAAAAAAAAATCAATCTTATGCCATGGGGTCAATAGTACAAGCAAACTACTCTTCATGATGAGAAATTAAAGGTCTTAGTGGCAAAAGGTAGAGGAGATAAGGCAAGAAACCCAGCTTGAAAAGCAACAACGTGCCTACAATCTTCCTCGACCAGCAGCAGCTTTGTTAGAATCCCATGTTAGAATGAAGCCCACGTGTGAAAATGCCACGACGCCCCCTCATAGTTTGACCAAACTTTTCCAGGCCTAACTCCCTGCATCTGTCTTTGAGCTGCCCACAACTTCGGAGTCTTTTGGACAAACTGTGGCTGGGCCAGGAAATAAGGAAAGAGCAAGAAAAGCAACACACGAAACAGAAACAAGATTGAGTAATGGCGGCAGCGCTACTCCAGCCCTTCCAGTGCCCTTGCGCTGAGGCCACAGTCCGTGTCTCGAGCTCTTCTGCTGCAGCGGCAGACTGGCCTGTTGGGCGGAAGAAGACTTCCTGCGTGACTCTGGTGATGGTGTAACAGAACCCGCTCTGTTATCAGATGACCAGCTCTCCCAGACACTGCGCTGCACACTCCACCACCAGTCCACCACAGCTTCCACTTCCCTCTTCTGCCTCTGCTGAGGAGGCAAAAAAACATGACAACCCACCCAGGATTTTCTTTTTCAGCTCTACCTCGCAGCGTATCTCTGAACGATCGCACTAAGGTAAGTATGTCAAGGACTCCTCCACCTGCTGGAGGTCGAGCTCCACAATAGCGAATGGGGGCGAGAGCATAAACTTACAGCAATTGGATTCCACATTACTGTCAAGGAAACCAAGAAGAAGGCCCCACTCATCATGTCGACAGACTCTCGGCAGATAAGAACAAGTGGAAGAAGGCCCTTTAAAGAGTGCAATGAGAGAACAATGAGATGAGCTCTCTGATTACCGATAGTGATGCTAGCTTGCAGCAGCCCATCTCCCAGCATCGGTCTTTAATTTGATCACTTCAAAAAAATGTTTCACCAACGTCCACTGTCCCCCAGACGTAGTAAACCTAAACCTTATTCAGAGAGCCAATTCAAAGATTTTTGGCCAAACAGTAGCTGGTAACTTCTACTGCCTTCAGCGCCCAGTCCTGCACTGCACAAGGGCATGAAAACAGATGCTTTATATGTCGTCACAACAGACCACAATTTTACCAAACTTTTCAAAAGGATTGTGTAAGTTCATATAAAATTTGTATTTCATAAGCATTCAAAAGCTAGTCAAACATTTCATATATGCAAGTGCGTGAAAACCTAAACAAATCACACTAGATGCAAGTCTAACAATTGAAACTTTAAAAAGTAATATTTAGTCTGAAAATTTCATAGATATAGCACGAGACAAACTCTGTGAAATAAACAAGGCAACACTTTAAGTTAGTACGAAAGAAAAAAATCGGCATGTTGGGAGCCCTGCATCTGGATGTGTATCAGCGTGAAGTTCACACGTACTTTACCTGTTGTAAACGCTGTCCTGAAACGACCCTGCCAGGTAATTTAACTATATACAGGGTTAACTGGTTTATGGTGGGTAAGAATCTCTTTGCCACTTAAACAAGCAAAAGACAATAAAGATCGGCCTCACCCCAGTGAGACAAGGAGCCTTGTCTGTGCATTATTCAGACACTGGGCGTCATCTGTGAATAAAAATACCCCTTGCGTCCTCCCTGTACCCGCACTAGTGAAAACGAGTCGAGCAAGTATGGGTTGGAAATGATCTGCATACATCTTTGAATAAAAAGAGAGAGAGAGAGAGTGAAAGAGACTGCAGCTTCCTGCAACGCCTTTGAGTCCAGGACAAACATGCAGTCTACTTATTTGACAAGTCCTTGTTAAAGACCCTTACCAAGGGAGAAGTTGTTGATGTGCATTATGGCACAGCTATAAAAAGAAAGAGGGGGCAGAGGAGCCTAAAAGGCATCTGCCAAGAGAATAGGAAAAACTTTCCAAAGTCCAAGGTTCTTAGAGATCACAATAAGCAGGATGTCTTTGATGTGAATTTTCACTTTATTTGAAACCATTTCACCGGAGATGCCAAAGTGGTAAACCCACGGTCAACCACCTTTCGTAATCAAAGCTTGAATCCGAAAATATTCTTTTTATTAAATAAAAATTTATATCAAAACAAAGACAGAGTTAAGTTAAGAAAGTACTTGGAAAGTGAAACTCGCTGCACAGAGGCTCACCAAGTCATACCTTAATACAGTAGGCCTCCGTTTTCCATCTCTATGCCATCTGCAAGTGGGTCAAGCGCTCTGAACTTAATCAAGCCAAGTCCCTCTCTTTCCCCTTTTAAGATTCCATTATTTCTCTTCTAGCTTGCCTTTCCCGTCTCAGACACCAGAGAGAGTGAGAGTGCATTTGGAGCTCTTACCGGCCGGCCAGAATTTTGTTTCCCTGTGGGTCAGCTCAGTATCCCTCTGCCTGCCTGCCTGCCTCTGTGCCTGGGCAGGGCTCTGGTCTGGAGCAACTGCAGACAGGAAACTTCCGAGTAGCCCTAGTTACACAGGCAAGCCCTTGCCTGATCCCACACAGGCAGACACCTACTAACTCCCCCACTCTATTTTCAGCCCACTGCTCTGGCTTCACTTCCCCCTCTGCGATTGGCTTACCCGCTCCTCAATCACCACACCTCCCCGCTAGGATAGGCTACTGGCTGTTCCCTTTCCTGTATGGCTAAGGGCAAGGCACTCTGGGAAGCGCAGTCCTCGAGTATGACTTCACCTGCTTCTAGGCCACTGCTAAGAACTACAAGTCCCAAACCGTTCGCTCTTGCCACCCCCACATCTGAGAGCTTGCTTCAACGTAAGCATTCAGAGCTGAATTATACACTACCGTGTGTTGCTAGCAGGATGCCAGGTATTAAAAGTACAGACCAGCCAACAAGCAGTGCCAAGATCTGTACGTATGAAAAAAAAAAAGACAAAGGGTGCCAAACGCAACTCTGTAGAACTTCAATACAGTAAATACATCTTGGCACACTACATCATCTGACATATTCAGCATTCTTGACCCAAATGAGACTTTTTTTAACACCCAAAATATTCCAGAATAGCAGTGACCCGTGTAAATGCAATCTGAGACAGAAAGGTGCATGTACAAGTTAGAGTTTGTTTCTTCACGAATGACAACAAAGGTTTTAAAAAAGAAAAAGTGGACCCCAGTGCGTAGCACTGTACCTTGTCCTACGGAATTATTTTTGGTTCCTTCCTACTACGTTCTCCGCTTGTCTAACCTCCGACAAACACACCCCTTAAGGGCTGCCTCCAAAACAACAACAACGAAAAAAGTTAACAACTGTAAGAACAAAAAAAAAAGTTTACTGAAGCGACGCCAGTGAATCGAAGGTGTGCCAAAGCAGTTATTCGGAAGACCAAAGAAAAAGAGGAATAATTCCTCACTGGCACAGGAGCCCCCTCCTACCCCCCACACACATACTCTCTCTCTCTCTCCTCTCTGTCCCCCTCCCTCATTCCTTCCTCCTCAGCCTTTCTCCCTTCAGTCGATAGGCCCTGGGCAGACGACACGGGGGACAAGCAGGGGGAAACGAGCTCACCTGCGATGGCCGTGGCGGTGCTTGTTATGGGTTAGCTCTTCCCTCCTCTTCTCTCCTCCTCTGTGGAGCTCTCTCTCTCTTAGCCGTCCCTGCTGTTCAAAGCTCTGTATGCGCTAACCAAGCACCAGCAGATCAACTCAATTCCCTTCCTGGTTTCTGGAGGGCAAAAAGGTCCCTCCCTTTCTCTCTCTCTCTTGCTCTCCCTCTCTCTTAAAGAAACAGCATTCCCCCATGCTGCTCTCCTCTGCTCATCTCTGGGGAATACAGTAAAAGCCTGTTATCATGCCATAGTGGCCACCAGCACTCCTGACAGTAACACAGCAGCAGAGTTCTCAAGGATATCGCTGGTAGAACCGGCCTGTGTTTGAACAAAGTTGTTTGCAGGGGTGTTGCACGTGTACTTTGGGTGAGCGCGTGTGCCAAAATAATGAGAGTTAACCGTCCTTCTTTCTCCCCTGTGTGTGCGAACGCAGTCGCACCCACCCATCCCATTGCCTGAGGTCATGGAGTCCCACCCCAGAACAAGCCATGGCACATTCCAGGACACTCAGGGTCTGCCAGCAGTCCCCCCCCGCAATACATATACACACACCCTCCACTGTCTCAACTAATACAGCTCACAGAGCGTACCTACTCTCAAGGGGTCGTCGGATAGAAGTGACACTATTCACTTACTGCTACACACCTTTTTGACACGTCTTCCTCCTTTATATGTAACAACCGAATCCTCACGAAAAGTAATTAAAAAATAAGTAACCAAACAACTAAACGAAACGTACCGTGATTCTCCATACTCACCAGAATCATGCTGAAAGAAGCGATGAGTGCAGTCGACCAGCGGGACAGACATGGATTATCCTCCACCACTTAAGAGACCCGTTCGCCCGCTTACCTGCTGCTGGACTGAAAGTTCTCAAAAACAGGAGGAGCAGTATATGACCTCTCTCAGAGTGACTGTACAATCGAGGACTCTCCCGTAAAACAGGGAGTGGATGCAGAGGAGCGTAATTGTGTATGACAACGAGTTATGTTTTAATGCTGAAGTATTAAGTAGGAGAAGAGCATGATGAACTAACACATGGCAGACATAGAGGGCAGTATAACTGGGACGCTTAAAATTGATTTATAATTAAAAGTTGTCAAGGTGCATTTCAAATGACTAAATTCACATTTCTGCAAACATTTTCAAAAGCGATGCCAAAGTGTTTTATAAAACATGTCTCTACAGCTTGGTTTTGTAACAACTCATTCCTAACTGGTGAGCAGCCTTGAAGCGTTGGCTAAATGGTTATCTCATTTTTTTTCTTTTTCTGGCTTAACTGAGACAAAATAATAATAATACATTAAATATTATTAATAATCCATTATGCATATAATATGCATCGTCCATTACTGGATGTTATTACAACCATGCTAAAAATATACCAAAAATGAACAGCTATAATGCAAGTCACATGTTCATCTAGCTGTCGACAGTTGAAGTCAAAAGTTTACATACACCTTGCAGAATCTGCAAAATGTTCATTATTTTACCAAAATAAGAGGGATCATACCAAATGCATGTTATTTTATTTAGCACTGATCTGAATAAGATACTTCACATAAAAGACATTTACATAGTCCACAAGAAAAAAATAATAGTTGAATTTATAAAAATGATTTTTTTTTTTTAAGTCATAGTTGTTTACTTGTTAAATTTCACTTATTTTGTTTTCTGGGAAACATGCAGGTATCTTCAATAGCTTCTGAAGGGCAGTACTAAATGAAAAAAATATATGATATTTAGGGAAAATAAGAAAAATTTACACATCTTCATTCTGTTCAAAAGTTTTCACCCCCGGCTCTTAACGCATCGTTTTCCCTTCTGGAGCATCAGTGAGCGTTTGAACCTTCTGTAATAGTTGCATATGAGTCTCTCAGTTGTCCTCAGTGTGAAAAGATGGATCTCAAAATCATACAGTCATTGTTGGAAAGGGTTTAAATTCACAAAAATGCTGAAAAACCAAAGCATCTGTGGGACCTGACGGATTTTACTGAAGAACAGCGGGCAAGTATATGTAAACTTTTGAACGGGGTCATTTTTATAGATTCAACTATTATTTTCTCTTGTGGGCTATATGTAAACATCCTTTAAGTGAAACAACTTCAGGTCAGTACTAAATAAAAAAAATAACGTACTTTGTATGATCCCTCTTATTTTAATAAAATAACTAACATTTCACAGATTCTGCAAGGTGTGTGTAAACTTTTGACTTCAACTGGATGTGTTTTATATTATGTAATATAAAAAAAGTACATTAAATACAGTAAACTGCAAGAAAACCTTAAAACATTGTCCAAAACATTATAAGACCGACAACAACTACAGGCATATAATCATTCACAAATAAGTTTTATTTTTATATTAGAACTGTATTCAACACATTCCATATGGTAATAAAATGACTTATATCCTCTTCTTTAAACTAGTCCAAAAAAAAAACAAACAAAAACAAAAATAAAATGCCATTTTAAGACTGAAAACAGTACCATTTGTACTGTACATATATTTTATACACATAAGTGTGGCGACGCATTCACTTTGTCGGAGCTGAATGCCAGTGTGTAATACAGTTTCAATGTTACTGAAAAGTACTAGAGAAAGAGGAAAAAAAAGAAAAAGCTATTTAGAGCAAGTGGGCTTTAGCCACACTTCACAATGCCCATCTGTAACACCCGTGTATTTATAAGACCTACTAATACAGCAATATCTGCTGAGGTTCATTTGATCTGCATAGCACTGTACATGGTGGCCTGAGACGTTACTTTGCACTTTATATACCACTGAAGACCAGACTATGAGTGTACCTGTTGTGGTCTCTGACGTGTTTAAATTCATTGGGCTTATTGTAAAAGCACTGTAAAGATAGGTGCAACCCTGGCTGTATTCAAACTTGAAATCAAAAGCATGAAATTTAAAAGAAATCATTTAAGCATAAGTTAGAAACAATAATTCTTCCCAAATATACTCTTCTGAAGATGATTTTAAGTTGAAAAATGAAGCAAGATTGAAGAAAAACCGTTCAAGCATTTATGAATACTAAATGACTGATCTTTTCCACAGGCACAGCAGTAGGACAAGGGGCATCTGATACAGGAACTCTAATTAAGCTTACGTTTCTTTCTGCTAATGTGTGGCCATTGGTTGGCGTGACTTGATTACTTGCTACCTGTACGTCTGCACTTGAGCGCTGCTGATTTGGCCATCTTGCATTTATAATCATCTTTGCAATAAACCAACCTCTATGATCAACAATAGCCCTCTTTGGTTTTCTTTCTTATTTTTAGATGCAAATGGCAGTTGATTCTCAATTAAATGTTTGCCATTGAACCAAGCTATCCATTTTAACACAGTGTAATGCTAACTGCCAAAAAAAAGTAGCGCTTTAGCAAGAAAAAAAATAATAAACCGACTATGAAAAGAAAACAAAAACATCATAAAACTAATGGAGTAGCTGTTATACAAACAAAACCTAGCTGATCTTTACCAATTTGGACGTTCCTGAATAATGTGGTCGTTAAAAATACAGCCACTCCACCTGAGTGACTCTAATCTCCATATTCGTTCAAAAGACTGTGTTCCAACACCAGAGGCTCTCATAAAACAATGCCCCAGAACGCACCGCAGTGGAAGGGAAGAGCAAGCGGAGAACGGCAAAAGAGCGCACAGCGGTGTGTCGGAGGCTTACAAGCATACAGGCCTGTGAGAGCAGAAAGGAGAGAAGTAGAGCGGAGGATGAGATGGCATGGGTGGCTACGCTGTGAGCCAGCGTTCATTCAGCGCTATGAGTGGGTGTGCTGGGCTGGTGAAGGCCCATGGTTTTACACAACCATCCAGCGAAATCCACCTCCTCGACCTCGGCCCGCTTGATGAACGTGTGGCCCTGCAAATAAATATCACATCAATTACACCATGAACAGGTTTTGGTGCCAAGGAGTCGATGTTAATTTTATTTTCAGTACAACCTGCCTTGATTCATTTTACCCCTACAAGTAATGCATGATGTTCTACAATGTCAATACCATACCGAGTGCAATTGGGGAAAACATTTCAAGTTGTAACTAGAGCTAACTGCTGTACTAACATGGCCAAAAACTGACACACTGGAGGTTTTGTCACTCCAAACAGCTCTCGCTATTTAAAGGAATAGTTCACTCAAAAATTAAAATTATGTCATTAATTACTCACCCTCATGTCATTCTAAACACGCAAGACCTTTGTTCATCTTCAGAACACTAATTAAGATATTTTGGATGAATTCCGAGAGCTTTCTGATGCAACTGATACGTTCAAGACCCCGAAAGGTAAAGGAGAAGTTCACTTTCACAACAAAAATTTACAGATCATTTACTCACCCCTTTGTCATGCAAGATGTTCATGTCTTTCATTCTTCAGTTGTGAAGAAGTTATGTTTTTTTCAAGAAAACTTTTAAGGATTTCTCTCAATATAGTGGACTTCTACGGTGCCTGCGAGGTTGAACTGCCAAAATGCAGTTTAAAGCGGCTTCAAATAGCTCTAAACAATCTCAGCCAAGGAAGAAGGGTCTTATCAAGCGAAATGGTTGTTTTTTTTTCTAAAAAAAAAAAAGACAATTTAAACACTTTTTAACCTCAAATGCTCATCTTGTCTAGCTTTGCGTAAACTCTGTGTATTCTGGTTCATGACAGTTGGGGTGTGTCGAAAAACTCCCATCGCATTCTCTTCTCCAACTTCAAAATCGTCCTACATCGCTGTTTTATCTTTTTTTTTTTTTTAAAGGGCATTTGATCTTCTTTGCATGTTCACTTTGTAAACACTGGGTCGGTACTTCTGCAGCGATGTAGGACAATTTTGAAATTGGAGGAGAAAATGTGATGGGAGTTTTTCGACATACACTAACTGTCTTGAACCAGAATACACAGAGTTTACGCCGAGCTAGACAAGACGAGCATTTGAGGTTAAAATGTATATAAACGTCCTTTTTTTTTTGAAAATCATTCACTAGATAAGACCCTTCTTCCTCGGCTGGGATCGTTTAGAGCCCTTTCAAGCTGCATTTAAACTGCATTTTGGAAGTTCAAACTCACGAGCACCAGAGAAGTCCACTATATGGAGAGAAATCCTCTTGGATGACATCTTGGATGATAAGGGGGTGAGTTCTGGAAGTGAACTTCTCCTTTAAGGACATTGTTAAAATAGTCCATGTGACATCAGTTCAACTGTAATTTTATAAAGCTACGAGAATACCTTTTGTGCGCAAAGAAAAAAAAAAACTGTCAGCCTTCGCTGTGCGTTCACGAGAGTACCACGCCACCACATGCATGGGTCGACAGACACAGAAGAGAAGAAATTGTTGAATGAAGTCGTTTTCTTTGTGCACATAAAGTATTATCGTAGATAATAAAATTATGATGTCACATGGACTATTTAACAATTTTCAACAACTTTTCTGGTCCCTGAATGTCATAGTTCCATTGCTGTCTACGCAGGGTCAGAAAACTCTTGGATTTCATCAAAAACATCTTTAATTTGTGTTCTGAGGATGAATTTTGGGTGAACTAACCCTTTAGTAACCCATGTTATTCCATTAGATATTGTCAGTAAAACTAAAATTTTAATTTAATGTAATTTAGAGTCTGTTACCATACAGGTAAATGTACGTACCATTAGCATCTTAAGGTCAGCTCTGTCAGCAGGGTTCTTAATGAGGCTGTGAAAAACACAGAAAAAAAAAAAAAAAAAAAACATTAAGACAAAATATATTTCTCAATCAATAAAACATTAGCCCAGAAATCTAGAGGGAGGTGTTGAGGTTTTTGTATTACTGCCTTAATTTGACAGGACAGTAAGTATTTTTACAATTAGTGTTTTGATTGAGGTTTTTTTTTTTTTTTGCATAGTCAAACTGCCTTGTGCAGTCTTAATCTGCCAGTCCCAGTAAACAAATGTTTGAAGGACTAAACAGACATTGCAAGTCACTGCTTACTTTCGGAGCAAGTGTACAACAGCGAGGCCAACTGTAGTCAGATAAGTGTGTGCACATGTCGGACAAACCTAATCTACAATTATATTATCAAGATCAGTTAGCTGACTTTGCAAAAACCAAACTGGTAGATTTCAGTCAGACTAAACCGTTTGCGTGATATTTTAAAGGGATAGTTCACTCTCATGTCGTTCCAAACCCGTAAGATCTTCTTTCATCTTCAAACAAAAATGAAGATATTTTTGATGAAATCCGAGAGCTTTCTGACCCTGCATGGACAGCATTCATGGCCCAGAAAGGTAGTAAGGACATCAATAAAATAATCCATGTGAGATCAGTGGTTCAACCACTTTGATCGTTCAACAATTTTATGAAGCTACAAGAATACTTTTTGTGTGCAAAGAAAACCAAAATAAAGACTTTATTCAATATCACCACACATGCGTGTGCATTTCTCTGCTTTACTCTCGTGGATGCGCGGTGAAGACTGACACGAAAGAGAAGACATTGTTGAATAAAGTCATTAGTTTTAATTTCTTCGCGCACAAAAGTATTCTCGTATTCTCGTAGCTTCAGAAAGTTAAGGTTGAACCACTGATGTCACATGGACTATTTTAACAATGTCCTTACTACCTTTCTGGGCCTTGAACGTGTCGGTTGCTGTCTATGCAGGGTCAGAAAGCTCTTGGATTTTATTAAAAATATCTTAATTTGTGTTCCAAAGATAAATGAAGGTCTTGGTTTTCGAACGACATGAGGGTGAGTAATTAATGACAGAATTTTCAGTTTTGAGTAAACTAACCCTTTAAAACGACCAGTAATTGCTTTAGCCTGATGAAAGTATTTAAAGTGCATTTAAAAGCAATCAATGAATTTAACAAGAAATACATGGAGGAAGTAGATTTGACATTGGGAACGATGCAGTCCAGATTCAAACCTGCATTCCCCAAACTATACTACAACAAAGGTGTCCTATCGGGCTCCTGGAGGTCCACTATCCTGCAGGGTTTAGCACCAATCCTATGTAAACACACCTGAACCAGCTAATCAAGGTCTTCAGAATTGCTAGAAACATCCAGGCAAGTGTTTAGAGCAGGTTGGCCCTCCAGGAGCAGGAATAGACATCCCTCTACCACGACCCTTTTATCAAGGTCCAACTTTGCCGTAGTTCAGAAGTAGGGATGCTTATTTTAACCAGTTAACCGTTAATCGACAGGAAGAATTTTAACCAATTACTATCAGTTTAAAAGGTAATTTAATTTAATTTAATTTTTTTTTAGTAATATATCAAAATATTTTAAAACATTTGCTGGATGGTTAAAATAAACGAAAAGATAAATCGTGTAGGCCTATAACGTTAAGTTGCATTTTATTATTACATTCAGAAATAGACCTGATGCCGACACGAAATGTTTACAAACACTATAAACATAGGATATTTTAGTTCCCCTCACTCCACAAAAAATCCTTTCATTTTAACAGTATTCAGAAAAGAACGAAAAATATAAGAAGCTAGGCTATACAAACAAATTCATTTATGCTAAAGCAAAACTGAAACTAACGTTGGGTCTCTCATACGACACAAATCCAAATGTTTCCGTATTCAAAATGTATTTGAATGCCAAAATATTATTTATTATGTAAACCTGATTTTGTACTTTACTCGCATTCCGATATCCGCATAAAACAAATTGTTTGGTATAATATCACAGCAGTACGTTGATAACGACTAAGCAGTGTGTTTTTTTCCATATGTTTGGCTGACCGTATTTTACTATGATAATGGAAAGGCTGCACTGTCAAGTTAGAAATGCTTAACTGTGTGTGCGGCACAATCACTTGATTTTTTTTTCCCTTCTAACAGTGGAAACAACTCCTAGTCATACAGATAATCAAAACCGTTAACGGTTTGCTTTTATTTGTGTACATTCAGAATAAAAACAAATCTTTGTGTATTTGTAAAATAAAGAAAAATAGGACGCCGCTTTCAACAGTCGTCCTTTTGCACAGCACAAAAATGAACCAAAACTCTGCATACTAGCAACTTGTTGCACAATTTTTTCTTTCGTTTTGTTAATTAAGTAAAAAATGTATCGTATAGGCCTGTTCATTCATTATATATATATATATATATATACATCCTAACTTTAGTATGTTTTTCTCCATTCGTAAAAGCACTGCAGGTACGTGATGTGATGATGGTAAAATTGGTATTTTTAACAGGTCACAATGCTTATCATTTCAAAATAATTTTAAATAACATTGTTGTAGCGCCGTTGCACTGTGGGCGTCCTGAGTTCGAATCCCGGCTTGTAGACCTTTCTCAATCCCACCCCCTTCTCTCTCTACCTACATTGTCCTATCTAAAAAAAGGCATAAAAACGCCAAAAATAAAATCTTGTCCGTTAACAGTTAATAATTGGTTAATAAGCGTCGGCTGTCGGTTAGTAAAGATAACTGAAACGAACATCCCTACTCAGATGCCGTTTTGTCCAACACTGAAAACTTTGCATGTTCAAGAACACACAGGAGCTCACCATTTTGTCACAAACTCCTCAAAGTCTGTGGTGAAGACGCCATGGGGCAGCTTGGGTGGTGGCTGCAGATGCAGAGACAGGTGGAGAGCAGAAAAAGGGGTGATATTGAAGTGAAACTGCTACATAAAAATACTATAAAAGGCAAAAATAAGCACAAAGGAAGTAAGCTGCACGCTAAGCATATTCTCTGACCTCATTGACAATGTAGTCCAGTAGCTCAAATATAGCCATGGCTGGCCTGCTGTCCATTCCGTGTCCTGGGGGAAAACAATTCGCAAGGCTCAACGAAAACACGCATATTACGCAGACTGTGGAGAAGATCGAATGCGCATAAAACCAATGCCAATGTTTGGGGAAATTAAAGTAGGTCTTACCGCTAACCGGTCGTCCTGGAGGCCTGGGTCTTGGGGACATGCTGTGGCCTTCTGCCCCACCTGTGTCCAGCACTGGCCGGCCAAATATGGCCTCCAGTTCCTTGGCATCGGGAGGGGGGATGGGGTAGCGTCCAATAGCCAGCTCAACCAGCGATAGGCCCATGCTCCACACATCCGACTGAACTGAATAGTGCGTGCCCTGGAGTCTCTCCGGCTGTCAACGCAGAGAGCAGAGAACAAGTCAAAGCTCTACTAGGGTGGGGCGCCGCACCCTGCAGGTGGCCAGGAGGAGTGGGCTAAAACCTGGCAGCGACTTCCTCCTCTCCACATGGAAGAATCCTGGGCACCGGCACAGGGCTTGGAACGAGAACGACTGGGGGTTGGGGAGGGAAGTGGGCGGGTGACTCACCGACATGTACGACCGTGTTCCAACGAAGGAGTTGGCCATGGAGTCGATGAGCTGGCCACTCACGCCAAAGTCGCACAGTTTGATCTCACCGCGCGAGTTCACCAGGATGTTGGAGGGCTTAACGTCTGTAGGGACCAGAGAGAGAGAGAGAGACCATGTAAGACGGAGGGCCGGGGTCCAAATCCCAGCGGCACCACCTGGCTTTTCATCCCCCTTCGAACGCCCTTTCTCCAGCACGCCCAGCAAAAACATTTCGCAAGATGCTCTGCATACTGCAAAGTTAGCTTCGACAACACCGTCGCAGCAGAAGCGACAGGCATGCAAGCCACTTTCCACCTCCCTCCTCTTAAACACAGGGCAAGAGGAGCAAATAACAGTGCGGACATGCAACGATTCCACACATGACGGGCCCTCCTTCAGCCCTAACACCCACTGGGAGTGGACAGAGGGGTGAGAGTGGGACAGGAAAAAGCAGGGAGGGGGTTGCAGGGTGCGGCTGCCATGTAATCACATCCGAGAGGCTGTAATTACCGGCTGGGCTCCTCGACAGCTCCTCGCAAGCAGCCGAGCGCTCCCTGCCACAACAGCACAACTATAGGCCTGACCCTCCCTGTCTAACCCTGCAAACCCAGTGTGGCTCCTTCAGACCCTCATGCAACCCTACAGAGAAACTGATACTTTGCATCTTCAGACATAGTATTATTGCTCAAATGTTGGTTGCACCACACTATTTCTATGATCTACTTTGAAAAAGTGCCTATGTAGTGCTTCTATTCAAACGTTCAAGTGTAGCATGGGAATAATATCAACTTTTGCAATATCTTTGCTTTGTTTAATCTCAGGTTTGTAGTCGTGTGAAGGTCTCTGGATAGAGCTCCAGCAAATACCTTTGAAAAAGTGAGGCCTAATCTCTCTATAATAATCATTTTTAAGCTTCTTATGCAATTTCAATAGCTGCATTAGGGGGCTACTTCCTGCTGCCATCCAGCGCGTGTACGCACACGTACGTTTTCTAAGATATTAGTGAGGAATGTGGCTCAGTGTGTACCTCTGTGCATTATTTGGTGCTTCTCCCGAAGATACGCGAGACCTCTGAGTACCTGTGGAGAGAGAGTTGCAGATATCATCGATAGGGTTTATCTCTCAACCGTCAATGCGGTATCTAGCTTCCTGAATTTACAGAACGTGTTACATAGTCTAGTCTTTACAAAACAACTTCTGCTTTGTGATTGCTGAAAGCTGAGACGCATTCGCTCACACGTGTAATAAACAGTATGGACGCACATAAACAGATCTCTGCACCCTTGTTTGGATTTACTGCTAAAGTGTTTGTCTTCTGTCGTGATCAAATGCGAAGCAGAAGTTTAACCCTATTCATTTGGAAGAATACGGCTAAATGTGTGTTGAAAAACGTGCATGTTTTGGTGACTCTGACTTGAAAGGGAGTTTGCACATCTGTGGGTGTGGTCGCAGCTTTATTATATTGAGGTCTGTGCGTACTAGTGCCAGACATGTTACGATGGAGGTTGTGTACCATTTTTTGGATTCTGCTTTTAGACAAGAAGAGCAGGTTGCCTTCTGTACCTTTCATTTAATGGATTTCTATAGCTGTTTCACAATAACCTAATCTTTGTTAATGTACATTACCCATGCATATGTGCAATTTCTTTAAATAAAGTCTTTCAATTTTTATAAACACAATTACCGTAATTAACTGCACAGCAAAAACAAGAAGTTGGAAGAGTTAAACTATATTCTAGGGATACAATACTATAGACCAGATTTACTTACAGCTTTATTAACCATCTTTTGGTGTTAAAATAGCACTGACACACAAGATGCACAACAAACAATTAGCGCTGAAAAGGTTGGGACACAGTTATTTTTGGGCCTGACGTATTGAATATGCATTTGTAGGAGTTTTGCTTTCAAACACAAAATTTATGGGAGGAAAGTATTAAATGTATCATGCAACAAGATTTACTAACGTTAGCGTTTGTCAAATTACTGGTATTTGCGCCATTATTTATCACCCAAAACAAAGCATGTCTTAAAGCATACAGTAATTTGCATTGCTCTTGGTAGATTGTGCTGGTCATTATGAAAATGACCTGGCTGCGTCTGTGTTTTTAATGTGCGCATTGTCAGTAAATCACACACAGAATTTTCCCCTCCCATCTGCGCTTTCATGGAATTGTGCTCTAACGCTAATTTGCCCTGTTTAGTAAGTCTGGCCCTAATTGTCTAAGTAAGACAGAAATAAAGCACTAAGAACTAAAAGACATCACAACATCATGATATACAGAACGAAAAATGTATATAATTTTTTTTTAGATTTGCTAAATATTCCACGTAACTGTGTTTAATAAACTTACTCTTAAAGAGTGTTAGATGACAGCAAAGGTAAATGTGAAAATAGCGAAATAAATACGCACAATTAATATCTGCAATATAGAGTCAAACCAAAAATTATTCAGACACCAGAGATAATTTTTGATTTTTTTTTTTTTTAACTAATGGGTGCAGGTTTATTTATGTAAGTGAGGATAGCAAAATGAAGTAAACTGTGACATATTATACCCCAAAATATTTCTTCATACAGTGGACTACCAGTAAAATTAATAAAAATTTGGGAGCAAAAATTATTCAGACATTGGTTGCCATAACCATGCTTTGTTACATACATTTCTATCAAAGTTATCTGACACTATCAAGATTAATTTGTTCTGACACAGTTTAACGTTTGAATTCTTGTCATATTTTACCATTTTCTAAACCAGTGGTTCCCAACCACGTTCCTGGAGGCCCCACAACACTGCACATTTTGCATCTCTCCTTTATCTGACACACCCATTTCAGGTATTAGAGTCTCTACTAATAAGCTAACGATCTGAATCAGGTGTGTTTGATTAAGGTGACATGGAAAACATGCAGTGTTGGGGGCCCTCCAGGAGCGTGGTTGGGAACCACTGTTCTAAACTGCAGCAAATAAAGAAGGGGTCTCCAAACTTGTTCCTGGAGGGCCATTGTCCTGCAGAGTTTAGCTCCAACTTTCCTCAACACACCTGCCTGGAAGTTTCAAGTATACCTAGTAAGACCTTGATTAGCTGGTTCAGGTGTGTTTGATTAGGGTTGGAGCTAAACTCTGCAGGGACACCGGCCCTCCAGGACCAGATCTGGTGACCCCTGGAATAAAGTGTGTTCATGTGAAAAATGTTGAAGGCGTCTGAATAAATTTTGGTATCTTTGGTATCTAACATAGAACAAATTATAGAAAAATATTTATTTTTGTGTCACAAAAAATTAATTCTACCTTAGAAATCTAACAATTAATGTAAACTTAGCTAGATAATAGCATTAGAAACACTTTCAAACTGACTGTAAAGCGCTTTATAGTAAAATTTGTGAAAGCACTAAGCACCCTTATGTCGTTCCAAACCTGTGAGACTTTCATTCATCTTCAGATCACAAATTAAGGTATTTTTGATCAAATCCAAGAGCTTTCTGACCCTGCATAGACAGAAACACAACTACCACATTCAAAAAGCCCAGAAAAACATCAATAAAATAGTTAATGTAACATCTGTAGTTCAACTGTTGAACAAAGAAATTGCTAAATAAAGTCATAATTTTTGTTTTCTTTGTGCACAAAAAGTATTCTCGCAGCGTCGGAAAATTAAGGTTGAACCTCTGATGTCACATGGACATTTTTAACAACTTCGTTACTACCTTTGTCCTTTAGTCCTTGAACATGGTAGTTGCGTTGCCATCTAAGCAGGGTCAGATAGTTCTCGGATTTCATTAAAAATATCTTAAATTTGTGATCCGAAAACGAACGAACGTCTTACAGCTTTGGAACAACATGACGGTGAGTAATTAATGACAGAACTGTCATTTTTGGGTGAACTATCCCTTTAAGGATCATGCATAATAACAAGAATATTGCTCACAGCAGATTTGGACCAGAAATTGTTAAAAGCAATAAATCTGGAGAACATATGTAATGGTAAAATGCACAAAAATGAACAAAAACACGTTACAACTAGGCTTTAACCTTGTTAACCAAATAATCACTGTTGTGTCAGTACAGTAATATAATGGGAGGATAATACTTACAGCTATGCTAACTTTACCCAAAATTTCTTCAGGGATTCTTCTGGCTTCCTTCAGCACTTGATCCAAAGAACCTCCATCCTGCAGACAAATAGGTGTCAGTGTGCCGTAACACTTTTGCAATGAGCCTTAAACAACAACATTGGTCCCACCATATGCTCCATACAGATGCTGATTTCTCCATCGCTGTAAAAGGCGCCGTAAAACCCTACGATGTAAGGCGAGTTACACTCATGTAGGACCTGCAGCTCTCGTATAATCTGGTTCCTGATGGCTGGTTTGATTTCCAAATGAATAAGCTGTCGAAAATACAGAAAGTTCAGCCATCGTGACCAATTTAGCAGCAGGTGCACAAGTCTATCACCACTTACCTTCCTGGCCATGACGAGTCTTGAGGGTTTATGACGGACTTTGTGGACGACCCCACCGTTACCTGCGCCGAGTTCACATATGGGGTCAAAATCTTCATCTTTGAGCTCGCCTACTTGGGCTTTCTGGGTGAGGAAAGCCTCGAGACGCTTCCTCTGCTGTTCATCCAAGTCTAGTTCTCCTAACTTCCTCTGCAAGGCCTCCAGGTTGGCCCTGAAGACAGGACCAGGTGAGACCAGGTAAACCAAGTAAGTGTTAAATACATCCAACTAAATACTTACTCTGCTGCTGCATCAATGTTGGTTGACTGTCCTTCTCCTGTAGGTGTTATAATCAAGGGGACCGGTCTTCTTTTTGGTGCCATAGTGCCTGCTATCTATTTCAACGAGCACAACCAGGTTGTCTCTGCTGACATCCAATCCTTCAAATTGCTACACAAACCCTTGCAGTTGTGTCTATAGAAGTTTCAGAGATTCGTAAGCCCCTAATTTCAACACCCTGTCATGCCTCCAAAAGCCGTACCAAATAATATTTAGGTGTCAAGTGGAAAGAGCGACTGCCATAGGCGCAAAAGTGCACGAAATGCAGTTTATTTCAGCGCGTTCATCGCTGGAATGTCTCTTCGACACGGCCTCTGACTCGAGAGCGCTCCCACAGACAAAAGGCGGCAAAAGACAAGTCAGGCCTGTCGTTCGCCACCACAAGACCGACCGCGAAATGCTGTCCGAAATTGTTTGGCCCGGAGGACCCGCGAAAACAGAAGTTGAAATTTCCCCCAAAGAAAAAAAAGGAGGGGGAAAAAGTCCGGCCAGGAAGCCGCTATCCAACCAAGAGGAAGCGTTCACAAACTCTCGCGAGAACTGTCGTCAGAGCACTCGAGTTATCGCGGGGTTTGACAGAAGGGATTATTACTTTGAATAAGAACAACATCTAGTGGTGAACTGAAGAACTGTGGAGTTCACAAAGACCGTCACAAGGGAAACTGCCGCCAAAATACGTAAGAATACAAATTTCTAAAACGTTTTAGCAGCTAATTACAAATTTGTTGTAATATAACACGTAGTATTAATCTTCTTAAGTCTGAGCTTCGTGTAAACCCTGGTAAGTTGTGCAGTTGGCGAACAACTTGAGAGTAAACTACATACATTAATATGAAAAAAATATAGTTTATAATAATGATTTACCACTGCTTTACTTTACCAAAGTAGCAAAACACGCAAATACCTCAGTAAATATAAAAGTAGTAGCTATCAAACTCACCAAATTAAAACTTTTTTGTTATAAGTTTTCTAAGTTTTTAAAGTTTTTTCTAAGTTTTATTATAGTACAATTAACTAATTATGGTATTCTGAGGGGAAAACAAACAAAAGCTATATTACTGTACACTTCTAAGAAATACTTAACTACCAGTCAAACGTTTTTGAACAGTAAGATTTTTAAAGGTTTTTTAAGACGTCTCTTCTACTCGCCATGCCTCAATTTATTTGAAACAAAGTACAGCAAAAACAGTAAAATATTGAAAGATTTTTACTATTTAAAATACCTGTTTTCTGTTTGAATATATATTTAAAATTTAATTTATTCCTGCGATCAAAGCTACATTTTCAGCATCATTACTCCAGTCGTGTCACATGAGCCCTCAGAAATTATTTTAATATGCTGATTTACTGTTCGATAAATTATAAAAATTATAGAAATGAATACTTTTATTGACCAAGAATACTTCAAATTGATCAAAATAATAATAACGTTACAAAATATTTCTATTTCAGGTAAACGCTGTTCTGAACTTTATCTTTATTAAGGAAACAAACAAACAAAGAAATTACTCCGCTGTTTTCAACAACATAAAAAAAAAAAACACTTACAGTAACAAACATTACAGTTTAGTAACAAAACATTTTTGAGCAGCAAATCAGAATATTGAAATGATTTCTGAGGGTTAATATGACTGGAGTAGTGATGCTAAAAATTCAGCTTTGAAATCAGGAATAAATTACATTTTAAAATACATTCAAATAGAAAGCAGTTAGTTTAAATAGTAAAAATATTTTAAAATTTCACTGTTTTTGCTGTACTTTGACTCAGATAAATGCAGACTTGGCAAGCAGAAGAGACTAACCTAAATCCAAGATTTAAAAATCACTGGAAAGACGGTTATTTTAAATCAGTTTAATTAATTGCACACATAATTGACAAGTGTTAGAGCTTTTACAGTTCGATTTCAGTTCAGACAGGGACAACCGTTTCGCTCCTAACGTCAAATCCCACGTTGAGGACATCGTAGAAGGTCACCGATTTACATTTTCCTCAGGAAGTGTTGAGAGTAGCCAATAACAATGTATTTGTGCCCTGGAGCAACTGGAGGCAATTCAAAACTTGATAAAATATTATTATTTTTTATTGGCTTTTAATATGAACATATAAAAGACACAAACAAAACATTTACATCAAGAACTGCAAGCCACTGCCCATGCTGTCTTAAGCACTGTAATAAGAGGGGATGCCTCCATTCCCAAAAAAAACACTTCAACCTCACCTGGCTACACAGAGGCCGTCTTCACCTCTGAGCTGGAAATATATTGTCAATCAATCACCAACTTTTCACTGTAAGCAAATGTACATTTTATCCACATCTAATAGATCATTCTAGGTATCTAAAGATGGAAGTCTATTTAAGAAGTTCCTTACCTTAAATGTGAAAAAGTGGTCAAATTTAGGGGAACATACTACATTACGGGCTTATTATGTGAAGCTCTTTAAAAATATAAAGGGGGGGAAAAAATTGGGCTATCATGAAGATGGAAGACCATGCCGACTCAAAGACAAACAAGTAATTTAACCCTTCATGGCGATATTCTTATGTTCAGAAATTCCCAAACACAGATAGGATACAGTACTGAGTATTCAAGTCAGAATTCAGGATTAGTTGAAAAAGAAAAATAAACTTTAAAACTACAACTAGTGAGCTTAATACAGTGATTTTTCTCTGAAACCTTGGAGGACAACAAAATATGCTATACAGCAATATCCATATGCCTTGAAAGTACATCTTAATTTCCAGATCAGAAACCTAGACTGCCTTACGTGACCTGATGGTGAAGGTAATATTGTACACAATGCTGGAAAACCTGGTTCGAGTGTCAAGTTCGACTGAGAAGAAAATGTAAAGACAAGTAGAACACGTCATCCCTGAGTCCTCCTCAACAGATCAGCCGTCTGGATGTGCCATTTGTGTTTGGTCGTTTAGCGGGAGTTTAATTCTTCCGAGGTTTAGGTCAAGTCTGCATAGTCCTGACTAAGCCCCGTTACGTTCGGACTGTTGCAAATGGCTGAATGTGCGCCTAACAACAGCAGGCCGTGAGAGGACGCAGCGTTATCTACCATCACAAAGCAACATGCTGGAAACTCATGAAATTGCTGCGAAATGCCTCATAAAATGCACAAACTTAATTCAAATAAAAGAGGCAGAAACTGTTAAATCAATAAATACTCAACAAATTGAGGAACATATTTAAAGATACACGCCTGTCGCTGAAGTCAGCACCACCTCACTTGGCTGAAATGAACACACACAAGAAAAAACCTCCATACAATGGGCTCAAACAAATCAGCCATTCGTCCAAACTGAAAAAAATAATAATTATTTCAGGTATTTTGCCAATAACGTCAGCTCCCCTACTAGACAAACCTAATAATTTATTACAGTTGTGTCTAAAAGAAAACTAAAACCACTCTTTGTCCTCTCCTCAACCTGATATATATCGTTCTACCTTTGTGTAGTCATAACTTCAGCAGCCATATACAAACTGAAACGACTAAAAGAAAGCAATAAATGACACGGAGACCTGCAATTTCCTATTAAATGATCAGAAAGAATACATCATCATTGTTAGCTATCATACAATATTTACTTGCTGACAAGCATACCAAAAAGTTGATGTCGAAACGTCATTCTTTCTGAACTAAATGTCGTATTGCGCACTACATTCAGTCACTACACACTAGTTGACGACAGACTTGACCGGAAACTCGTTGCTCGAGTCAGAATCACTTTTAATATGATGCCTACATGGGCAAGCACAAAATAATGAGCAATGCATGATGCCTCTCCAGTGTTGCTGCACATGAGAAAACGAAAGGGATTGAAAACAAAATAAAAAAAAAAAAGCCCAAAAAAAAAACAAAAAAAAACAAATCAATAACCCTCTGGTCAAGTTCAACTGTTAGACTGAGGTAGCTTGTCAACTTCTGTGGACAAAGTCAAAAAAAAGTGTATATGAGAGAGAAATATGGAAATTTTTCAGTATTGTCTCCAAATCACATTAAAACAAACAGCTAACAAACATCTTATGTGGAGGACTAACAGAAAACGCCTGGCTGTATGTTCTCGACCCGAAGGAATGAACATTTTGGAGATACTGTAGCTTGTCTCACAATGTTTTGAAGGCCTGAACAGCTTCGTATCAAACTAAAACTGGCAAGATCTTAAACGCCCCTGTCAGAACACAAAGTGGAGAAGAAGTCGAGGACGATAAGAGTAGAACTGAAGGTGGTGTTACTCTTCCATGGTCATTAAAGGGAGAATACAGTATTAAGATGCAATGAATGATTGGGAATGGCTTTGCGGGGCATCTACAAGTTGGTCGACGTGATGCCCGACTGCTCCAGAGGTCAGCAGCGCATGAGTGTGCATGTCTGTGTGCGTGCATGAGTGTGTAAATGCGTTCGGGAGAGGACACGGGGACACGTTTCTTGAATTTCCAAGGCTCAGATCCCATCTACACCCCCCCCCCAACAAGTCTTAGTGTCCTGCCGGTCTCAGTAAGCGGTGACCAGGTCTTTGTCATAATCATATCTGCCCCGTTTAGGGGCGGGGCTGTCCTGGCTGTCATCCGTGTCCTCGCTGTCCTCAGCTCCGCCCCCTCCTTCTTCATCCGACGAGTCGTCCAAAGTCAGATCCACTACGGCTCCGCCTCCCGACCCGGCGCTGGCGCCGCCGGTTCCTGCCGACGCACCACTCGATCCAGACTTCCCGGTCTGGTTTGTGCCGCTGTGTGCTGGGGAGTGGCCGTTCGCCTCAGGAACACCTTGGATGAGAGTTAAGACCTGTTATGTCTCATTAAATACTTAGTTTTGCTCAAAAACATGCAAGTTAAAGTTAAAGAAAACCTTACATATATCAACCACTGGATAGTCAGGCGTGCGGCTGTTTTCCCGCTCTCTTTCTTTCTCTTTTTCGTCCCTGATTGGCCTCCATGAGCCGTCAGTCAAATACTCGATCTCCTCCACGTCTTCCGGCGTCTCTTTAAGGATCTCGGAGAGTAACCTGAAATGAGTCGCGTCTGGTGAGTTCACCGCCAGAGCTTGCTAGAAGCAAGGAGTCTGAGTAAGTGTGCTTACCCATCAATAGTTAGAAGCTCAAAGGGAGCGGGTTTGTCGCATACGGGGCAGGTCCATGTGGGTTTCTTTTCATTCATTTGCAGGAAAAAGACAGCGTCGAAACACTGCAGGTGGGCGCAGGTGAGCACTCGACATGGCACTCCAAGTCTCATCTTTACCAGCTGAGTTGAAAAGACACTTTTGTTAGATCTACAAACACTGCTATGGTGGTTCCACAGCGGAGAGTCCAAGAAAAGGACACTTACAGGACAGATGAGGGACACTCGCAGTCCTGTAGTGGCGATCTCACTTTCAGGATCAAAGCGCAGCTTGTCCTGAACTGTGTACAAACAAAACAAAATGTTTTGGTAAAATTCTGATGCCAAGTATATGGGCCATTCTACAGAATTGGTTCAAAATCAGTTGGAAATGTCTTGAAATAAATGAGTCTTTTTCCACAAATTGTATTTCGTAATTGCGCTGTTAATTCTTACATTGTATTTTCAGAAAGTTCTAGAATATTTGTCCTCTCCCCAAATTTGTCACTAGCGAAACAGTAATAATAATTTAATAAGAAGGGTTATACTGACCTATTAAGATTTTGCTTACATCTTCCTTGTAAATATATTTTTTTCGATCTTAATAAAAAGTTACCAGAGGTAAATAATTACAATTTTAACATTATTTCAAATGTGATTTATGAGATTTGTTGTATTATGAATCTAATTTTTCTTTGTAAAAGGCAAAATGTTGATAATACTGATTTTAAAATTAAGGATTCATTAGTTTGAATATACATTGAATCAAAAAATTCTTAGCTGATAATTCAGTATACTTCATTTTTGACAAAACATCCCATGTTTTGGTTGTGACAGCACATTTTCGGTAGTGACAGTAATGTTTTGGTAGTGACCACATCACATTACAGAATTTTAACTTGCATAATAAAACACTACTGTAACATACTAAAATACTAGATATTTACATAACTGTACTAAAATTTAGTTTATTTCCCCCAAATAAAGGATTGTGTTCCCTTTTGTCTCTACCGAAATGATGATGTTCCGGTTGTGACTGTAACGGCAGTAAAAGTTTCATGGGATAACATCCAAAAAAAAACAAGAGATGTCACTACTAAAACACCAACAAATGATTTGGTCGTGACAATTTTACGGGATAAACACCCAACCCCCAAGCCCACCGAAAAAGATGTACTTACCGAAACGCCACCAAATGTTTAGCTCATTACTGTTTCAGTAGTGACCATTTTCATGGGATAACACCCCAAAAAAAACAAAGATGTCACTACCGAAATGGCACCAAATATTTCGGTTGTGATGTTTCGGTAGGGACAATTTTACGGGATAGCACCCCAAAAAAAAAACTAAGATGTTACTACCGAAATGCTACCAAATGTTTCAGTATTTTCAAAAGTTAGGGTTTGGGACAGCCACCTCCCAACTGAAAGCACCCACTAAATGATGATTTTATATTTTATATTTACATACATACATATATATACACACACACACACACACATTTATAAAGCTTACTGATATTTTAAATATTATTGTGGGTTTCAATAGATAATAGAAGAATTTTAGTAAACAGCTAAGATTTTAATACTTAAATGTGTTTTCTTTGTTGTGGGACAGCAGTTTCAATCAATTTCCGTGGAATGGCCCATATGTGTATATTTATATACACACACTACTGTTCAAATGTTTGGAGTTGGTAAGATTTTGTGTTTGTTTGCAATGTGTTTGCTCAAGGTGAGAAACTTACTGCGTTCACGACAACGATCGGGACTCTCAACTGAGCAATGCTTCAGCTGGTTGAAGAGCTCTCCAGATGTGAACACCCTCACCAGGTACACTGCCACTGAGTACCGCTGCATCCAAACACCACAGCGGTTAGCAACATCACACTCAACTTCATCTAATGCAGAGGTCTTCAACTCTGCTCCTGGAGACCCACTCTCCTGGAAAGTTTATTTCCAACCAGCTTCAGCACACCTGCCTGCAATTTTCAAGCAGTCTTGAGGAGCTTGACTGGCCGCTTCAGGTGTGTTTGATTAGGGTTGTAGCTAAACTCTTCAGGATAGTGGGTCTCCAGGAACAGGGTTGAAGACCTCAGATCTAACGTATTCATTCACAAATATGAATAGCTATTTGTATGAAGTTTTTGTACCTTTCCAAAGTTGCCCCATGTGATGGTGACTCTGTTAGTGACTGTGGAGAGGTGTAACCATGGCGTGATGTTGACGGGTCGACAGGGCCGACGTGGCTCAACACCCGGTTTATTGGAGGGATAGTAACCCTAAACAAAATAAGTAACGTAAATAACAGAATCAATGATTTACAGCAACAAGATTCTAAAACAACATTCTAAGAAAAGCATTTAACAACAGATGCATTCAGAAAAATTAGGCTGGCGTATTGCTTATGTGATGCTGAGAAAAGTTTAAACAGTCATTTATATTAAGCAGTTTAGATTTATGATCTTCCTGTGTGGTGAAACCACCACACTTCCTCCTTTCAACCTAATCAGATTCACAACACTTACCGGTACATGACAGTAGGACTGATTCACTTTCACAGCAATATTGGGAGGATACTGGTCCTCCTGAACACCGATAGAGTCTGTGTAGCAGATTCTAGGAGAAGAACAGGATATGTTAGCATGCAATAAACGCATCTCCGACACCAAAGCTTGATGTACAGATATGATTTAGCTGAATGACGTACCTGAGAACCACTTGAACTGATTTCATCCCTGGGCGAAGTTCACTGTTCATGTGTAGGCAAGAAAAAAAAAAATGTTATGAGAAAACACAATTAAAGATGCTTAATATTCTTTTGTATTTTCAGTAAGTAAAAAAACAACATACATTTCAGCATTTTCCGATTATTGAAAAATCAATCAATAATTGCCACTGAACAATAATGGCATATTTTAATTTATTAATTAACATTATATAGTTTAAATATTATATTATGTCACATTATATAAAAATAAGAGTTTCATTTCCACAATTTTGTCTGTGTCATTTGCAGGTTGTAGCTTTTTTTGGTTGGTGCAGTTACATTTTTAGAGAAAAATCAAGTTGTGTCTAATGCATTTAATCAGTTTAAAAAAAAAAAAAACACACTCTTTATGGAACCTATTCTAGCATTAAGATTATTTTATAAACTATATATACACACTACCAATCAAACATTTTTGAACTGTAAGATTTTTAATGCTTTTAAAAAAGTCACTAAGCTCACCAAGCCTGCTTTTTATTTGAAACAAAGTACAGCAAAAACAGTAAAATATTGAAATATTTTTACTATGTAAAATAACTGTTTTCTATTTAAATATATATTATAAAAAGTAATTTATTCCTGTGATTTCAAAGCTGAATTTTTAGCATCATTACTCCAGTCACATGATCCTTCAGAAATCATTCTAATATTCTGATTTGCTGCTCAAAAAAAACTATTATTATTATTATTGTTGTTGAAAACAGCCAAGTTGAAATTTTCAGGTTACTTTGACGAAAGTTCAAAAGAACAGCATTTACCTGAAATAGAAATTTTGTAACATTATTCTTATTCTTGAACAAATCAGAATATCAGAATGATTTCTGAAGGATCATGTGACTGAAGCAATGATGCTAAAATTCAGCTTTGAAATCACAGCAATAAATTACATTTTAAAATATATTCAAATAGAAATCATTTTAAACAGAAAAAAAAAATAAAAATTTCTGCTGTTTTGCTGTACTTTGGATAAAATAAATGCAGCCTTCGTGAGCAGAAGAGACGTCTTTAAAAACATTAAAAATCTTACTGTTCAAAAACTTTTGAAATCTTTCAACCTTTTTGTCTGACACATTGTTACTAAAAAATAAAATGTATATATGTATGCGTGTATGAATGTGTGTGTGTATATATATATATATATATATATATATATACACATTTTATATATATTTTCTATCCTTAAATTACATTACATACATATTAACTAAAAACCCTGATTCCTAAACATCAGCATTGTTATTATTAGCCATCGATCAACTGCTAAATAAAGCCACCAGTTAGCAAGACTTGTACATTTCTTACCTCGAGTTCCGGATCTGTTCCACTTGACTTGGTGTTAATTCAAAAACGCATTGACTCTCTTGCAGCTTCTCACTGTTTTGAGCGACTTCAAAGAGCGACAAAAACAGATTTAGATCACTGCATTACTTCCCTGTTGGCTAGAAACACCTATTATAATTTGGTTATTATTAAATCATAATAATGGCACTCACTTAGTTCTGTGGGTGGCAGCAGCGTTTCTAGGTTGTGGTAGAACGGCAGGGGCACCAGTTTGACTTCAGCCGCAGGAGGCGGCGCCGGTTTGGGGATGCCGTTGAGGTAGTCTGTGCCCTGGGTCGTGCCTCTGGGCGAGGAGTTAAGAGCAGGGTAGTTTACGGGCACGGACTCAGGGCGTCGGGCCGCCAGCCAGGCCGAGGCTTTGGGGAAGCGTGTCTCGTAGAGCTGTCGAACGTTCTTCAGCAGCTCCGGACTGTATTCGGTCTGGACGAGCCGAAGAGCTCTTCCCACTAAATCCTGCTTCAACCCGCTTTTACTGCGGCCCATCGAGGCCAGCAGCGTCTGCAGATCAGACACCCGGAAACTCTTCACCATGTTCTGGGAAGACAAAAAAGGGAATGAGAAACAGGGAAATGCAAGATGTGGGTTCAAGATTTGGGTTGTTAACCGAAGGGTTATGGGTTCAATTCCCAAAGGACAAAAAAAATCATCAAGAACCTGGGACCTGTTCACATCAGTGGTTTAATACAGTCCAGTTTTCAAATACAGTGGTTAACAGGTACACAAAGCAGCTCTGCACAACTTTGTTTCTAAAAAGTCACAGAAAAGTGAGTAAGTCAAAAAACACCAAATAAAAGAAAACCAGGTGTAGATTTTTCATTTGCTATTCACTAGGTGCCTTTCCGTTACAAATATATATAGTGCATTAAAAATATTACATGCAAGGTGACCTGTAATAGAAAAAAAACCTAAATATTCCTTTTTTGAATTGCCTGAAAAACCACCTCAAGTGAGCGTGAAAGCTTTTTAGCGATATGGGAATTTTCGCGAAATTGACGCATTTCCATTAGGTGTATTTTCAATTTGCGCAATTTGAAGGATAATGGAAACGCAGCTACTGTTGTTCAGCAGAATACTCTGTCCAGGAAATGAGTGCCACAAAATTGTAGTTATATGTAAGTTATATGTGCATGTGACCAAAATCTTGAATCTTATTGGTTGGCCAGTTGTCTTCGCAACGTGATGTAAAAGATTAGAACACCTCTCTGTAAAAAAAAATAAAACCGTAACAATGATGTATGCGAAAATTTGTCCCAGTCTAAATAGACATGTTAAAAAAATTTAAATGTTTTTTCGTAAGTAACTTCAACACCTAATATTAGTCTTCTTTACAGTACACCACCAGTCAAAAGTATGATTTTGAATTTTGCTCACCAATCCTGCATTTATTTGGTCCAAAGTACAGCAAAAACAGTAACATTTTGAAATAGTTTTAATATTTAAAATAACAGCTTTCTATTTGAATATATTTTAAAATGTAATTTATTCCTGTGATCAAAGCTGAATTTTCAGCATTATTACTCCAGTCTTCAGTGTCACATGATCCTTCAGAAATCATAAAAATTAGATTTGCTGTTCAAGAAACATTTTTATTTATTTATTTATTTTTTTAAAGATTCTTTGATGAATAGAAAGCTCCAAAGATCAGCATTTATCTGAAATAGAAAACTTTTGTAACATTATACACTACACCATTCAAAAGCTTGGAGTCAATATTAATATGACTAATATTAGAATGATTTCTGAAGCATTAGTAATGATGCTAAAAATTCAGTTTTGAAATCACAGGAATAAATTACATTTCAAATATACTCAAATAGAAAACCGCTATTTTAAATAGCAAAAATATTTCAAAATTTTACTGTTTTTGCTGTCCTCCGGAGCAAATAAATGCAGGCTTGGTGAGTAGAAGAGACTTCTTTTTTAAAAAAAAAATAATAATAAATAAATAAATAAATATTAAAAATCTTACTGTCCAAAAACTTTTGACTGGTAGTGTATGTGTACATAACGTCACAAGGTCACATCTACTAAAAATTTCATAACTTTACAATACTTTCTTTAAAGTGGTTTATGTTGTTTTGACTTTCCAAATTCAATCCTTAAGCTTCTAAACGACCTCAATCTCTAGTTTACCATGACTGAGCCCATGCAGGCCAATGACACTCTCCATATAAACACTACACAGAAATCATTTCTGCAAAACTGGTAAAACAATATGGAGTTCCAAGCATATTCGTAATCATGCCTTAGTACTGAATATACGCACAAACCTGCCGGTATTAACGATATTACGCAAACGAAAATGATTTATCTTTGCAAGCAACCCACATGTATCAACTGTGCATGTGACTAAACACCTAACCTGCAGCTCTCTAAAGTGTGGAACTGAGTTGATTTCCACAGCTACATGTCGAAAATACAGCTGTGATTTGAAAAGGAAGAGACTGTTTTGTTGTTTTGCATTGTGCAGACTAATCATTCATTTCTACAGGCAGCGCGCCCCCGCGAGCGCGCGCGCAGACACACTAGCTTTGGTCTCAAAGCCTGGTGAGTTATCTAACCAAACTGCGTTTTGGACATCAAATGCACATTCAGAACGTTCCAAAATCGAATCTAACGTTAGAACGCGCCAAATATGCTAGATACATAAACAGCTGACTAGATTTTGAGACCTAACCATTCACATACACACATATACAAATTGCCAACGCACTTTACAGACTCCCACTTATCCTGAATGAGCACAAAATACAACAGTGTGGAATTTAACTCGAGTTGTTTTAAAAGGCGCCGCGTCTGTCTGGCCAGTTCCCTTTTACTTTCACTATTTTTAAAAATCTCATCTACTCACCATCGCTTCTACCAGTTCGGCCGCCATCTTCGCACAGCAGCCCCGCGAGAGCCTGAAGCGAAAGGCCGCAACTGGCCAATGAGAAGCCGAGAAGGCGTTCGATGACCGCCGCCGGTGACCAATCAGCACGGCGGGTTCACCATAAGTAGGCGGGGTCGTTTGAAAAGAGGCGTGACGACGAGCTTTAAAAGGGACAGTGCGGTCAAAAAAAGAGAACTTGAAGCGAGGTCTACCCTTTCTGATAGGCCTCTGGTGCTTGTAAACCTACCCACCGTCGCCTGAACTTCACAGTCTGATTTGCCCACTTTAATAGTCTGGCGTGAGAGCGAAAGCACATTGCATTTTGCATTCAGATGTGATGCGAGAGGTGGGTTTCCCGCGACAAGTGGAACAGGAGCGCATGGCTCCATTCGAGCCATTCCGCGCGGGAAAATCCACTTCGTGAGTTGTAAAAAGCCAGGATATTGAGGTCTGAGTGCTTTGTGTAATTTCAGCCCTAAAATGACTACAGAAGCACACTAAAACAACACATTCGTATAATAATAAGCGTTAACTATGTGTTGTTAAATATAATACAATGAACACACTTGTTTATTGAGGACAGTTGGGTAAACCGATCTGGAAAATCCACATGAGACTGAATCCACAATCCCGTGGAAACTCCATCCCGTGTTTTTCTTTATTGTATGTGGTGGGGGAGGGGACGCAGAACATGTTTGAGGTCAATAACTGAGGTAAAAATAAGGCGTGAGAGGCAGAACTAGGAAATAAACAGGTACATTGTTCCTTACACATGTTAATAAAGCAAAGGTAAGTATAATATACATATATTAAAACAACAATAATAGTATTATCATGATGAACATGCAAGTCATACTGTAATATCATACTATTTTTGGAGGGAAAAGCAAATTCTGCTTTACTTATTCACCCTCATGTTGCTCCAAACCCGTATGACTTTCTTCCTTTTGTGGAACACAAATGGAGATGTTAGAATTACAGCTTAATTCGTTTCACTTTCACTGTATGGAAAAACACAGTGAAAGCGAATTATGACTTGAGTCTGTCTACATCTCTTTTTGTGTTTCACTGAAGAAAGAAAGTTGGGTTTTAAACACAAAGCCCATTAAAAACGACCGAATTTTAATTATTGGTGGAACTCTTTCTTTGAGGAAACCACATGTTAATTTCCCTATTTTGGCAGAAGATGGCGCTGCTGTCTAACAATGCTTTGCATTAGAAAATCTAAACAAAGTTTGTCTCCTTAAATGTGACCCTGGACCACAAAACCAGTCATAAGGTTACATTTTTTTTTAAATTGAGATTTATACATCATCTGAAAGCTGAATAAACAAGGACAGGACAATATTTGTCCAAGATACAACTATTTGAAAATCTGGAAATCTGAGGGTGCAAAAAAATCAAAATATTGAGAAAATCGCCTTTAAAGTTGTCCAAATAAAGTTCTTAGCAATGCATATTACCAATGAAAAATTAAGTTTTGATATATTTATGGTAGTAAATTTACAAAATATCTTCATGGAACATGATCTTTACTTAATATCCTAATGATTTTTGGCATAAAAGAAAAATAGATCATTTTGACCCATACAATGTATTTTTGGCTATTGCTACAAATATATTTGTGCTACTTAAGACTGGTTTTGTGGTCCAGAGTTACAAATGTGGTTTAAAGTTTCAAGAAGTGGGGGAAAAAAACAAAACAATAACAACAAAGAAAATTTACAGGTTTACTGATTTAGGATGACAATCAAATAATCAAATTTGCTCAGCCACAAGCTAACAATAAAAACAAACAAAATCAGGTTTGGCTCAAGCAAAAGTCACAGCAGGGTTATTTAAGACATTGATCCGTAATTCTAACAGTGATGCTATTCCACCTGTTCTCCCACAAAATCATATGTTAACTTCTTGTGCTGCCTTTAACAGATAATCTTGTTTTCTTTATATATATATATATATATGTATATATTCCTTACAATATTAATTTAAAACTATTTATTATATTTTAACACATTTTGGAACTTATTTTTATATAGCTCTTTATTAATTTACAGACATTAACAAATTGTGCATGCACTTAAAATAAAAAGTGTAACATTGTGTTTATTTTTTTTAATAAGACATATTTTTATTAAGACATAAAAGCAATAAAGAAAGCAACAAGCCTTTAAAATGGAAGACTTAAATATATTTAAAGCAATTCAAACTATGTACTAATTTACCACAGCAAAATTTAATCTGAAATAGCATTTAGAAAATAAACAATAGTATATAATTGATATATAATATTTATATTTCTTCATAAAAGAGCTACATTTTCAAGAATAACCTTGACATTAACATTCAGCAGTATTATCTTTGCGGGTTGGGACTGTTGTAAAGTGATAGTTCTCCCAAAAATAAAAATTCTTTATTTGTATGTGTATTATAAAAAGCACCATACCAAAAACATTCAATTAAACCTTGATTCCTATTACATGACTGCATATAGCACATATAGGGAGTAGTGTGAGTGTGTGTGTGTGTGTGTGTGTTTGTGAGTGTGTTTATGAGTAAGTTCTTGCAGTTATTTTAAGTCAAATATGCATGTGAGTCATAGTGATATGCTTTAGCCCACATAGCCTCTCCTTTTGAGTGAGGACATTACATTGCGTCCCAGTAATATTATTGGCAACTTAAGTGTTAGGTCAACAACAGACAAACAAGCACACTAACAGTGGCTTTAACGGGAACACAGTTTCACATGTAATCCAATCACTACCTTCATAAGACCGATAACGAACTAATTGACAAAGTCTTTTAGGGCACTCGTTTGGATAATCTGAAACCAATACAGCACTTGTTCACATAAGAGCTCTATGGTATCTAGATTATATTTTATAATTAAATATATAAATATATACATGTAAATACATGGGAATATTTTCAAAATATGTAGTGTATGTGTGTGTATTTATATACATAATAAATATAAACAGTACACACATATATTATGTAAACAAAAACTTTTATTTTACATGTGATTAATCGCGATTAATCATTTGACAACTCTGTTACACAAAATAAAAATCTTCGTTCAAATGTTTACAGTACAACACTTAACAATAAATAAAATAAAATAAATAGTGGAGCAAAAGGGGAACATACAGATAGTATTTTGTTTATATATAAACAGAAACCAATAATGAGATACTTCACAATCCCATTCCACTTCTGCTATGTGCTATACTGTTATGCAAGCGTATTTGTGTGTTGAGTCTTAAATCTCAAAATAGTTTGTAAAATTAGCACAAGGACCTTTAAGAGCAACTTAGTTGAATGACAATAAAAGCTGCAAAAAGAATATTTAAAACATAATATATATAAGTATTAAATGTAAATGTTTGTATTAATAAATATGAATATGTTTATTTATTATATTTATTTAGTAGACACTTTCATATTTTAATATATTTTATAATTTATTTTATGGTAAAACCAGATTTCAAATTAAAAAAAAAAAAATCACAGATAGTTCACCATCTGTTGTACAATAAGGGACCAGAACCAGATGATTTTTTTTAACCATTTGAAAATTGTTTGAATTTTCGAGTTTGTTAAATAAAAGTGTTATGATTATTATTAGAATATATTTGAATGTATGTTGAATTTTTATATTGATTTAGTAGATTATATTTAGTATATGTGACCCTGGGCCACAAAACCAGTCATAAGGGTTGATTTTTTGAAATGGAGATTTATACATCATCTGAAAGCTGAATAAATAAGCCTTCCATTGATGTATAAAAATCTGGAATCTGAGCGTGCAAAAATAGTGTGAAAATTGCCTTTAAAGTTGTTCAGATGAAGTTCTTAGCAATGCATATTACTAATCAAAACAAGTTTTGATATACACTATACATTTGATATTAAAAATAAAGGTGCTTTAAAAGGTTCTTCACAGCGATGCCATAGAAGAACCATTTTTGGTTCCACAAAGAATCATTCAGTCAAAGGTTCATTAAAAAAACCATCTCTTTCTTACCTTTTTATAATCTGAAGAACCTTCTTTCACCACAAAGAACCTTTTGTGAAACAGAACGGTTCTTTAGATGTGTAAGGTTCTTCATGGAACCATTTAGACAAAAAAGATTCTTCTATGGCATCATGAAGAGTGTATTTACAGTAGGAAATTTACAAAACATCTTCATAGAACATGATCTTTACTTAGTATCCTAATGATTTTTGGTCATTTTGACCCATACAGTGTATTTTTGGCTATTGCTACAAGTATACCCGTGCTACTTAAGACTTTTGTGGACTTTTGTACTTTTGTTTTGAGTCACACGTCATTTAATTTTTCATAATTTATGTTATGGTGAAAATAAATGTCATACTAAAGGAAATTATTGTTTTAATTTTTGTGTTTTTAAAATAGACCTAAACAAAAAAAAGGCTAATAATAATAATAATACTTCTAAAAAAAAATAAATAGAAAAAAATGAAAGTATAATGCCTTTCTATATCAGTATAAGGTCATTTTTATTGGTAATGCTCTCTAAAAACATAACTTTATTATTTGGAATGAAATTAAATGGTTGCATCAAATGTTTTTGTTTTTTTTTTCTGTAACACACAGTATCTAAACCTTGAACCTCAAAGATATAAATAAAGATACTTTATTATAACTTTTCATTTTAACATTAGTGCACGAAATCTGATTTTTAAAACTATTTTTAAAATCATAAGCTACAGTAAACTAAAATGGAAAATGCTTTTGTTATAGTCCCAAAGACTTGACCCAAACATGATAAGCACACCAAGAGGTCATGTTGTGTCACTGCAGCCACCGCCTGAGACAATTTGCATTAATCAAATACATTAATCTGTGTAATCTCTCGTAATTACAAAGATTTGCTTGGTTTAATAAAAATAATCCTTCTCAATTAGACCCCCCGCCTCTAACTCTCTTGTACCCCACTTTGCTTCTTAATTGCGTGGTTAAATATGCAGAGCATTTAAATTAAGTGGCGTTAACGCTCTACTTATTGCGAGAGAAGTCCTTCTAGAAGGAGGCTTTCCAGGAAGATTCTCAACTTGTGGTGGTGTTGTCTTCCAACAGGTGGCTAATCGAACAAACACACAACTTAACGAACGCATTTACCTGTTTACTTGATTCACGCATGCCTCAGAGACTGACGTCACATCTGTTACCAAAGTAATCGTTTGTTGGACTAGTCTTTGCCAGCACTTCTTGAAAAGACGGAACGCACAAGGAAAGACAAAGAAAGTCGAACCAGGACAAAATGTTATAAAGTGGGATCCAAAAACTGGATTTTCAACTACTAAGCGACAGATTCCAAGATCTAACAATACAGAAATGGAGGTCAACGCATGCCGCAGTAATCAAGAACAACTGGGACTTCAGTTCACCATTGACTATCTGTTGTACAATAAGGGACGCAACAATGAGAGAGCAGAACCAGAGGAAGAGCAGAATAATGGTTCTCCATCTGAAGGTCTTCGAAGTACAGTCAATGAAACTCTCTCAGAACAGAATAGTGAAAATGAAGAAAATGGATGTGAAGAGGAACACGAGAAGACGAATCTGAAGAGTGAAGGAAGGGACGAGAAGCCAGCGCAGTCTTACATTGCCCTCATTTCCATGGCCATCCTGGATTCAGACGAAAAGAAGCTCCTGCTATGTGATATTTACCAGTGGATCATGGATCATTATCCTTACTTCAAAAGCAAGGTATTGTGCCTTCGTGAAAGCAACTAAGCTTCCTCAAAGAGTTCTGTCTTCAAGCTGTGGTTAGGTTAACAATTTTGTACAAATCTTTAGAAAAATCAAAGATCTCTAAGATGTTCTTCAACTTACATCTCACCAACATATTTCTTAGTGATCTACATCCTTGTAATTACTTCCTATTCATTTTACATTCCATTAACAGTAGCTATAATTGATTAATTTCTTGAAGTGCTCATAAAGTCTACAAACCATTTCAGAAATGGCAAAGTACTTCTTCAGAAGACCTACTGCACAAAACGTCATAATACACTGATATTTGGTTAAATTTCCGTTGTGTTGTTCTTTGACTAAAATTCGATGTCAATTCAACGTCTAATGTCAACGTTAATTTGATGTCCAATACGACGTCAACTGACATTGATATTTTGTTGTTTTTAGGTTGTGCGACCAAAATCCAACATTGAGTCAATATCAAACTGGCATCAAATTCTAACGTCAACCTGATTTTCATTCTCAACCAAAATGCTGGGGTCCAATGTCAACCTGACGTTATATTGACGTCCTGTGTCTACTGGGAACAAACCAGAACAAATGTTTTAAACTTGGATCTGAATTTGAGATCTGAAATAGCGTTATATTTGGATCTTTATCTGTCAAAGCACAGGATTTTATATTTAGATTTTGAAACAATTTGATGAAGACTTATATATTGATTTTTATCTGTAAAACCAAAGGTTTTGACTTCAAGTGAATTTAAGAGTTGTGGCAGATTTGCTTGATATTGTACACAGTGATGGGTCATTTCTTAATTTTTTATTTTATTTTTATTTTCTATTTAATAAAAATTTCTACACTGACCATTTAGTTTCTAGACCTTTCCAACTCCGAGATCTCATGTTCATTATTAGAAGTCAAAATACATCTCTTACTTTAATGCAAGTCATAATCCACGTTCTTCACTCTTTAAACAGGACAAAAACTGGAGGAACAGCGTCAGACACAATCTCTCTTTGAACGAGTGCTTTATCAAAGCCGGTCGCAGTGACAACGGAAAGGGCCATTTCTGGGCTATTCATCCGTCCAACTTTCAAGACTTCTCTAACGGTGACTACCACCGGCGACGAGCCCGGAGAAGGATCCGTAGAGTAACAGGGCAGCTGCCCTTCACACTACCCCTGCATTACCAAACCCTCAGCCACCAGAAACGGGCACCTTGTTGGTGTTGTCCACCGACGCATCCGTTGGTGTGCTTCCCGCCCAGAGTTTACTGGAGCTGGGCTGCTGTTCAGACACACCGACAGCCATCCCTTCATGGACTGATATAACCGGATCTACCCTTAAATTATGTCTTTATGTTGTTCAAATGTTGGAAAATTTAAAGGGATAATTCACCTAAAATGAAAATCCTATCATTAATTACTCACCCTCATGTCATTCCAAACCTGTACCACCTTTGTTCATCTTCAGAACACAAATTAAGAATTTTTTTTTTTTTAATGAAATTCAAGAGCATTCTGACCCTGCCCAACACAACTGCCACGTTTAAGAAAAATAGAAATGTGAAATAGTCCATGTGACATCAGTGGTTCAACTTCATTTTATGAAGCTACGAGAATACTTTTTGTGTGCAAAGAAAACAAACGACTTTATTCGACAATTTCTTCTCTTCCGTGTCAGTCTTCGACGCACGTTCATGACGGTACCACAACACATGACAGTTCTAAAGCTCAGAAAGTTCTACGATTTCGTCAAAAATATCTTAATTTGTGTTCTAAAGATGAACGAAAGTCTTACTGGTTTGGAATGACATGACGTTAATAAATGGCAGAATTTTCAGTTTCTGGGTGGACTGTGCCTTTAATTGTACATATTTTGTAAGCCATCTTGTGTAAGTGCAAAATTGTTTGTAAAACGAAAATGAATAAATTTGAAAAATATTTACAAATGCGTGTTTTTCCATGTTTAAAGAAATATTTCCAGTTAAATACCTAGAATATTGTGGCATAATGTTGATTACTACAAAAAATCATTTCCATTCGTCCCTCATTGTCATTACAAAAAATAAATAAATAAATAAAAATCCAGGTTACAATGTGGCCCTTACAATGGAAGTAAAACAGGACGAATTTTGAAATGGAAAGCAAAAGCATTTATCAAGTTGTGTCTTTTTTTTTTTAATGAGAGGTTTAAAAACAGTCAGTTTAAAGGTTTTAGGGACATATCCTAATGACAATGACAAATGAATAATAGAAGAGGATCAATGACTTCTGGAAGCAACACTTTTAGTAGCTTAGATTGAATAGGGTCTAACAATAGGGCCTCTCCTATTGTAGGGAATGAGTGGAATTGTTGGAATAGGGTATTTTCCCACCATGCAATACGAAATACCTTGTTCGTAGTTTTGTTTTGTTTTCCTCCAGCTGCGCTTCATTTTCCGGGCTGCTCTCTTTAGAGTGCAAGTGTGCTTGTTATACCACGTGTGTGCTTTCCTTAGTCTTCCTTAAGCGTAAAGGAGCAACCATATCCAAAGTGCTAGAAAAGAGAGAGTCCGTAGTTTCTGTTATATCAAGTTTTTTTAAAATTATTGGATATGATGAGGAATTGAGATAAATCAGGAAGATTAGATTAGATTTATAAAACCACTTACATTAACTTTTCTGTTAAAACTTCTGTATTATTTGAGCTAAAACTATTTAAATCATCATTTTAACAGGCGCTTAAGGCTTTTAGCATTTATGCCATTACATAGTCAATGCAAAATTGCACATAATTTTACAAAGAAAAGGTAGGTGTTTTTTTACACTATAACACATTGACACATATTTACATTTTGTGGCTATACTACTGAAACCATACATTTTTTAATGTTTACAAATTGGACCCCATTCACTTGCATTGTAATTGCCTCAATATTTTTTTTTTTTTGTACTGAACCTGGAATAAATAAAATAAAATTAACAAAATAATGCTTTTAGAGTTATAACTAATGAGGTCCATAAGGATGATAAAAAAAATCCTGTGTGCTTAAACAGATATAGAAAGCTGTGTGAAATCTTATACTGAACAGAACAAGTTATTAAGACCAGTAATACAATAATACCATTTAATTTCTCACCAAGCGTGTTAGTGTGCGAGCGTCTCTTTGGGAGCACATTGGCATGGTGTAAAAAAGTGAACACATTCTTCACGGCTGCGGCCACTCCAGATAATAATTAGACAGAAGAGCTCAGAAGCCAAATCTTTAGTCCTAAGAGATTTCGGCAGGCTGCCCAAAGCCGACTCCGGGATAAGTACCCAGATAATCCCATAAATCTCCATGCAGTTTCGAAAAATAGGAAGCTTATCACACAGCATAATCTGGTAAGCGTTCCTCGGGTGAGGACCTACACTGCTGCTGGAGAATATGGAGGGAGGGATGAGGTAGTCAGGTGTGGGCCGTGATGAAGCCTGAAAACTGCATTACTTCGAGCAGAACAAGAAGGTCATGAGCTAATGTGAGTCATCTGGACAGACTAATCAGTAGATAAAATATGATTTCAGATGACATCCTTTCTGACGCCTCTAAAAACCGGTCTCTGATTCCTACCAGCTTCAGGAAGACAGCAGTCTTGTCCCGCTTCACTTTTGAAAAGATGAAATGAAGACACCATGTATGCAGACATTTGTATAACCCTGACTCACTTGAGAAAATATGTTAAATTAGAGCAATTGGAGTTACATTAAACATGTCCTGTCTCTTTTAAGCTTTATAATGGCAGTGAATGGCTATTCAGATTTTGAAGGCCAATAAAGTGCATCCATCCATCATAAAAAGTGCTCCACTTATGGATATTTTTCTTACACAAACACATTGATTCACTTCAGAATGTGTTTATTAACCCTCAGGAGCCATGTGGAGTACTTGTTATGATGGATGGATGCACTGTTTTGGACTTTAAAATCTCAACACCCATTCACTGCCATTATAAACCTTGGAAGAGCCAGGACATTGTTTATTATAACTCCGACTGCATTCATCTGAAAGAAAGAAAGTCATATTCACCTAGGATGTCTTAAGGGTGAATAATTTTCATTTTTCGGTGAACCATCCCTTTAAATGCAACCTAGTTATCGTTACTAGTATTCATATTAAATCCTTAATTTCTTTAATAAAAATGTATTTATTATATTTATATAATTATTTTAGATGTTTTATTTAAAAAATGTCCTGAGAACCATTTTGATCAGCCTACAAAAATGCATGCATAATTGTTTTGAGACATAATTATAGAAGAACGGAGTGGGAACCTAGCCAAGAAACAAGGTTTTTAAGCAATTATCACTCCTACAAAGCAATCTAATTAAATTTTCTTAACCAAATCTTTCTTTTCTTCGCATTAATTTGCTTAATTCCCATGAATGGTCCTCGGCATTAAATCCTCTTGCCTTTGACAGCTTTAGGACGTTAATTCTCTTGCATATGCGTGCCTTATGCTTATAAGATACAAGCTGTTGAGCAGGTTACAGTTTGCACTCTCTCTCTCTTCATCTCCTTTATACATGGTCACACAGTTTTGAGTGAATATCAATCTATTTTCATTGATCCTTTTCAAATAATTTTTGGCAAATTATTAAGATAAAACAGCATTGCTATAATGATGAAATTTCACCACAACAGCAATGAAGCTCATAGTTTGATCGGCAAACTTCTGTTAATTTTCTTATTCGAATAAAAAGCCTGTCCCCTCAACACCATTAAGCTGTGGAGCAGTGCTTGGTGTGTTGATCCCCTTAATCTAATTAGGTACATGGGAGAGGACGGGAGGGGGCGGAGATTAACGCCGGAGACGTGGGCCTGATTAACGGACAGTGGGGTAAGAAGAGATGAGTCGCGGGGCAAAGGCCGATCAAAACATTCTGGCCTCGGTTTTAGTCCAATTCAGCATTCCAAAGCTGATTTGATCAAACGCCTTTATGGTGCCAAAGCTTCCAGCTACCTGGTGATTAACTGTGCAGCGGCTCAGGGTCGGCAGAGTTTGGTTAAGACAGACTTACCCCAGATCATCAGACAATGGCTTCCTATTGGTAAAGCTCTGGTTTCTCATGTTTTGTTTGATTGTTTGTTTGGGATACCAGACTTATTACAACAGAATGTTCATTAACATCAGTGTTTGGGAAGCTGTTTTAAAAATTTAGCTTGACAAGTTCCAATCAAGACGACGGATACAGTGAAAATATCATTGTTTTGGATGCTCTTGTTGGCGCCGATCTTAGTTTTAGTGGAGAAAGACAGGAGAACACCTAGAAGAATCTATTGTAGCAATCTATTCGCAATCTAACCACTAGGTGGCATAATAATCTCACTTACCTTGTACTGACTGGACTTCTTTATTTAGGATTTATTTCACCGTATTTTTAACTGAAGAGTGGTCGCGGCTTTTAGGTGTTAGCATTTCCGTTTAGCTATACAAAAACAGTTCGTTATGCTGTTTGATGATTCAAACAGATGTTTGTTAACATTTTAATTAAATGTATTATAATTATTAACCAACGATTTGTAACACGAAATAGTTTTATGGTTTACAACATTTGTTTACCTACAGCGGCTAATAAATCGGAAGTTTCGCGCGTTTACAGGAAATAGCGTGTGTCTGCGTTTTTAAAATAAGGTGAAAACTACACAAATGTTAAATACCAATAATAATAACAACAAGCAATATGTTAATAACATCGCTTGGTAAGCATTTAATGTTAAAACCAGTTCTTCTCACTGTATTACATGGCTTTACTGGTTATAATGGGAATTGTATTGGTTTTAGTGGAAACTGTAACGGTGCTTATTGGTCCGTACTGGTCATTGGTCACCTTCTTTTGGTGGCTTGTTAAAACCACCAAATCCTAATGGAATATGTCCCATAACACACTATGGGAAAACATTATTTTATTATTATTATTATTATTGATGGTTGTAATAGATAAAAGTTGATGTTTGTTAAGGGTATTTGTAGTGGAAACCATTAGAATTTCTGTGATGCTTTCTATTGTTTTGTTTTCTAAACCTGAAAAAAATTACTGCAAACAAATAAATAATAAAAAGAATGAAAATGAATGAGTTACAATTATAGTTGCATAATTAAAACTCTCTTATTTCTTCAAAAATATCTTAATTTGTGTTCCAAAGATGAACGAAGGTCTTACAGGTTTGGAACTATATGACGGTAAGTAATTAATGACAGAATTTTCATTTTTGGGTGAACTATCCTGTTAACCTGACTGTTTTTGTCCAGCAGGGGGATCCTAAACCAACAAAACCACTGGACCATGAAACAAAGAGGACCTTGGCAAGCACCACGATCCTCCGTCTACTTCCCTATCTTCATCTAGCTCCAGTGGTTACCATGGCGACAACTCTTGGACCTGCCTTCCAGTGGTCCTTTTTGACCCCTGAGGGTAACCTTTAGCCTAAGGGGTCATGGCCAGGGTCAAGAGGTCAGGAGTGGCCAGAGGGCTATGAAAGCACTTCTGTGATTGGCTCTCTTAGCAGCCCACATATTTTCATTTTAAGGCACAAGCACAGGCCTCGTCCATCAGTTCTGCAGATAAACCAACTAGAAGACTGTATATTTACACAACCACGTAGCAATAATCTCAATCCAACATCGTGAGCATTTGATTACTTACAATGTTTGGTGGATGAATGCATCGGAACACTTTTGTGAAAACAGAAAACGTAGCATCGATCATATTCCCTCTGCGTGAACGAGTGGGTGTGTGTTTATATGAAACTTTTTGTTAAGAGCTACGGTATCTGCTTTGCATCACCAAGCGGTCTATTCATTTCTTTCACACCTCGTTCTTTATCAGTTGAAGAGAAACGGCAATGAAGTGCTTTTAAAGATGGTAATGCGTCTTCTTCCTCAGCCTCGCATTGAAAGGACTTCATTCCGAGTCGCCGTGCATAATGGCGTCAACTAAATGGCCGAAACATAATGTAAAACCTGCCGGTCACATGACTATAGCCATCCACAGTCCCGTAATTCATCCTTCGCATGATGGGTCGTCAATATTGATTTATGAGCGTAATGGTCATGGACTGATAGAAGGGTAGGATGGGGGAAGATGAGTTAAGAGAAGATGGAGAGAAAGAGATAGAGGAGGATAAAGGGGGTGCAGAGGTGAAGGTGGACACAGAGTGCTTGCAGAACCGGAGAAGGAGGAAAAGGATGGCGTATCCCTAACAAAGACACCTGGTTCCTGGGAGATGGTTAGTATCTGATCTGCTGCTGTTACACGTATTAAAGAATATTCAGTAATATTTTGCATTACAGGTGTAATTAATGACAAAAGCAATGACAGTGCAATTTACATGTTGTCATTTAGTACTGCTTAGCATTGCTTGCTCTTCTTTTAAATTAAATACCGTTAGATATGTTCTTAAATTACTTTTTGAGTTATAGTAGATATATAAGTTCATCATTTCATAACATCATGTAAATCTACATGTTTAAGGTGAAAGATAACAAACATCAGCTGAATCTACTGTAGTTAGGCTCATTCAAATTTGTAAATAAAATTAATTTCTATTGCACACTAAAAGACCTTGAATAGGCAGCATTTCTACATTCTCATTAACCTACCACAGGTTGAAATATATTCAAAGGAAGCATCCCTCATATACAGGTTAACAACCTCCGGTCAACCCACTGCTATTATATAAGATCTCTGAAGGACTCTTAAAAGGTATTTTAATAGGAGCTGTGACCTTTCACCTTCCAGAACTGACCCTAAGCTCCTGACCCCACTTATAAACACCAGTGACACTACCATCACTTCAGTTCCTTCTTCCTGTTCGTTCTCTCCATCTCATTAAAACAGCCGTGTTTACTGCTTATTAGGTAGTTGTCTGTTATTGCAGTTTCTGCTGGCTAATTTTTTATCGTTTTAATGTATTCTCTTTATGAATAAACAAATTTGCATTATTTTGACGGATTCATAGGTGAATGACTAGAGGAATAACAAAGTAAACGATAAAACGATTGCCCTTGTGTTTATGATTATGATAATAGATGAAAATAATATTATAGCAAAAAATCAGGTTGCAACATAAAGCAGAACAACGGACCGCTTTTATACAGATAAAATAAAATGACACCGGAAGCCGCGCACATTCAAGTTAGCCGTGCCGGATCGTATGTTAAAAATAACGCGCTCGTGAACAGCCTGAAGCAACTATTCGCTGTTAGGGTAAGTATGAAATAGGAAACAATATAAACAAGCAACGGCTTGATTATAGATTTAGATACAGCAAATGAAATCATTAAAATGGTCTTAAACCAGTTCACACATTTGCATTACAGACATTTGAGATTGTACTGTGGAGGGAAAAAAGTTTTGTTTTCGTGAGAAGAACATCAAACGCGAATGCCCTGGAAATGACTGACAAACAAAACATTCTTTAAAAAGCCAATCACCCTTAATGTCTTTGTATAATTTACACAAGGGCTTACCTTTAATTAGGCTTTTTTGAAGAATGAATCTGTAAAAGACGCTGCCTTTATATGCTAAGATTCTGCAGATGGAAAGAGTTATATTATAACATGCATGCACGTCCAACATTTTGTTTTTTGATCATTGTCATGTCTCTTACATTATATACCTGAACGTTTTAGCACAAAGCAGATTGTCGTCGTATATTTCACATGTTGATACGTCACAGTTCAGCAACAGGTTTTCCTCAAAGCGGAAGTATGTTATTTTCTATCATTGTGCAAGACCGATTAATTTGCTGCATAGGTGAATGTCTATAGAAGAAAAACAAAGTAAACGCTAAAACTATTTGCCCTTGTATTTATGGTTATGATAATAAATGAAAACAATATTATAGCAAAAAAGCAGAATAACTGGCTGCTTTTGTAGGCTACAGGTAAAATAAAATGACACCGGAAGCCCCGCACATTCACATTAGCCGCACCGGATCTTACGTTAAAAATAATATGTTCATGAAGCAACAATTTGCTGTTGCGGTAAGTATGAAATGAGAAACAAATAAAACATGATTCTAAAAATGGTCTTAAACCAATTATTCAAGACATGACTGTGTACTGTGGATGGAAAATTACACTGTTTTGTTTTCGCGAGAGGAAACTCAAACGCCAGTGCGTCCTGAAAGTTACTGACAAACAAAAAATCCTTTCAAAAGTCGATCACCCTTCACGTCTTTGTATGATTTGCACACGGACTTACCTTTAATTTAACTTTTCTAAAGAGTGAATCGGTAAAGATCCTGCCTTCAAGTACACCTGGGAAGATTTTGCTTCCAAACTAGAAAGAGTCATATTATAAACATTGCGTTAACTTTTGTTTTTAGATCATTGTCATTGTCATGACACTTATACAGTCAAATCAAAATTTATTTAGACACCTTCAACATTTCTCGCATTAACACAGTTTATTTTCTAGTTTAGAAAATGTTAATAAAATATGACAAGAACTTAAACTGACAACAGTTCCCTGGTGAAAAAACCAGCATATGCTGGTAGGTATGTTTTGATGTTGGAATGCTGGTTAGGTAGGTTCTGATGCTGGTTTAAGCTGGTCCTTTGCTGGTTTATGCTGGTCCTTAGCTGGTTTAAGCTGGTCCTTTGCTGGTTTTTGCTGGTCATGTTGCTGGTCAAGGACCAGCATGAACCAGCAGAGGACCAGCTTAAACCAGCATCAAAACCTACCTAACCAGCATTCCAGCATCAAAACATACCTACCAGCATATGTTGTTTTTTTCACCAGGGTTAAACTGTGTCAGAACAAAATTATCTTGATAATGTCAGATAACTTTGATAGAAAGGTATGTAATGAAATACAAACAACCAAAAATCGTTCAGACAACTGTTAGTATGATAATATTTACACAACCATCAGTACTTTGTTGACCAATTACCAAGCAATGCTTAATTTTGTTCAGTCTGTGGTTTAAAAAGGTCACATTAGCTATTAAAGAAAAAACACTTGAGCAAAACATGATCAGATCAAAGGGTTTGAATACTTTTTGGTCCCAGATTTTTATCAGTTGTACTGGTAGACCACTGTATGAAGAATTTTTGGGTACACTTTTTGGGTATTTTGCTATTTTCACTTACATAAATGAACTAAAGGGTCCTGCACCCCTTAGTAAAATAAATAAATAAATCTGGTGTCTGAATAATTTTTGGTTTGACTGTATACCAAAACATTTTTGCATAAAGCAGATTTGTCACCAGCTGTTTTACTTTAATACATCAACTCACAAAGAGAGTTTTTCTGTAAATAATAGATCCATTTGCACATGCTCATTAGATTCAACATGTAAATAACTTACTTAGGAAAGATTTTTGGGATAAATTGACTTAGTTCAGAAATGAAAGTTAACTAAATGTATTGTTACTGCCAAAAATTACACAGTGCTTTCATATATGGGAGAATTGCTTGCAGTTTTAATGTACTAGCATGTCTTCATTTAATAGAACAATTTTTACAACATTACTCTTTTACAGTGTTTAAAAAAAATGTCTTCTACCTTCACAGCTGCACGGAGAGCAAGTCTGCGAGGAGCTGTTTGGCTTTGTGCAGCAGGAGAAACCACGGTTAGTGACACCATTACAATTGACAGAGGTTAAGAGATGTCAAGACTCTTGTAGAGGAAAGGAGGACTCTCCAACACTAGGACTAACACCCTACAGGACCTCTTGGCTGATTAGCTGCAGTGTCCTCAAGTAAAGAGGCTCATGCAATCACACACACATTTAACACAATGACAACACAACATGTTGCGGCACACAAGAGTCCTTTTCTCGAGATGTTGCGATACGGCGCTGTGACACCTCTGCTTCTTGTTCTTCCTTACTCTGTCGAGAAAGCTGTGACCGTAACAGCCAATGTCCGCTCTCTCACATGAGGAAGCAATACCACAGGGTGTTCAGCTGAAGGTATGGATCTCATACACTATTACCAGAGGTGTGAGAAGCCCACTGGTCTCTCATAGGAAGGCCTGGCGCTACAGAAATGGATTTCTCACACTTCAGATAAGTGATGGGCATATGGACAACAAGGTGTCAGCTCATGTACAGCTGTGTCTTACAATGTACAAGTGACACGATATGCTTTCATCTAGTGGTTTTTCTAAAATACACATTTTATAAAGCATTACACACATATACAGTTGAAGTCAAAAGTTTACATACACCTTGCTGAATCTGCAAAATGTTAATTATTTTATTAAAAATAAGAGGGATCATACGAAATGCATGTTATTTTTTATTTAGTACTGACCTGAGTAAGATATTTCACATAAAAGATGATTACATACAGTCCACAAGAGAAAATAATAGTTGAATTTATAAAAATGACCCCGTTCAAAAGTTCATAAGTATGATTCTTAATACTGTGTGTGTTTTTTTTTAGTGATAGTTGTTCATGAGTCCCTTGTTTGTCCTGAACAGTTAAACTGCCTGCTGTTCTTCAGAAAAATCCTTCAGGTCCCATAAATTCTTTGGTTTTTCAGCTTTTTTGATCATTTGAACCCTTTCCAACAATGATTGTATGATTTTGAGATCCATCATTTTACCCTGAAGTCAACTGAGGGACTCATATGTAACTATTAAAAAAGGTTCAAACACTCACTGATGCATCAGAAGAAAACATGATGCATTAAGAGCTGGGGGTTAAAACTTTTTGAATTTGAAGATTAGTGTAAATGTATTTTATTTTGTCTTGTAAATATCTTTTGTAGCTTCTGAAGGGCCGTACTAAATTAAAAAAAAAAAAAAAAAGAAAGATATTTATGCAAAATAAGAAAAATGTACACATCTTCATTCTGTTCAAAAGTTTTCACCCCTCGGCTCTTAATGCATCGCTTTTCTTCTGGCGCATCAGTGAGTGTTTGAACCTTCTGTAATAGTTGCATATGAGTCCCTCAGTTGTCTTCAGTGTGAAAAGATGGATCTCAAAATCATATAGTCATTGTTGGAAAGGGTTCAAATACACAAAAATGGTGAAAAACCAAAGAATCTGTGGGACCTGAAGGATTTTACTGAAGAACAGCGGGCAGTTTAACTGTTCAGGACAAACAAGGGACTCTTGAACAACTATCACTGTGTATATAAAGTTTTAAACAGGGTAATTTTTATCAATTCAACTATTATTCTCTCATGTGGACTATATGTAAATGTAATTTATGTGAAATATTTTATTCAGGTCAGTACTAAATAAAAATAACATGCATTTTGTATGATCCTTCTTATTTTGGTAAAATAATTACCATTTTGCAGTTTCTGCAAGGTGTATGTAAACTTTTGACTTCAACTGTATATAATAAGCTATAAATAAGTCACAAACATGAAATGTCACTATATTTTTTGGCTACTTTGAATAAAATTACTGATTTAGAAAATCAAAAATAAATTAAATAGAAATGGCAGAAATTATTGTCCATGGAAATGGATGAAAAACTTTTCTTACAGTGTAATTTCTTCAAAAAATTTTGATCCATCAAGGTTATGACATCAATGTAAAAGCTTTGAAAACCCTTAAAACAATATGAGGAATCAAGGTATCAAATATCATTGGAGATTATGTGGCCTTTATGGATCCACGTAGCTAATTATTCTGAAAGGTCAACATCTGTGGCCTTCTAGATCAGTAGCTGGAGCCCAAGACTTTTTTTAATGTACTGAGATACTGGTACTTTTTTCTTTTATCAGGTACTACAGCAAACACTGTACTGGCTACATCCTGGAAGCTTCCTAAACCTGAGACTAATGAGTGGGTAAGTACCAACCACAGAGGAGAAAAAAGCTTGCAAACAAAACTTTCATATCTATATCTCCAGGATTTTTGATTTAATGTTCTAATCGATGAGTCCCGCAGGCCAAAACAAAAAGGGAGAGAGATTAAAGACCTGCAAAAGTAGACCCGCAATATTTATCAATCCTTCTTCCTCTGGGCTGTGATGTAGAAAATGCGAGGATGCAGGGAATGGCTGACAGTGATAAAGAGAGGAAGGAACAGATAGGGTTGTTGGGGTGTGGATGACGGTTCTCCACACCTTCGCTCGGTTCCTTCGCTTTGCCTCTCTCGAAAATGTTTTTATTAGCCCCGTCAGGTTGCAATTTGCCTAACTGCAAATACACACAGCAGGCTTAATTAAGAATTTTTGACCAGGGAGACTGTCAAGTCCGGAAACATTAAGGAGATGAAACCAGGTGTCGTAAAGATAGATGGACACAAAAATGGAAGGATGGGGGACGAGGAGAACAGAAAGAAGGGAGGGGGTGGAGTGCTCGTGGAGTACAACAACGTGGTATTCTTCTGTTGCTCTGGGCGTCCAATTGAGATGGGGAGGAAAACATGGGGACAAACGATTTTTTATGCATTAACAGCCTGGCGGTGGAGAGCAATAACAAGGACGAGATCGCCGCTAAAATGTTTGACATCCTGCGCAGAGATCAATGCAAGTCCAGCTTCACGCATTAACACGCCATACACACGTATCACCACACATCCGCCTGCGATACCGGCCCAGATAACATAGCCTGCACCCCAAACACTGCAAAGTGCAGGCCAATCGGCCTCAAGGACAGATCAATTGGAACTCCCCATCAAATGCGGAGATAAAGGTGTGATAATGGTTGCAATTTGGTATTTTATGTGAGTTTTTGTAGAGTTAATTGGTTAGGTGGACAATATTGCTGAAGAACTGTTTTTGTCCATAAAATCAAAGTCTGTTTGGTCCAAGACGACATTGGACCCCATTGACCATATTGTTAAAAAAAAAAATAGACATTTTCCAAAATATCTTCTTTCGAGTTCCACAGAAGAAAGAAAGTCATACAGGTTGAAAATGCCATGAGGGTTAGAGAACTGAATGAGTTTGCCTTTTAATGGTCTAGAAAGAAGAATGAAGAAAAAGCAGACATCCAAATTTTGGATTTCTGTGCAAACAATGATTTCTTATTGGTAGACTTTGACATAGTGCCGCAACAGACACTGATTAAAGTTCACATAACGTGTTTTGGCAACACGGTTTGAGGAGGCGAACTATGCCCTGTGAGTCAGCCAATCCCACAATGCACCAGAAGTGTTTCAAAACAGGCAAGTGTGAGGAGACAAACAAGATCACCTGCTTCCAGTAGGAGCATTCATCTTCTAAACAGAAGATTTCAAAAACCTGCATTTCACAGTCAGCCCCCACCGCCTCTCTCTTTCTTCCTCGTTCGCTTTCTCTCAATTCCCCCAACTCCATCCAATGAAAATCAATAACCTATTGATCAGTTCCCTCCATTTCCATTATGCCCCGACGACAAAAGAGCCTGCGATTGTTGCGGCAAAATTATATGCTTTTCATCCATTTTGCAAATGACTAACTTGCAAAATTCATAGTGTACTTGAATGGGATTGTCTGGTAAAAGTTAAGCACATGTCAAATCACTCCAAGGAATTGAGGACGCGTTGAGGGAGCGAAGCTGATGAAGATGATTGTGTGGTGTCTGGCGATTCAAGGATTTTATTAAAAATGGAAAAAACACAGTATTTGAACCCGTTTTCTGCTTTAATGTTGGCACCCCCACTCACTTACCCCCATAAAACACATCCAAAGACTGACTCACGCACACACACACACACACACCATAGACAATGCTACAGGCAAAATCAATACTTCAAGAAAGAAAGGGAATATTTTTAGCCGTGTTTGATACAAAATGTTTGGATAAATCATGACTGTGGTAAACGAAGGGAATCTGAAGTGGAAAAAATAAAGGATGCAAAACAAAGAGACGGAGAGCATCTAGAAGATCCCTAGAATAGAAGCTGGAGATTTCAGCGGGTCAGCATTGAGGGTCAGTGGGACATTATGCAGGACGCAGCTCTATTATGCACAATATGTAGATGTACAGATCTTAGTCGGGGTAGACGGCTTGTTTAAATTGATGCCAGTGAGGCAAAACAAATTGTTGAAAATTTTATTTCTAAGAGATTTGAAGTGGCAAAAAAGTATAAAGGCCATGAACATAAAATTAAAGGGGTCTAGGAGTAAGATTGAGAATTTATATTTGTGAATTTTTTAAACTTGAAGTGATAGTTCACCCAAATGACAATTCTGTCATTAATTACTCACCATCATGTCGTTCCAAACCCGTAAGACCATCATTAATTTTCGGAACACAAATTAAAGGGTTACTCCACCCCAAGATTAAAAATTTGTCATTAATCACTTACCCCCATGTCATTTGTCTTCGGACCACAATTCAAGATATTTTGGATGAAAACCGGGAGGCTTTTGGCTGTCCCATTGACTGCCATGTAAATACTACTGTCAAGGCCCAGAAAAGTATGAAAGACATCGTCAAAATAGTCAATCTTCAATCTGAATTTTATTAAGCGAGGAGAATACTTTTTGTACTCAAAATAAAAATAACGTCTTTATTCAACAATTCATCTCATCTGTGTCACTGTAGCGCCATTTTGGAGAATATATGCTGGACACAAACTACATATGCTGTTCTGTCAGCTGCACCACACAGATACGCTGATTTCGTTCAAATCAAAGCGTAGAAGATGTATCCTTGTAGTATGGCTGACACAGAACAGTGTACACAGTTTGCGTCCAGCGTATATTCTCCAAAATGGTGCTACGACGGCGCTACCACTGATAGCAGATGGACTATTTTGATGATGTCTTTCATACTTTTCTGGGCCTTGACAGTGGTATTTACTTGACAGTCAATGGGACAGTCAATGGGACAGTCAAAAGCCTCCCTGTTTTCATCCAAAATATCTTAAATTGTGTTCCGAAGACGAAGCTTTTATTGGTTTGGAACAACATGAGGGTAAGTAATTAATGACAAAATTTTCATTTTGAGGTGGAGTAAACCTTTAAGATATTTTTGATGAAATCTGAAAGCTTTCTGACCCTGACAACAATGCAACTACTACATTCAAGACCCAGAAAGGTAGTAAGGACATCATTAAAATAGACCATGTGACATCAGTGGTTCAACTGTAATTTTATGAAGCTACAAGAATATCAAAGAAAACAAAAATAAAAACTTCTCTTCTGTGTCAGTTTTTGACGTGCGTCCACGAGAGTACTATGACACATGCGTGTGGTGCTACTAACACGGGAGCCAGCGTTTCAGTGTAGAACCTGGATGTGCTGCCTCTTGTTTACAAGCAGAATACAACACACACTACATTTCAGCCATTCATCATCAAACTAAAATGCAGTCAATCAAACTTAAAAGTTACATTGTTCATGTAAAATCTGCATTAGGCTAAATAGTGTTTATGTTTGTAAATGTTTCCTTATATTTACTGGTATACATATAAATTAATGTAATTCTGTCATGACAACTCTCAGAGGGATTGGCATTGGTAATGTACGTGACAATGTTAATGTATCTGGTCTTGGCGGAATAGATCTGCTACGCTGCTGCTGCTGCTGCTGCTGCTGCTGTGGCAGAGCAAGTCCCGACATGCTGCTGTAAACATGTAAGAAATACTGTTGCTGCACATATAACACATATGAATAACCCCCATATAGCAATCACCCCATAGCAGATCTATACAGGTGGAGCTGGGGAAGGTGGAGGGTTTCTGAAATGTGTTGCAAACTGCTACAGCAAACAAAAGACAGTTATTTCAATACTGAACAGTAAGCTCATTGGCTACTGATACAGGAGAGAACCAATCAGCTGCCATGTGACAATGATGTCACCAGGTCAGATTGAGCTAGACCTATCAGACTGCGCCGTCTAGAGTTTATGTCAGAACTCTGTATTTGTTTCAATTATAAGATTAACAGGTGTTTTAGGAGTAAGAACAACTTCTCTTTCATGAGATTACTTCCTCTTTTTGACGGGGTTTCGTTTCTCCGTGCCGAAAACTCTAGGGGCAAGGCTTTCAAATTATGATTGTTTTCAGCTGCCACATTTATCAATTTACATTTATTCGTACGATGAGATTGGCAGCTTATGAGTGTTTCATGAATCACACGTGAACTCTGTCACAAGTTGATTTGTGCACTCTTTTCTACGTTAGATTGATGAATGAGGCCCAATGAACTAAAAGAGATGGACGTTTTATGTGAGAACGCCTGCTTTTGTGTCAGCAGACTGACACGGAAGAGAAGAAATTGTTGAATGAAGTCGTTATTTTTGTTTTCTTTGTGCATAACATTACAGTTGAACCACTGATGTCGCTTGGACTATTTTAACAATGTCCTTACTACCTTTCTGGGCCTTGAATATGTTAGTTGCATTGCTGTCAGTGCACGGTCTGAAAGCTTTTGGATTTCATCAAAAATATCTTAATTTGTGTTCCAAAGATGAACGAAGGTCTTACAGGTTAGGAATAACTTGAGGGTGAGTAATTAATGAGAGAATTTTCATTTTGGGGTGAACTATCCCTTTAAGGATAACACAGTAAATTTAGATACAGTTAGAAAAAACCTATTCCATTGCAACCTCTGTTCTTTTTGAAGCATGAAACTTTTGGGCCCCACTGATGTACAGCCAAACAGCTGAAACATTCTTCAAATATCTTCTATTGTGTTCTGAAGAGCAATGAAAACCATGGATGGAAGTACACGAGGGTGTGAGATGACAGAATTTTCATTCTGTGTGAACTATCCATTTATAGGGAAAATAAGAAACAAGAAAAACACAATTTCTGACAGCCTTGTTCATTCACATAACACTTCAAAACTGCACCAGGTAAAAATCTCTACTTTTTTTTAGTTTTTCAAATTTACGTTTGTACTACCATTACATGTCTTCATGCTGTATGTTGTACTACATCTTTTCTTATTATTTTCAGATATAGCTTGCGGTGTGGAATAGTATTCTAGGAGCTAAGTCCATACAACTCCCTTGCCAATGCCAATTTGATTGACTCCATCCAACATTGAGCGCTGTCAGTCAGCGCTCAGCCTGCTTCCTATTGGCTGAAGAGGTCTGTTGATCCAATGACACCTGCTCTGATTGGACAAATAAATGGAAGGGGTGAGGACATTGATTTATCTGTGGTATTAGGAGATCAATTAATCCCCATTGTGTGTGCCAGCACAGATAGAAACCAGTGTCTTATTGCTTATGGCTTGTTTCTGCATGGCGGAGATAAGGATCCCCCATTGCTTTCCAACTCAAACTCAACTCAAACCGCTTCGATCTGATTGAAACAGGTAGCTATTTCGATGCTACCGCAATAGCAACATGTAGAGTTATCAAAAACAGCTGAAAATAATAAAAAAAAGGAAGGAAGGAAGAAAGAAAAGAAAAGAAAAGAAAGAAAGAACGGACTAACTGCGGGTGGGGGTTGGAGGGGGGTGCTGATTCCTACTTTTCAGTTTAAATAAAGATTGGCGCTGGATAAGGGCCATTAATGGAGGAATCAGACAGGCCTTGCTATGTAGGACAAGAGCTGACTGCAGGGAGGTGAGTGGAAGGATCAATACACAGTCGATACACTCAACACTGCTCTGTGCAGACACACACTGCGGGGTGTGAGCGTGTGTGCGTGTGTGTGGCTTGCAGTGGGGGGTGGAGGGGCATCTGTTCGGATCTGTCGAATCGGGCTGTGAATTGTGAACTGCACGTTTTTCAAAATCCCCGTCAGTTCGGGACGAACTCGAGGCAGGTGGACGGCCAGTTTTGAGGTCTCCCAGAAAATGGCGGCCGGCGGGAAAACTGTTTTAGCGGCGGTAGGTAACGGAGTAACGGAGACCGAATGTAGCGACGGTTTTTAACCACGCTTAAAGATTGCAGTGTGATTTTGGCCACAATCGCTTTCTCCCTCTTTCTTTCTCTGGGTCACTCTCTCCTTTCCCCCCTCACTCTCACCGGAATTGATCGAGTATGCCTTTTCAATCCATCTCTCCTTCGCCTGTCGCCTAGCAACCGGTGCTTTCTCGGCTGTGGAGGCTGGGAATGTTTTTTTCCTCGCTATTTCTCTCCCAGTCCAAAGCCTCGCATTGAAAGCTGAAGGTGCGCGCATACACACACGTACACAGATATTGATGACTCTAAATTCACTGCTCTACCAGGAGTTATTACATGCTATAAATGAAAACAATTTGCAACATATACAGTATGTTGACTTTGCATAACAGTATAATGCTGCATATGATTATTTTACAGTATTCGTGTTCTTTTTGTTCACATATGCGGCTTTTGACGATCCAGAATTCAGTTTGGCTGTTTATTTTGCATTTTTAAATTATGAAACAGTTCAGACAAGCTTGTTCCAAAGTTATCTACATTTCTAACACTGACAGGTGTGTGAGAATTGCAAAATAGCCCATTTTAAGTGTTCAAAAATATGATATACATTTTTAATTCTTGAATTCTTTTAATGTCTGAATTAATAATAGACACCAACAATGCATAATAAAATATTATCGATCAGTTAGCAGTGCGGTTTCAGTAGATCCAGCTTTTATGATCGGTCACTGATAATATTAATGTTATCATTATTAATTAGCCCTATGTTGATATGCGTTATCATTACTATTACCGCAGTGTAAATTATACTAAAGTACTACCGGAAAAATCAGTAAGCTGAGGTGTCGGATACAATCGTGTGGTGTTGTGAATGTCGACATTTACTCAGTATGAGATGACCGTCCAGAGAAATTAGATAAATTGCGCATGAAGAAAAGATTTTTCCTTTCATAGTTTTATCAGTTGCAAAAGTCTAACACAAAACATTACGTCAGCACACCTGACTGAGGCAAAACTGAAAGAAATTACTTAATAGGTCATTAAAAAAAGTTAATGGAAATAAAACATTAGGCTATTAATACACAGCAGAAACAAAAATACACGTTGACAACATTAAACAAATAAATAAGCGATGATCTACTATTTTTGTTGCTTCATTTCACATACTTCCAGGCTAACAGCAGTGTAGACATTTTCATTCGAAAAAACTAGAGGTCAGATAAAAAAAGGAAAGTATATGACATCTGTGAAACAGCCTACGATAATCGATATAATCGATCATATTTAAATGATGATGCTGGCTATCCTTAAGACTGAGAAGGCAGAGACATTTCAGGGTGTTTTAAAATGTGTATCATTCGGTTTGCAGCTGTACATTAAAAAAGGAGATAACAGATGTGAAAATAGTATCCATAGTGGGAAAATAATATGCGTTATAAAAAGAATAACAAATTAATAATATATGTTGGATATGTCTTTCAGTATGGAAAATATCAAATAAAATCAAAGTGAGGGTAAAGTAACATGATTTATTTTGAATTCATACAAGAAAAAAAAATCTATAGTAAAAGTTGAATAACAATTGCATTAATAGTTATAATGAACATTAGGCCTACAACAGTATTTTCACATTGATATTTATGAAAGTCAGTAACAGACAAAACGTATGATATGAACGGATTTTAAACAGCTAAAAACTATTTGATATATTTCATATTACTTATTTAAATTATTGCAAACACAATTAAAGAATGCACATTTCTACCATATAAAATGCGGATTGAAATATAAATCTTGATTTTTTATATATATATATATATATATACACAAACAAATAGTTCTAAATGCCGCGTTTGGCTAAAACGGGGCATTTTCTGATGGAAAGCTTTGTACGGGTCCCTGAGATTTCTGCCATACCAATCGATCAGAATGCGGATATATCGATCAGAGACCAGAGCCATAGATCACATGCTCTCTTTCGCAGAGCATTTTCAAATACACAGGTCTCTAAATACACGGAACACACTGAAAACCCGGTTCCACATGCAGAGCAGGGCTCATTCTTACAAGATGACATTTTTATCATCGCAAGAGAGATTTTAACCATAGAGTTTAATAACCAATAACTGAAAAAGGTTCACAGACTGATATTTAAGAATAATGTATTTAACATTAATTTAAGAAGGTTCATTTATAATTATTAACAAAAACAAATGCATATTTTGCTTTGAAAACCGCGGAAACATATAAAACCAAGAACTTATATACATATATATATATATCCAAACAACCACAAAAGCACAAAAATCAAATAAATAATTATTAATATATTTTTTCAACCTTTTTTTCTGTGTAGAACTTAGTTCTAAAAAATATATTTTTTAAATAAATTATTCGATATATTGAACTTTTTAATATATTGTGTCAAGAGCTCTATCTATATCGTATAAAATAGTCTGCACGTTGTTCAGTAATTTCAGAAACAATTCTCGTTTTAGGACTAAATAAAGCTTTTTGAGTTACTACAAGAAACTATGACGTTCGAAAGAACTTGTTTATAATTTAAGTTAAAACGACATTGCAACAAAACATTTTGTCGGAGAGTTCAACTTTTGTGCTTCACGTTTTAATTTAAGTATTAAGGTAATACAAGCTTCACAATGATTCTGTAACATCAAAACGTCGATGATTTTTTAAAACAAAGTTTTAAGGTGGAATGATTTGAAGTATTACAGAGACAAATCTTGAGGACTTTATTGTATGATAAGAAAATAAATTTCAAGTCGCACCTAACTCCACGCTGCAATGGTCAGTTTCAACAGGACTGCTTGACTTCTGCCAATAAACCGATTCAAGTAAATTTACTTTAGGGTGTGATCGATCAGCCAAGTGATACTACTAATGCAGTCAAGGAAATTTGAGTCTATCTTTGTCACACTTTGTGATAGAAACTAATCAAACCCGTAAAAAGAATACCTGGAGTTTTAAAGCACACTTAACAGAAGCCATTTTATCAGCAGCACACACTTTTAAATGACCAGCTTCCCACATCCGAATAACAGGTTTGAAATGCAATACATACGGAACTAAATGGATTATATGGTTAAATATATAATAATGCATTTAAAGAAACGGTTAGCTTAAAAGGAAATTAGGGAGGGAAAAACTTCGTTTTGAAGTTCGGGAAGTGAACATTTTTGTTGTACTTTATTTGTAGATTTTGCTTGTTGAATATTTCAGGGCAATTCGTTTCTAAAAAAAATTGATTATTGATTATTGGAAGGCCTAATGCAATTTAAAATAAAATCACAGTCATCTGCCATTATGGCCGTGATAACTAATTTTCAACAGATTATTTCTGACAAAAAAATTGTATAATAAAACTAAAATGTAAATAGCTAGTTCTATATAAAATAAACAGATACATCATAATGCAACCGGTGGACGCACTTATTAAGCAATTGTGTTTGTAGACTCAGACTCTTAGAAATGCAAAATAAAATACTGAGTCTCTATGGCTTTTCTAGTCTCTATTTAGATATCGACAGCTTTAATATTTCATACTATGTGAGCCACAGGGTACGTCTAGCACATTTGAATATTCGAGCGAAAATTAAATCAGGGTCTGCTCTCTAATAATTTATGCAGCAAGTACAATGTTACATTATAGGCTCCTAGACATTGTTCAGAGAATCAAAACATTGTTATTATAGAATAGCACAAAACTTTACCCCCTAAAGAATTCAATTTCTGTTGGGCAGATTTTAAATATGCAGTATGAGCAACCTCTCAACCTACGCAGGCCCACACAATAATTACAATTAGAAAAACAGTATAAAAAGCGTCATTTTAAAACAAAGCCAAACGTCTTTCTACAATGTCAAAGCAATGTTGCAATTTAAATAGGCCACTTTCTGAAATCTCACTGAAAATATTATTTTTTTCTTATATTTATATCGAAAAAAAGTTTGAATCAAAGTATCAAAAGTGTGTACAATCTCACTCAGCATGTGTATGGTACGTTTCTATCATTTAATCTGATAAACCATTGATACTCTTTTCTAACTTTATTATTTGTCGCTTTTTATCTAATGTTTACCTTTAGCAAATATAATAACTTTGTAATAACAGTAAATATATCGACAGGTAGGTAAAGACACTGTATAGGCTGCAATATACTGTGTGTCAATATCATAAATGTAACGATATGCAGAAAACTTATCATAAAACTGACTGTACGATGTTCTCAGCAGCAAACGCATCAGCTGTTACCGTTCATCTCTACATTAAACCGCATTCAATTATCCTGTCATAGCAGAGCATGATTTTGTAAATAGCAAGGAACAAATCAATGCAATAATCAATTGTGGTTGTGTCCAGATATATGAGCCAGAAATATCTGAAACCTCTTTTTCGGGTATAGCACACACGGCCGCCACATAACATTATCGTATCACTGACCCTTGAGTTCATTTAGATGTCTGGAATTAATATAGCCTTCAAAAATACACTGGAATTGAGGATTATGTTGCATATGGTCAAATACCAACTAGTTACTTCACAACAACTAAAAACCTACATAAAATCACATTTTAAGTGTATGAGAATAGAAGTAGTGATGGCACCGTGAGTAAAAATCTGCAAGGCTGCAGCAAACAGATTTGCGAGCGGCCTAATTTATTTTCAATAACACTTGATTGCAAGGATCAATAAGAAAACAGCAATCCCAAAGCACAAGGCTGTTTTTTCTAATGTCATGGTCCTATTCATCGTTATAATAAAATTATAATTTCCTATCTGGATATTTGCAGTGAAGCTAAATAGTGAAGTTAAGGTCGTTTTTTAGTTGTGGTGCTGCTTTAGGTCTATTATACCCACACAAAGATAACAATTTTGCTGTTTCTCGTCCAGCGATTAAGATCCACTGAAATTCGACCGAAAATAAAGTGGCCTTTCTCGGTATTAAATATATGGATGTTTTTCTTCCGTTTTATTTATTGACGGCAATAAATATAGTCAAATAAATGAGTGGGCCTATGATAGTCAATGACAATGGAGATTCACCCTTTGCGAAGCCATTCTTAGGGAAAACAAATATATTACATTTATTACCCGTCCCATTCTGAATGATCAATTTATTGATCTACGACTGAGTGCATTAATAATAGGCGTGAACCGGAAGTGATCATCGAGTGGGGAAAAACAATAACAACTAAGCAATGGTAAGCATTTAGGCTAATCAAATTAATTTTAACAATGTTGACTATTATCTCAAAAAGAAAAAAGGTTTAAATACATAAGCTGTGTATTTTCAAAATCCCACTACTTCTGCGGCAACCATATGCAGCTGTTTATATAAACAGAATAGGCCTACTAATAATTCAGTGGCTGAAAAGAGATGCTCAAGAGTAGTGAGTCACAAAGCTAGGCCTGTATGTAAATGTAACGACTAGGCTAAGTAAAGAATTCAATGTGATATTTTTGCATGTTATCCTTATCCATGCAGCATCGTGGAAATACAAAACAGAAAGAAACTTCTCTAATGAAAGTGTAGGCTGTGCAGCCTAAAACTTGAGTAAATATGAAGTTTGACTTTTTCCTTTTCCCCCCTCACTTTCTTTCTCTGTTTTAATAAGTTTATTTTTTGGCTATTCAAGGTGCCGATAATTACATCACATGAGTTTCTGCCAAAACATAAAACTGCAAATAGCCCATTTGGTTGATAATGAAATTTCGTTAAACTTCCAAACGTTAAACACAAATATGATATGATTAATCATGTGATCTCATGTCGTTCTAAAGGAATTTGACTATCTTATCTACTTTGGGTTTGGGAAATCCATTAATATTTAACCATTAAGATGTCGCTCGCTGGCGCCAAGTTAAGCAACTTTATCAGGAGAAACCGATGAATCATGTCCATAAAGGAATCCCCAATAACACTGCTAGTGTCAAAGTGTGAGGATGTCACCCCATATAAGTAAAAGAACTCGATTTCGGTCTCTAATTTAACGACAGCAGAGGGAAGAATTGTGAAAGTGAATCACCTATATTGTCTACCGCCTGTACAACATACAGTATTGGTGACAGTATTGGTGACGTCTGATGTAGTCAGAAGCAGAGTAAGTGTACACCCTTTAAAAAGGCTTTTACGTCTTTAAGTTTCACACGGATATTTTTATTCTTTAAGTCATTTATAGCGTAAGTATTTATAGCATTTAAACATTTATAGCGTACTGGCGCTTTAAACAAACCAGAAACCAATAGGCTGAAGGACTTGTATAGGCTACTTATTTTCAACAACAAGATCTCAGTTGTTTCTTGGTAGGAAAAAAAGGCTCTTTGCTGAACCCAAGAATCACCCAAGATCCTTTATATTGTTCGGTGCGCGCGCCCGTGCACACAGGCACAGCACATCTTAATATATTGCGCGGTCACGAGGCAGACACTCTCACTCGGTCAGCTTCGACTGTCAGTAGTAAGAAGCGCGCCACGGCGATAGATACAAGCGTTTAGACACCAGGCGTACGTACATGTGCGTGGTGAAATGCTGGATTGACTAACACTGAAGATCTCGGGGATCAATGGCGAGCGGCATTGAGATCGTTTAAAATTTATTGGAAGGGAGAGTGTGAGAGAGAAAGGAAAGAGAGAGAGGGGAAAACAGTGTCTTTCAACAATGGAACTTACAATGGAAAACATTGGGAATCTGCACGGCGTGTCACACTCCCATCAAACGGGGGACTTGATGAACTCGCCTCACTCGCGACAGTCGGCGACACATAGGAACTTGGTGTCATCGCACGGGAGGTCAGCGATGGTGTCCAGCATGGCCTCGATACTGGACGGGGCCGGGGAGTATCGCACGGACCATTCGCTGTCCGGTCCTCTCCATCCAGCGATGACCATGTCGTGCGATTCGAGCATGAGTCTGAGCAGCACTTACACCACCCTGACGCCGCTGCAGCACCATCTGCCTCCCATATCCAACGTCTCAGAGAAATTTCACCACCACCCGCACCCTCACGCTCATCACCATCCCGCGCACCAGCGTCTCGCCGCCGGGAACGTCAGCGGCAGCTTCACGCTGATGCGGGATGACCGGGGCCTCGCGTCCATGGGCAACCTATACGGCCACTACTCCAAAGACTTGTCCGGGATGGGACCACCTTTATCGCCTCTCTCCAACGGCCTTGGGTCTTTGCACAACTCTCAACAGACTCTGAGCGCCTACGGTCCGACTGCTCACCTGGGGAACGACAAGATGATTTCCACGGGAGGCTTCGAGTCCCACGCTGCGATGCTTGGCCGGGGCGAGGAGCACCTGGCGCGGGGATTAGGGGGACATGGGGCGGGCATCATGTCTTCTCTCAACGGCATCAACCACCACCACAGTCACTCACACTCTCAGGCGAACGGTTCGGTGCTGTCGGAGCGGGATAGGCAGGCAGCAGGAGGCGGCGGACAGGGTGGTGGGTCAGGGCAGGTGGAGGAGATCAACACCAAAGAGGTGGCTCAGCGAATAACGGCGGAGTTAAAGAGGTACAGCATCCCACAGGCCATCTTTGCCCAGAGGATCTTGTGTCGCTCTCAAGGAACTCTGTCGGACCTCCTGCGGAATCCCAAACCCTGGAGTAAACTCAAGTCAGGTCGGGAGACGTTCAGACGGATGTGGAAGTGGCTGCAGGAACCCGAGTTCCAGCGCATGTCGGCCCTTAGGCTTGCAGGTGAGTGAAGGTCACTTAAGTTTCCTCGAGCGAAAGAGGAAATCAAAACAATATCACAAAATCTATATATTTTACTCCTATCTACTTCCATGCTCTTTAGTCATGTAATCAATACACTGTGCATGGACCCACAAACATTCTTGGTTCTTAATAGTTGTGTTTGATTTCTCACAGTTCATCTAAAGGCATCTGTTCCTATTCAGGAAGACAATAAAATTACAGACGATAATGATCAAAACATTTAGTAAGCAGACGAACAAGCCGTGTATCCGTGAAATGAACCAAAACAAGTATTTTTAGAGACATTTGATTCCACTGACTATATTTTCTGAGCAAACATAGGTACATAATTATTAAGGCAACTGTCAAATTATTAGTATGTGTTAAAGACTGGAGGCAGGTGAAAACAGTTAGCCTGTGTATTTTTATTTACTTAACATACACCACATTCACCATCATCTGTGGCCTATTGCAGGTGTTTAAGTTTGTTGAAAGGCCTAATGTAGGTGACTTGTAAAGTGTACTGTAAAAGTAAAAACTGATATTTATTTTTCTAAATAGCTCTTTCTAAATAATTTGATTCCATTGATTTCAAGACATTAAGAAAAAATGTTTTGCGCCAACCTATCTCCTACTCAGCTTCACTTCTTTTCCTTCTTCAAACAAAAACAATGCAGAGGAATGTGCAGTCTTAACCTTAAAATGTGTTCGCTGAAAAGAAAATGTGTATAAACTGATAAGAAGAGGTGTGTGTACTGAACATTACCTTTGATAACGGTTGGCAAAGAGGCCGCTGACCCGTCCAATCCTATCACCTCACGTCGTATTTTAGTTGTGGGTTCAATTAACCAAGATATAGTGGCATATTTTAGTTCCAGTCAATGCCCCGTTGAAAAGCACTTAATGGAATGTAAATTGTTCCTTTGCGCATTTAAAGTTGTTCTGGTAAATAAAGATTTAAACGCTATTCAATTGTCCTCTTAAGTGCCGTTGCTGTTAAAGCTAATTAGGCATCGAGATTTTTTTTCTTCCACACCATATTAAAAGGAAGCTACCCTAAACAGAAGATGAACTCTATATTGCTACAGGTAGTGACTTATAGGTATAGTAACTCCATGTCTTTCGGGTAAACTTCGCTTTTACACTTTACAATGCGTCCATATAAAAAAGCAATTCATGATATTTATATATATAAAAAAATATAATTTAAAACATTATATGTGTAAATTATATATTATAATACACCTTACATTGTAGCTTTTAGTGGAGGTACTATTGTTTGTATTCCCTTTTGTTAAAACTCTAAAACTGTAGCCTACTTTGACAAACACCGGCATTCTTCGAATAAAATAATACCTTGCACGTCCTGGATCTATAGTAAATTTAGCTCAATGAGGAATTACTATGGTATGCAAATAGCAAAAGCAAGTGCATTTAAATGAGCCATTATGCACTGCGCGCATGTAGAAGTTGGGGGTTGTGTTTCATAGAGAGTCTGGGAATACTCGTTCACTACATCAATCAATAAATTCAAATTACTATTCCAAATTCATCACAGTCACAAAAATCAATGCCGTGGCACTGCTTGGCTAATGTGAAAATGCCCGTGTCTGTGGGATCATTTGGCATTGTTCTTCTGGGGCGCTGAAGCGTGTTTTTTCTTTTGGACAGTAATGCTAGTTAAAAAACAAACAATGAGAATATTTTAGAATATTTAAAAACGACTAAATAAGCAACATGTATACATGGTGTATGAGACACATGACGCGTAAAATTGACAGAAAAATTGCAATCCTCAATTGCTGCGCAATGCGCAATGTTTAAAGATTGCATTAACGATGAAAAACAATTCGTCTCAGCATCTGTGCTGTATTCCACACTCCATCTCAATGTATTTGGCCCAATCAATACGGCGATCAATAAAGATAGCCAGTACATCTATCAATTATACCGGCTCAGCACTCTCTCCCATTGGACTCTGGATTTACCTACTGTTTCGTTTAGGAGGAAGGATGTAGATTTTACTGTGCATCACATGGAGACTCTCCTGTAGTCCTGAGCGAGAGAGAAGGAGAGGATAAAATAATACGTGTTTATATACGCAATGCACCACGACGAGATGGTAAATTTGCCATTTTCCCTTATATAAATTTAAACTAAATATAATTGAAGGCCTCTAAATTGCTTGCATAGCATTCATATGGGAGTTATTCCACTGCCTTGCCCTTCTGTTTTTTAAGCCACTTGATAATTTCTGTTAAATTCTACAGATAAGAATTAGTCTTTGAGCGCAATCAATCCATGTCATATATACACACTTTAACACTTTGAAGTGTAGTGTTTGCTTTTCACTCAACATCATCATCATCCTCCTCCTCATCAAAATGACTTCCAGTCTCGCCTCCAGTTCCCAGCCCACGAGGATGGACGCAATTGATTTAGGATTAGCGAATCGAGGCATTTTCAGGGGAGACGGGCTTTGGCAGGCCAAGAAAATGATCGATGTTGACCTTAATAATTGATAGAGCCAGAAGTGAAAAATGAAGACGCGGTCACCTGTTTGGTAAACAAATGCATGGAAGCCGTTTTATATATGATTATTTCATAGTATTATTTCAGCAAATTCCATGACCACGCCTGCATCTTTAGACCCACCGTTTGTATATGCCCCATGTGACTAAAACGGTCTCGCATTATAATTTGGGTCTATATAACAAGCAGTGAATTTGTATTGATTTCCATTGCTAGGTTTGCTATTTCAATAGCTTCAGTTAAACCAAATGGGAGAAACTTCACTTTCGTCCCCTCCCCCCTTGGCCTACTGCCTTATTCTTATTTTAAAGATAGGGTTTCTCCATTATGCGACTTTTAGTCGACTTTTAAAAGTATTTTTCATATTTACTGTTTCTTTTGAGGTTCGTCTTGCATGGACACAGTTTGTTTGCCTACTGCTAGCGAAAGGTCAAGTATTTAAAAAACATAAAAAGAAAATATAAAACACGTTTTACGTGATATGTTTGGCGGTAATCTAAAAACAGCGTGAATACTAAATCTAAAAAATATAGTAATAAATAATGACAGTACGACGATGCACTTCAAAGGGAATGCGCTGGAATAGCTCACCGTTGCTATGGTAACCTCAGTAAGCGAACGCTACCTCTCTACGTAGGCGTCAATTTAGCGAATTCCGATTTTTTAAAATCACAACTTTTGTTGTTACTTAAACGCTGCTCAAAAATCTATGCGTGCTTGTATAAAGCAATACACACGCAGGCTACGAATATATTAATTCATTATTTGCAAACAACGTGGATATGCGCATACCTTTAGCTAGAGATGCAGGTGTTATTGCATCTATATTTAGATTGACGTCCACATTTGACAGATGTTATTCTGCTGATGTTTCAGCATTATTTGCAGGAGTAAATGCCATTATGACAGACCACATACCGTATCTTACGTAATATCTTAAACCAGCTCCTTACTCCTGTTCTTTAAATAATTGAGGACAGAGTAACATATGTACGCGCCTCCATAAGATCTAACACTGTTGCTCTATAATGCGTGCAGTACTGTCTCCGCGAGCTTAGATTTTCATGATCAATCTCTGTGCTCGCCCGCCAAAATGGATCGATAGGAGAGAGTGACCTTTAAATCAAATTGCTAAGAGACCGTGCCGCCTAGGAGGAGAGCATCAAAGGGTTAAATTGCATTGCGTCACCACGAAATTTTACCAAGGGGGGGATTTAATAATTTTATCATAGCTGATATTGCAGAACAACGCCTCCAACTCGATTGAGTCACGGCACAAAGCACTTAGACATGTAGTAAATATACTACACTTTCCGCCTTATCTGATGCATCCTAGTGTGACCTAAAAGCTAGTCCCGCACAAAGGTGTTTTTCTTACGTTCCCTCTTGGACTAATTTATTGGGTCGCATCATTTTAAAGAACTCCTGTCTGAGAACTCTTTCCAGCGCAATATATTTTAAATTATTAAATTATTTTGGATTTACAATTTGACACGTCAATATCCTAATTATTTTTAGAAATGTATATATATGCATTTTTACATACATGGATGCACAGCCTTTTATTGGCAAAAACAACATCATAAACAGAACCCTAATGCATAAAAACCATTCAAACTAACCAGTGTGGTCAGATTCAAAACCACATGTTCCCTCCAGAGGATGAGAGGCTGGATGTTTACTGACACATCTTGAGGCATCAAGGGCCATTTAACAATGTAGTGACTCTATTGGTGTGCCATTACACCATTTACAGATGCACTGAGCCCACAACATGCTAAATTAGCCAATCAAACCAACTTGTAACAGCTGTGAAACCCAAAGCCCACAATGTCAGCTACACAGCATCGTTCAGAGTTTTAGTTTGTAAACATTTTGAAATATTCCTTTAAGTTACAGTTTTATAAATAAAGATTGTAATAACAGTCCTTTAGTTTCCGCAAACGACCACCTTCTTATAGAACACCTACAAACCATTTTTGCTGTATATGGTTCTGAAAAAATTGTTTTTGATGTTAGATCAGATCACCAGTAAAAAGCAAAACCTAAAAAATGTTATTCTGGCATCAGGCTGTAAAAAAAAAACTTTTTGGTTTTGACTGGAATCTTTTTTTTTTTTTGTAGAGTGTAGCTGTGCATGTTCAATGACAGCTTGAGTCCACACAAGAAATGAAACCTATTGATCAATCCTGTGGTATTTTCAGAGGTTTTAAATGGTCTTTCAACACTTTGTGGAGGGTGTTTGGTCTCTCAACCCTTCAGACCTCTTAAACTCACTCCACTGTAATTGCAGGTCAAGCAGTCTTTACAACCAAACACAAGCCAATGTGTCGATATGCCTATAGAGCAGATGTTTAACTTAAACAACAGTTTTATTAGACTGTTCAATTACTGATCTCCTGTGTTATGATCCAGTCAACATTAATGAGATGAGTAAGAAAAGCTTAGTTCTTAAAACAAATGTTTTGAGTACTAACTTGTACAGTAGTTAACCCATAGGTTTGGCCCACCTTTACCTCGCCCACCATGGCTAAGTCAGCAGAAACGGCCCCTGTCAAAACATCGACCTTTGAGACGATTAGCACCAAGTCACGCTGATAAAACCAGCAGACATCCAATAAATCAAATCAGAGGGAAAGATAAAATCAATCCATGATAAGTCCTAAAGAAATGGTAGCCTACCAGTGGGTTGTTTTAAAGGTGAGAGACTTTTAAAAGTCATTTGCTTGTTTAGTCAGGCTACTTGATAGAGAAAGCAGCTGAAAAAAGGCGTAACCTCATTAATAATGTTCTAGCCTCACCCACATCATACCAACCCCACATATCAGCTGTTTACATTAATGTTTTCCAACAGATTATCTATTATGAATTCAGATTTCCACTCATATCTCTAATTGCAATGATGTGAAATATATTTAGGCATGTACGCAAGCATGCTCATGCAAAACATGCCCCTCTGTGGAATAGCTGCTGATGAAAGCAATTCATATTCATACAAGGGCAATTTCATGACACACTGACTTTTTAACCACCGCTGGATAGGCCTCTATGGAAGCCACTCCGCTCCCAATTTCAGCTCAGCCGCACTCTATGCATCGATCCTAGGCAGACTGGTCGGCTGAGCGGCGCGGCCAGCCATCGATCCTTGCACTCCCTTAGTCCTCCCACTTGAAATCCAAGAGAGTGCACATACACCTCCAGCTTCCACAGGAGACACCATTTATTTATTTAGACTTTGTGAAGTCCAGAACCCTTGGAATGAACCCTTGGAGTTTGGTTATTTTAGTTCCAATTAGCTGTGATGATGAACCCACGTTTAACCCTCAAAGACAAGAACCTGCCATAGGCCTATAAAGCCAAATGTAGTCCTATACTTCAAACATGTATGACTGCCTTTGATGGGTAGTGCATTTATCGTTTGCCCCTTACATTTCACTGTACCTTCAAAGACACACACTGTATTCTGCAATATCAATAATTTATCATATGGCAACGATTCATATCATAAGCTTTGAACGTATAAGACTGATATCCATCTGAAACGTAGATCATAGTTTGCTGGTTTAGCCACTTCAGGGTGCAACAATTAAGGTCATTCAGTCAACAAAGATAAAAAAGTGTGTTGTTCTTTTTACAAATGTTTATACCTTTCAATTTTCAGTCACCACAAAAGTTACCATAGCAACAGAACGCTAATCGAACGCTTTCCATTCGAATCTGTATCAGACGTTATGTCGCCTAACATAAGCAGGCCTACGTCATTAACGTTTTATATTTAGCTTACTAGGGGAAAAACTGTTCCCGCCTAAAAATAACTGGCTATAATTCACACCGACAATACTTGGACAATACGCTTTACTACTGTGCTAAACTACGTATGTGTCGTAGTTTATAAGATTTTATAAATGTGATTTAATTGTTTTTGAATTCAATTGTTTTAATGTCTTCAGTATAGTCAACGCAAACATTCTGACGTACGTTCATGGCTAATGATTTGCGATTTTGTCTTGGCTTCAGTAACTAACCGGTTGAGCTGTTATTTCAAATTACCTGAATATTAGCATACTGATCTTTCCTTATCGAATTACACTAAATTTAGTCGAGTATTTAGAGAGAGCCTTGAGCACAATCTTGTTTACAAGAAGAGCTTACCAATTAACAACTATTCTAGCAGAGAAAAAAAAGGCAAAAAAAACAGAAAGAAAGAAAAGAATGCATAAAGGCCAAGTCTGTTTTAAGTTTTCATATTTCAAACAGTCGTCTCATTATTTGACCTTTTTTTTCCAGCTATTCAAATAAGATTATTTTAGACAGCTTTTGTATATATTACAATTTATATAAACTTGTTCGAATCATAGTTGATGAACACGATGAACATTATAGCTAATCCACTGGACCGTACAATAAAAAAGCATTAAAACATGCTTAAATCTAAGTGCTCTCATTACAAAACACACTTGTACGTAGTCGAATAGATTAAGCCTCATTTATTACAAATAAATAAGCGTTAGGCGTACATCAGCGGTAAATACGGAGTAATTTAAAGACGTACCTGCGGTTGGCCAATGTCCCACATCGAGACTAATTAACACTATCATAGGCCATACATAAATGAGGTTTTCTGGACGCTTGTAGCTGAGTTTTTTAGTCATTATTCAGAATCATACTGCAGTGTGTCCTCATTTGTCATTCCCCACACTGCACAGCACGCAGTGCTATTAAATTGGTATTATTTCGAATTTAGACTCAGCGCCCCATTGGTACAAGGCAGGCCTACCATAGTTTCTGGCTCATTACCAGAACAATTTTCATGGAACTATAATTAATTAGATGAAATGAATTTCAAAAACGAATTATTTACGGATTTATCGACCGGTATTGAACACCACAGGCCTACCCTGCTATCACTGGTGTGTTGCAAGGCAAGTCAAACTGCTCTGCTAGAGAACATAGGAAACAGCCGTAGAAAAGGAGTAGGCTTTTACTTAACCATCTTAGATATTTGCGTATAAGAGTCATTTCATGAAAAGCGTGTCCCTTTCATATGTATTTAATGAAAAGCTGAAGCGCTATGTGTTATCATACAAAATAAATATATAAATAAAAAAGAAATTCGCATTCTTTTTTACTATTATCTTTATTAAATAATGTACAATTTCATCATATCCGCGTCACAATATGAACAAGTGTCTTTTCGTTTTATCGCTGTCATGTATCGGTCAACAGTCAACTCTGTTATCATGATATTGTACAGTTAACTACTAAATGAATATTTACAAATAAAAAATGTAAATTATTTTTCTAATAAACACGTAGTGTCATGACCTTGAGTACAAGTCTTGCAATGGCTGTATAACTGTGTGGACGTAAAACTGTCAACCCTGTTACCGGCAAATGTCATTTTTGTAATTTTTTTGTATTTTGTTACATTTAACTTGAGAGGGCAAAGCACAATTTATTTATATTTAAAGGCATTCCTTTATATGACAGATGCTAAAAATCTTAAAGAAATCTACATAAAGAAAATCAACTTTTCAAAACGAAACCCAGTTTGTGAAACGACCGTTGCGCTCAACCGCTGTACCTGCAATAGAAGAGGTGCCAGGTGAAAACCCTTCAATATTTTGTTTCGCGTAATTAATTCAAATAAAAACTTACGTTTGTATAACGTAGGCCTACTATAATCATAAACAGCTGAACAAGATTCTACCAGCTCTTCCATTCTGACGATATGGAATGTTTATAGATCGCACAGGCTACTGAGAGAAAGAAAGAAAGAAAGAAAGAAAGAAAGCCTACAGTCAGTCTGGTTTTATTTAGAATTTGTGAAATTCCTCAGACGTGCTAATAAGCGAGTAGAAAGTGTCAAAAATCCCATCCGCATGTTTCAATTCACTCTTCGTCACTCATCGGTTTATTTTTTTCTGTACAATATATTTCTGCTTCTGTCCCATTCTCTGCTCACTGTAGCTCTAAAGTCTGCAGCTATCGATTTTTTCCTTTTCTACGCCGAGCTTGGTTCAGTAATCAGGGCCCCCTTCCCAACCGATCGATCAATATTGATTACAAAATCTTACGCCTGTAAACCGTTTACACCAGGGAATAGCGCCAGCGACACCTGCTGGTAGACGCAGATTTTAACACCAAACACAGCCTGGGTCTGACGGTTATAAATATTAAAAACGTGCGGTGCTAGAAAACCACTGTCAAAAGGCAAATGGCGTTCAAAAACAAAAGGCTCCAGTAAATCTTGCTGAAAGGTCGTCCACGTCAGATACGCTGAGGTCTGCTTTTTCAGGCATAGTTATTTCAGTCGAGCAACACAGACGACTCATTACAATTTAAAAGGCTTTAAAGCTTCATCATTCACTTTAGACTCAGCGCTCCGAGACACCTTTATGCGATAGGAGTAATGTTATGCGAAAACAAATATTATAGGCACGTTAAAGTACCGTCAACATTTAAGCGGTACACTTCAAGTGTACTATGCATTTAACGGCGTGTGCTTGTGTGTGTGTGTAAATGCAGAGTGGCTGATATGGAATCTGAATATGATGGATGCGGTCCAGGCAGTTAGACGCCTGTAGTAAACAGATTTGACTGTGAGAGGTGACGTGATCAATGGGCCTCAGCTCAGTGTAATTAGATACATGGCACCACAGTTTGGCTCCAGTCACTCCACAAACGCACACAGACAGATAAAACCCGAGTAAGACGCAGAGCTGCTGCCTTTACAGAAAGAAATGAATGATTCATTCACAAAATGCTGAGGGAAGCAAAAGGTCTGTGTGCGTTGGAAAACAAACCAATAATAAAACACTGAAATAGTGTAAAAATAAATATAAAAGTATGTCTTTTGTACTTTCAAGCTGCAAACGAACTAAAACATTTCTTGGCATACTTATGTTTCCTAACACTCAGTGTTTACTGCCCTCAAGTAGGCAGCCAGAATCTCTCTCTCTGCATTGCCAGGACAGAAACATACAGGGAGGTGGTGGTGTGAGTTAAAGGCAGTTCGAAAATACTCTGCCTCTCTTAGGTCCGTGCCCTCCAGTGGCCTCCGTTTGAAGTCGCAGACTACAGACCTGCTGGAGGGGCGTTCAGACCGAAGTCTCTGCGGACGACCCCACCTCCAAAAACAGACACATACACACTAAAATAGGATGAGTCAATACCCCCCTTGCGTCTTTGCGTTTTTTTATTTCTCTTTCTTTCTTTTCTTTCTCTCGCTCTCTCTCTTTTTTCTTTCTTTCTCTCTCACACAAAGACCCCTACTTTTGTATACCAGTCACTCGCTCTCCTACTGTGAGCCCAAACTGCATTAATATTGAATCAAACAGCAGTGTCTCCAACGACCAGGCTGAGGTGCTCACCGCTGGCCTGCTCTGTCTGCTCTCTTTAAAGGGATGATTTTTGACCTCCGGGGAGATAGAATGGATTTGTCTTAAATCACTATTAATCCACAGCCAAACAGGAGAGTCTGAACATTTTAACTCCCTGCAAAGCCGTTCATCTGTGGAATTTGCTCTGAAACGAGGCATTTCGGTATGTAAAGCAAACACGAGGCTAATGAATTTTTTTCTTCTCCGTTTTCTTTGTCTACTTCCCTTTCCCTGATCTTTCTTGTTCAGCTTGCAAACGTAAAGAACAGGAGCAGCACAAGGAACGCAACATGGCACCCAAGAAGCAGCGCTTGGTCTTCACCGACCTGCAGCGCCGCACACTCATCGCCATTTTCAAGGAGAACAAGCGGCCCTCGAAGGAAATGCAGCTGACCATCTCACAGCAGCTGGGCTTAGAACTCAGCACTGTCAGCAACTTCTTCATGAACGCAAGGCGCCGCTGCGTCGACCGCTGGCACGAGGAACATCATCACGGCCATGTAGCCAGTCCTGGCCAGCCAGGCACCTCGGCCACCACCTTCTCCAAGGCCTAAATCTAAATCCCTTTTCCCCTGGGCGGCTGAGACTGGATCAGTCCAACCTCACAGTCACCCTTTGCGTGCCAATCAATCCCACTGCTGCCAAAAAATGGCGACGTTTCATGTTAAATGCAACCTTTTACTTTGGGACTGTTATGAAATCAAGCCAAACATCTCCACATGGAAAAGCACCAAGTTATATTCACATAAACCACCATAAAGTGAGCTGAAATTGTGCGGTTGAGGATAAACGAGCACTTTCACAGCTCACAGCTCACAGCACAGAAGGCTTGTTACTCAAGCAAGGTTGTCAAAGAAAGCCACCACCTGCATCATCACTCTCTCGGGCCCATGGCGGCACAATTCCCTAATGGCCAGTTGTTTCACTGAGGCTCTCAGATCATATGCTAAGCTAATGAATTGAGAGACTAATCGATACGGACAGAAAAGCGAAGGACGTCGACCTCTACTGAAGGTGAAACGGAACGAGCTCCCAACAAGGACTCATACACGTTCGCCCAGCACGGCTCTCCATACGGTTTATTTTGCACAGATGGAAATGGAGGGCTGGACTGCGATGTTTCATGGCACTTCTTATAATCCAAACTGTCCGTAATGCAACAAGCAATCCAGTCTGGAGACAACATACTGGACCATTTTTAGCAAACGGTGCACCTTTTCTGATCTCGACAGACTGCGACCTATGATATTTCAACTATGAATAGAATATTTTTCATTCCGTATAGGCTAAATGTCAAGACAGGTACACAGCCAAACACAACGAGGCACATTTTTAACATGTATGGAAATATTTGTTACAAAATGCTACATCCACACGCAACTGAAATATCTTACTGACAAATCAAATATTTTGTTTATCCTGCAAAGTGGACAAGGGGTAAACACAGTCCAAAATGTTACATTTAATCTAGTGCCAATAATGTTTGCCTTAATATAATATAAAATTTCACATACTCTCAGCCAGAGTCCACTCCCAAACCGGCATTATGTGCCAAAGCAATCAACAATCATCTTTTAAAAAGAATCAGAATCTTTTTTAAAACAAAAAAATGAAAATAATCAATGCTTTAAATCATTCAGTACAGCTAGTCTATGATAAAACCGACTGAAAAGGTAGAAGTATCTCTACAGCAACACAACAGAAACAGAAAAACACTAAAAAAAAATCTGTTTCTCCTCCTCTTTAACTCCTAAACCCCTATTTTTCTTCTTGATCTCTCTCCCACTTGCTTTCTCTTCATAATATTAAAGCGGGTAATTGGTACAAAATATTTCTATTTCTTATTAAACTTGTGATCCGTGCATATGTAAGGCACCTTGTTGATCATTTGGAAAATTCATAAAGACTTTATAAAAGAATAACCAAACTTGGGAGGACTGCAGCTGGACATCTCTGCATTGCATGTGAACTACCACAGGTCATAACGGAAGGAACTTTCACTGATCGTGAAAGAGACATCGCTCTTTCTAGGCTCTGTTGAAGAGTAAACAAACCAAAAAAAGAAAAAACAACAACAACAACAACAACAACATGAATTCCACCCGAAATTTCTCCCAAAAATCCTCGAAAAACCCTGCCAAATGGGTGTGAAACAAGGGCACAACCTTACCTCCGTGGGGAGATGTTCAAAATCGAAGAGGAGTCTTTTTTTAGTGTCTTTGAATGCAACAGTAGCATTTCTGGAAATGTTGCAGGACTTGCTGAATAGATAAAAGTGGGCACTGTTAATGCAACGATGCTCTGAGCATTGATTTATAACCAGGCCTGGACGGAATCTGCAAAAAATTCAGGAGAGAAATCAGTGGAATTAATTCAAACATGGTGCAATGTCTAGCTGAAAGCATAATCAAATTAACCAAAATATTTAATAAACGAATATTCATCATTCAGCAGATGTGCAGAATTTTGTACATAGATTCCGTGTGGGCCTGATTATGAGCATTAAGAGAGCAGATTTGTGCTACACAAATCAACGGGCATCTATATGTACATTAGCTGATAAAATGGACCTTTTGTTTGTAGTGAGAACCAGTGTGGCTACCTCACTGAGCTGGGTGGTTTGTGAAACAGCCACTGATACCAAAGATTCTTTGACCTGCCAGTCCTGTGCTGCCAAAGGGAGGAATACACACCAAATACCAAAAGCCCAATAGCATAACCAAAGCTGTTACAGATGTAAACAAACCTACAAGTGAATTTTCACGTATTAAGGTGACATACATACTCTCACAGTGCAGTCAGACTGCATAGCACCACACTGAGGGATGCGGCTGCTATGTAGATTGAGTTGAGTGCCTTTTTCCTTCAACAACGGGTGGGACTGCTCTGAAATACACACACTACACACACAGAAGCGCACACACACTTGGTTGGTTTACACACAGAACGCATTTTTGACTTCCACCGCGCTGGTTTTTCTTCGTAAAGATGCGCCACTCTAGTGCTTTAACCGTTGAGCCGCGTTTCGCGGCATTTCCAGTCTCCGCCGCGATTTAAAGGCGCCGTGTCTAGTTTTAAAAACGCGTCAGGAGATCGTACTCTATTTTCCATTCCTAAGCGCGGTGTGCCGCATTTTTAACCGTAAGAACGCGTTCTGTGTGAACGGCACCTTGCACAATCACGCCAACATACAATTGTACAGTACGCAGGCATACATTGAAGCAGGGGGTGATTTTAATGTTAGTTTGATATAAACTGGTGTTTAAGCACTTTATAATGCCGACTTTATTTATTGTTTCTCCAGTATCACTTACCTGTAATTATTTGGGCTAAGAGTCCTTTAAAACAGCCAGCTTTATTTCACATTAGGCTTGTCTTGAGAGTAAGGCCAGTTTATTGTATTGGTACTGGCGGATATTCGCAAAATATCTTTCAATGGTGTACTTGCACCCTGACTTCACTCAATATGCTGCAGTACTGTACCCACACATGGCCTATTTTCAGGAGAACTGTCTAATTTAAATCAAGATATATCATAAATCAACTAAAATACCAATCTGAGCAATCTGGTTCTCTACAGCTAAGATGTTTAAATGAAAACCCTGTTTTTTTTACAATTTGGTTATCAAAGATTTAAATAGCAGCAAGTGATTCAGAAGAGGCCATTTTAAGAGACACATTGGACCAGTTCCCTCATATATTTTTCCCGCTGGAAACCACACGGACTTGGCAGGAAGGTGTTGACAATTGATTCTGAAATACCTCAAATGTTTTGTGTAAAGTTTATGTAATTTAGATTAAACTAATGCTAATTACAATGAGTACACTAACACTACTAAGACTAATAATAGTTAGTTTTTGAACTTGTGACTTGAAGCTTTATACTGTTAAATTGTGTTTTTGTTGGTGTTGTTTGGTTGACTCATTTGCCAATTTCTTGTTTATTATTATTATTATTATTATTATATTATTTTGATCGATGGCGGTACATAATTCTTTATAAAAGAAAGACATCTGAATGTTTAAACATGATATGAAGGAAAAGGATTTGAGAGTGGAAGACAAAAAAAAAGTGAAAGAAGCGAAATCACAGTACGCTGAATGTCCAATATATGCATCAAGTTTCGAATCATTTTTTTAGCATTATTCAAACTAATTTCTTTTTATGTTATTTAAAGCTCGACTGTGTTAAGTGCTCCTAGCATTACTTTAAAAAATAATGAAAAAACAAACTCCTCCCATTTGAAGTGGTGGGGACACTTTTTTCTGCATGACTATTGTATACTGTATAGAGTAAAGCTGGATCGACCTGGACTTTGGTGGGAGCGACTAGGACGAATAGACCCCGGGGGAAATCGGACATGGGTGGGAAGGGTGGTAAGTGTTGGAGGGGTCTTTGTTTTGTAGAGTTTTCTGTCACTGTTGTTTTTCACTGGTTGTGTGCATGTATTGTTGCAGCCCTCTCTGCCCTCCTTGTATTTCTTTTATGTATATAACTCTTTATATAACGGGGCATGGCCGTGTATCCTGGGCGACTGAACTTGGTCATGGACCCCTATGTACACATGTCTCCTCTTCTGAAATGTAATCTTGTGTGCATTTGTTTACATGTGGCGTGTTTCTCGATTTGGGTTGCACACCATTTCATGCGAAACTGGAATGCTACTGGACAGTTTTTTTGCAACAGACCCCTCCAACCAGAAATGGTCTCTCATCGACTGTAAAACAGCATCACGTACATCATGTTTTTCTCCGGGTCTGTCTGCAGATCCAACCCCCCAGTCACACTGTGCTCTTCCTCTTCTGTTACCTGTCAATCAATCAGAACCAAGTGTCTTTGTGATGGTAGAAGACAATCAGTTTCAAAACATGGAGAAAAAAATGGTAGAGAGAAGACAGGCTGAGAGGAAGAGGAGAAGAGGAGAAAGGAGGGAGGAATGAGGCTCTCTTTGGTTGCAAGCAGGTGACCGATGCCCCATTTAGCTTGCTGTGGTGCTTATGGTGTGCAACGTTGGCTAACTTTGCAAATGCTCTTTCCTGCTAATCTAAATGTAGCATTGCATAGTAATGCATAGAATACATTCAAGACTTTAACAAGAAATTTTAGCCACCAAATATTCTCTAGCCTAACTACTCCCACACTGCTGGACCAATTGAAAAGAGCTAGCGCAGACAACAGCTAACGTTTGCGCTAATGCTCTTTAATAATCACAAACCAGTCAATAAAGAGCTGCCGAGGCTGGGTGTCTTTGCAGAGAACTATGCAAAAGAAAAGAAAAGCCTTTACCTCAATCTTAATCGATGTGGTTGGTTCAGTCTCTTTTCCAGTTCCTCAAAAAACTTCAGTCACCAAAATGATGTTTAAGAATACCTGCAACTATTACAGATTAGAAAACATAAACATTTTATCTCCTAAACGAACCATCTTCACTACTTCACTGGGATTAGCAAATCTGGTCTGTTCAATATTATAGGCAGGCAAAGTCTGTCTACACTGGACACAACAAAGTGACTGTTAAAAATCATTTGAACTTTGTGTCAGTACGTTATTAATAGAATGTGGCATCAGTTTAGGCTACGTTAACACTAGTGTGTTTTCATTTTAAATCGCATAACTTTTGCTACGGTTACGTCTGTTGTTTACACTACTCCAGCATTTTCGACCCTCAAAAATGGAGACTTCTGAAAATGCTGCAGACCCCATTTTAGTTTGAAAACTCCGGGTCACGTTTCAGCGTAAACGGATCAAAAATAGAGACTTTCAAAAACACTGCAGACCCCGTTTTAGTTTGAAAACTCCAGGGTTGCATTATAGTGTAAACAGACCAAAATGGAGACTTTAGAAAATGCAGCAAACCCCGTTTTAGTTAGAAAAATTTGGGGTTGCATTTCAGTGTAAATGGACTGAAACGGAGATCTTCGAAAACGCTGCTGACCCCGTTTTAGCTAGAAAACTTCAGGGTTGCGTTTTAGTGTAAACGGAACAAAAACGGAGACTTTCGAAAATAGAGCAGACCCCGTTTTAGTTTTAAAACTCCAGAGTCGCGTTTCAGTGTAAACGGAACAAAAACGGAAACTTTCAAAAATGCTGCAGACCCCAATTTAGTTTGAAAACTCAGGGGTTGCCTTTCCATTTTAGATTGAAAACTACAGGTTGCGTTTCAGTGTAAACGGACCAAAACAAAGACTTTCGAAAACGATGGCATGGCTGCCCACATTCGCTCTGTGTATCCTTGACAACTGTGTAAACAATAACATCATGCTCATTTGTTGCATCCCATTTCGGAGGCTCATTTAAGAAAAGTAACTGTTAAATTGCCAAAAAAAAAAAAAAAAATTTTAAAAAAAGTATTTTTACACCCCAACGAATAACAGTCAATTTTATTATGGTTACTTCTCTTAAATAAGACATCCTTGATTACGTATGCAGCCTGAATGGTCATGTGACATGCGTTTTCAGTTGTGTAGTGTAGACAGATCGTTGAGATTATTTCTGAAATGCAGTGAAAACGACAGTGTAGACAAGGATAGTTTTCATTTTAAAACACCATTTTAATACGAAAATGCACTAGGGTAAACAGGGCCTTACCGCTACTGTGCCACTTACATCTGTTGTAGACATGTAAGAAACCAACTAGATGATAAGCTAACCTAGCCTAGCTAAGACCAGCAAGCCACCTTTAGCTGGTGTAAGTGTTTTTTAAGCAGGGAATCTAGCAGTGTCGCAAATTAGCCCAGATTATTTTATACTGAAACACTATGTAGAGAAGAGTGCGCGCAAAGTAAAAAGCTCGAAATGAAACAAGGACATGCACATAAACTCTCCTAAGAGCACATCTATCCAAGCCAAAGATTGATCCTAGGGTAAAGACAATCCAAAAAAACCAATCAGTGTGTGTTTCTGAAGCTGTTGAGATGGCTAAGCCCTGACTGACTATGCTTGACAGGTGCAAGGATTTTCAATTTCAATGTGACGACCTAGTAGGAAAACACACCTGTTCGCATTTAAAATCTTCTGCACAAGATTTCTAGGTTTTAATATCCCATCGAAGCTTCACATTCACACACAAACTTGTTCTCAGGCAGCTGTTAAAGGTGAAAGGGCATGTTATTATGAAGAGCCTCGTTCCTCCTCCTGTCCTACAGGGGGAGCCAGAGAGCCTGTGGAGCACTTTTCATTCAGTGCAAGAAGGAGACAAATTGGAGTAATAACTGTTACAGAAAAAAAAAAAACTAAAGAAGGTAATATGGGTAAATTGCGTGTTTTGAAATAAAATAAAACCATTGTTGAACATTTTCACGCTATCGTCTGTTTATTTATCTAGACTGGATTTTTCTGCAGCAATAAAGAGAAAAAAAAAATATATATTTTCTATTAAATAAATTTATTTGTAAAATATTTTTGTACAAAAACATAGTTATATTTAAAAGACCTAATATTACAAAACTAAAGAAGATGGGATTTATCCAATCAACTGCTCACAATGTTCACAAAGACAATTATGGCTTTACAATTTTTTTATTATTGGCAAAATGTTCACTATAAATTAGATTATTCTAATTCGGGGCCTTCATTTTGGAAAAGCACCAAAAACTCTGCGATTTTGGACCACAGGCCTTTGGTTTCAATATTTGCATCTTACATTTCCAGTGCGTGATAAATCACACTGAAGATGTTAGCATGCCACATCACCAGTATTCATTTCTATACGTGAACCTTGTGGAGATTCTTTCTTCAGACTATCTGCCTTAACTCTCCCATTCTGTGGGGGCGCTGTAGAGGGAAGTCCGACTCCTGTGGTGATTAATTTTCCAAAACCTTTCCCTTGGGACACCGCATATGATGAACGGCGCTGAAGGGTACCTCTCTGAAACCATGACCTAAGCTCAACGGGCTCATTCGAGCTGTGGATCTGCATGTGTGGAACGGAAAATAAGGTGAGCACAAACAATAAGACAATAACATGCTTTATATGGTAATTGGGACGAAAGGATTTGAAGTAAGAAGCAACCTTATGTTTGTTGGGGTTTGTTAGCACAACACCCAGGGCTCGTATGGTTATTGAGGGAAGGACAGCAATACAGGTGGTCACACATATGGTCAGCCAAACCTCAGGGGTGCTGTAAGCATTTGGTGATGCTCCTGAAAATGTAAAATAAATTGCAAATAATTAATAGTGTTTTAACATTAAGGAAATCTGCTTGAAATCCCCTACAAAGTCTGTCTGCATTCTTATATTTTACAGCTCATTAAACAGTCTGTTAACACCGCCTCCTGGTGGTCTGTATAAATACAGCCATCTCAAAAATTCAGATCCTGAAAACATGAAAGGTTCACATGCTCATGCAAAACAGAAAAATAAAGGATTTTAAAAGTCCCAGGTGAATTTTATATTATATAATGTAAATTATCATAAAATTATTAAAAAAAAAAAATATATATATATATATATATATAAATCTATAGTTTTGAAACATTTTGAAAAACAAATATGATGAATGATAAATAAGGTTCATTTTACATTTTTCCAAAACTCTGAATTATAAAAATATTTACCTATTTAAATTACTTAAAAATAATAATAATAATATAATTATAAATAAAGAAACATTCATTTTTCTTCTATTCACTAATTTTCAGTTGTAAAATATTTAATCAGTAAAAATAATTTTAGTCAGTAAAAATGCAATTATTTTTGAAAGTCTATGACATTTAAAATCAAATATAATTTAATTATAAATATTTACTCTCAGTTGTAAAATATTAAATTGATCCAATTTTTTTTTAAATCTACATTACTTAAAAAAACTAATATAATTATAAGATTAAAATGCATTTTGTTATATTCATATATTATCTGTTCTATTATATACAGAGAGAGTCAGAGAGAGAGAGAGAGAGAGAGAGAGAAAATAAATATGTACATCTAACTCTATATAATTATCTAATTATTTTGAAACATAATTTTCAAAATCAAATACATTTTCAAATATGTTTTCGAAAACAAATACATGATGAATAATAAATAAGGTTAATTTTAATTTTTTCTAATACACATTCATTCTAAATTATAAAAATATTTAGTTTAAGTTTAAATGATTTTAAAAAATTATAAATAAGGAAACAGGAATTTTTCTAACATTCATTCATTTTCAGTTAAAGTAAAATATTTAATCAGTTAAGATTATTTTTAAAAGTTTATGACATTTAAAAACAAATATAATATAAGCATTTACTCTCAATTATAAAATATTTAACTGGTTCAAATATATATATTTTTTATCTATAACATTACTTTGAAAAACTAATATAATTATAAATAAGATTAAAATGCATTTGTGCGCGTTTGTGCGGCAGAGCGGCTCTCTCGCACTGAAAGACGTGACCGACAACTAGTTGTCCAGTCCTGTTCCGTTCACACAGCGCGTGTGTTCCGAGAATGCGGTTGTGAGTCCTGAAAATTTACGGGTGTGAGTTCGGTTACAGAATACGGTTGTCAAACCCTTAATTAACCGTACTCTGTGTGAACGTAACCGTATTAAGGACTCAAATACGGTACTGACAACCGTATTCTGCTGCTATGTGAATGTGGCCTTTATGTACCCAAAAAAAGTTATCCACAAGTTTCCTACGCCCCATAAGGCCTTGCGTCGAAAGTGGGAGCATCTACCGGTTCACAATCGGGAGTGACACTCATTCATTAAACAGTTGACAGGAGTGACGGGCAAATGAAGCCTCGTGAAGCACCGAGACTTTCCTCTGACTGTTTTGGGAAAAGATTTGAAGCTTCGAGAGTGTCGAAAACAGCGCGATCTGGTGGTTAGTAAAAAATAAAGCAGCCAAAAACCTACAAAGCTCCGTCGGAAGAAGCATTCACCACAATTTCCATCCGATCCAAATTAATTTACCCATTGAATAGTGCCATTAAATGCCAGTACGAATATCAATATGACGTAATAGAAGAATAATGTACACATTAATTTTCCTGAAATAATTTGTATTCTTCATATTACTTGTATGACTGGGTATTTAAAAATGTAGTTATTAAATATGTCTCAGTGAAAATGTACTCGCAAAGTAAGATCTGGGGGTTGAACATTAGGACACGCAAAGTGAACCGCACACATGACTGGACAGAAAGTGGCCTCTACGAAAGGGATTTCTACATTAACAAGCCTCGAATCAAGGCTTCATCTGGCATTCCCTTTAACACAAGCTCTGATGTCTCCGTTCAAATGTCATTTCACTAGTTGACAGTCATTCAAGATTTAGCGATCCAAACTTTCTAATGATGTGGGAACACAAATTCGAAAAGCATATGTTGTCCATAAGAACATAATGACATCTCTCATAAAGGTGTGCATCTTTACAAAGTAAACAATGGTCTAAAATACACTTAGCCTCTTTGCTAATTAGCACACAAAATACCATTGGTATACTACGTCCACCGCCTCACCGGAAATTGTACCCACATTCTTTTTTACAGTTGCGCCCCCCCCTCCGGAAACTTGTGGATATGCAATAATTGGATTAGTCATGGAAACAAATGCAATCACAAAAATATAATTTAAAAATAATAAAGATAAATAAAACTATCACCTAAAATTGCTCTTTGCAAGTGCATTTTCTATAAAAACGGAAATGCTTTTGTCACTTCTTTTAGGGAAATGTGATTTACATGAACAATGATTAATCTGCAAACATGAATACCCAGGAAAAAGTAGTCTTTAGGTGAGGCAGTGAAGAGGCGAGCGCTATGTAGAGCCAGTGTGGACAGAAAGAACGCCACCAAACTAAAAATCACTGCTGCAACGTTGAACTTGGTCCAGAATTTTGTATGAAGAATAACCTAAAACCAACAGACAGAAACAAATTGATACATTAACTTCATTACACTTTTATTAAATTTGAATGTAGCCCTTGTTGATGCCATCTGCTTACCTCAACAGTGGTGATGAGCACTACAGATGTTTCAACCGTTATAGCTAAAGTCTGATAATCGAGCGCCGAGTACTGCAATATTCCCATAGGGATGAAGAACAAGATGATGGAGGTGTAGAACGAGTAGAGAAGTGTCATGGCCAAAACTAAAGGATTGAAAAGGTGCTTCTTCTGTCCAATCGAGTAGATCTCTGGCCAGGAAAGACAACTCTTGGCGCTCACATCCTATTAATGTAAACAGTTAGACTTCCAGATGAACCAATAAGCTGTTAGATCTGGGCTGTATTTATCTTACCTGTTCAAACATACCCATACACTGTATAGGTAGAGATGTGTACAGTGTTGTGTAGAGGCTAATAAACCAGCTCTCATACATAGGCTGGAAAAGATAGAAAAACACACCAAAATAAGCTGCTCATGTCATTTATTATTAAAGAAACTACCGAGTGTTGTTTTAATCTCAAACGTATCTCTGCGGCGTGGTTGGGGTGTAAAGTGGATGAAGTGACCTAGTTGCTCTAACCTGGGCACTGAAGCCATTGTAGAAACTATACCAAATGTGCACCAGAGCAAACGCTGTGGTTTTATAGAGGAAATAGCGCAGAAGGATGCAGATGCGATAGTATGACCAGTGGCCGTGTACTAGCAGCAGCCTGCGAAGGAAGCTGAACTGCGCCAGAGCGAAATCTGCATTCTGCACCGCCTGACCGCCCTCCATGCCGCAAAGACCAACGCCGATATGTGCCGCTGGTGAAAAAACAAGAGTTTAGTTGATTAGCAATGTGTGAACTAACAGATAATGCATTTAAGTAGTTGAGTTTCTTACTCTTGATCATGTTGACATCATTGGCGCCATCGCCTATCGCCATTGTAATCGAAGTCGAATGCTTCCTGACCATCTCGACCACTTCTGCCTTTTGCGCCGGTGTTACACGACAACACAATACAGACTGGCACTGATCGGACAGAGCAACAAACCTCGCTCCCCATTCTGGCGTTTTGGTCAGTTCTGCCTGTAATGTACAGAAAATAAATAGTAACACATTAGGCACTACCAGTCAAAAGTTTTTGAACAGTGAAATTTTAAATGTTTTTAAAGAAGTCTCTTCTGCTCACCAAGCCTGCATTTATTTTATTCAAAGTGCAACAAAAGAGCAACATTTTAAAATAGTTTTGCCATTTAAAATAACAGTTTTCTATTTTAATATATTTTAAAATGTAATTTATTCCTGTGATCAAAGCTGAATTTTCAGCATCATTACTCCAGTCTTCAGTGTCACATGATCCTTCAGAAATCACTCTAATATGCTGATATGGCAATTATTATCATCAATATTTAAAACAGTTGAGTAAGTTTGTTTCAGGATTCTTTGATGAATAGAAAGATCCCAAAGATCAGCATTTATCTGAAATAAAAAGCTTTTGTAACATTATACACTATACCATTCAAAAGCTTGCAGTTTTGTTTTTTTTTTTCTTTTTTTTTGTGGAAATGATAGAAATGAACAGTTTTACTTCGCAAAGATACTTTAAATTGATCAAAAGTGACGATAAAGACATTTCTAAATGTTACAAAATATTTCTGTTTCCGATAAATGCTATTCTTCTGAACTTTCTATTCAAAGAAACCTGAAAAAAAATTCTACTCAGCTGTTTTTAACAATAATAATACATTTTTTGAGCAGCAAATCAGAATATTATAATTTCTGAAGGATCATGTGACTGGAGTAATGATGCTAAAAATTCAGCTTTGAAATCACAGGAATAAATTACATTTTAAAATATATTCAAATAGAAAACAGTTATTTTAAATAGTGAAAAAATTTCAAAATTGTACTGTTTTAGCTGTACTTTGGATCAAATACATCCAGGAGCTGATAAAATCATCCAAGATGTTCATGTTTTTCTTCCTTCAGTCGAAAAGAAATGAAGGTTTTTGAGGAAAACATTCAAGGATTTTTCTCCATTTAGTGGACTTCAATGGTGGACAATGAGCTGAAGGTCCAAATTACAGTTTTATTTCAGGTTCAAAGGGCTCTACATGATCCCAGCCAAGGAATAAGGGTCTTATCTAGCAAAACGATTGTTCATTTTCTAAAAAAATACAAATTTATATAGTTTTTAACCACAAATGCTTGTCTTGCACTAGCTCAACTTCACGCATTACGTAATCATGTTGGAAAGATCACGCACAGTTAGTTCTTCATCCATGTACTCTAGACCGAAAATGTATGGTAGGGTAAAAAACGGCATCTCATTTTCTCCTCCAACTTCAAAATTGCCCAAAATCGTTGTTTTACCTTTTTTGTAAAAGGCGTTTGACTTTCTTTGCACGTTCGCTTTGTAAATACTGTGTCAGTACTTCCGCCTTCATCATGCGTGACCTTTCCAGCATGATTACGTAATGCGTGAAGTCGAGCTAGTCCAAGACAAGCATTTGTGGTTAAAAAGTATTTACATTTTTATTACTTTTAGAAAATTACTGATTGTTTCACTAGATAAGACCTTTATTCATTGGCTGGGATCGTGTAGAGCCTTTTGAAGCTGCACTGAAATTGCAATTTGGACCTTCAACCTGTTGGCCACCATTATGGAAATCGTGGAATTTTTTCCTCAAAAAATGTAATTTCTTCATGACTGAAGAAAGAAAGCGATAAACATCTTGGATGACATGGAGGTGAGTAAATGATCAGATCTAAAAACATAAACCTTTGTCTTTAGATGCTCACCAGTTCAGGACCCGAAATGACTAGTGCTGCTTTGCTCTTCACTGCTCTCCTGTCTGTGATCCAAACCTCCAGCTCTTTAGACATGACATGAACATCTGGAGAAGGAGACTCTAGAAGCTGCCTGGAGATGTTGACAACAGTCATTTTGCGTTATATTACATGTGAATGTGTATCTGTATAACTGGTGCGATGCTAAAAATTTCCAGTTTTTCTGTTCTTACTAAATCACAAACATTTAGAACAGACATCTACAGTATATGGAGGGGATCATGGGCCAATGAAATGTCACTGTGGGTGTGGCTATCCAGCGTGATACAACAATAATAGAAACAGGAGAATCATGTCTTTTATTTTTCAGTCGTAAAGAAATTATGTTTTTTGAGGAAAACATTTCAGGATTTCTCTCCATGTAATGGACTTCTATGGTGCCCCCAAATTTGAATTTCCAAAGTGCAGTTTAAATGCAGCTTCAAATGGCTCTAAACAATCCCTCTAAATAGAATCATTTCACTATACAAGCCCCTTCTTCCTCGGCTGGGATTGTTTAGAGAAATCCTGAAATGTTTCCCTCAAAAAACATAATTTCTTTACGACTGAAGAAAGAAAGACATGAACATTTTGGATGACAAGGGGGTGAGTACATTATCTGCAGATTTTTGTTCTGGAATGAACTAATCCTTTAAGGTTTCATCCAAAATCCCATACTTCCTTACTATATAGTGGGCAAAAAAATGGTGTGTGAAAAGAGTAGCATGTCTGAATCCACAGTATTCATAAAACATAAAATGGCTGCAAAGTAATTACTTATTCAAAAGAAATACCTGCTCAGAGAATATGTGATTTCAGACACAGTATGAGTATCTAGAAAATGTGTGGTAGTTTGTCACAGTAACAGCTGATTAGAATAAGCTTAGATTGTAGAAATGTATTTTCTGACCTAAGCTCCTCCCCTTGAATCAGAGTTGTGTCTGGATCCATCAGTTTGCACGCATATCCCACATTCACAGCCGTTTCTGTTGGAAATAAGTAGAAAGCAACAAATTTTTTTTAATTTACTGCTTTAGGTTCTTTAAACCAACTTATACGCATGCTGAAACAGCACCTGTTTTGTCTCCCGTCAGCACCCACACTTTCACTCCTGCCCTCCGCAGGGTGGAGATGGTCTCAGGGACACCCTCCTGGAGACGATCCTCAATGGCAGTCACGCCCAACAGCTACACAAACAGGATTGTTTCATAACAGAATTCTATATGCATTTGGTAATATGCCTAAAGTTGTCTCCAGAGACAATTAGTGTTTCATAACAACTCCCGTTGAGTACCGTTAAGTCTTTTTCCATTTGATTATATATCTCTTCGAGCGCGGTCTCCTGGTTACCCGTCGATGTGCCTGCCTGACTAAGAGCACGGCTCCACTCTGTCCACAGGGCTTCAGGAACCGAGCGCACTGCCACACACAGAGTCCTCAGACAGCTCTGAGCAAACAGCTGCCAAACGCACGCACATTAAAGAAATCAACAAATGCCTCATACATAAGCTCATAGTCAACCATGTTGTCCACTCCACACCAAGAACCATTACTACGAAGATAACTATATTAGCGTCCACACAACGTCTGCCACTTTAAATGCTCAAGCTTTTTATAGTCAAATAGATTGTGATTGGCTCTCACTAAACATGTTTCCATCCAAGGCTGACAATTTAACTGCGTAGAATTGGAATATTGTTTAAAACATTTGCGAAAAATCATCGTTTGCATCCTATGTGTTCAAGAGAACAAAATAGAGGGACAGTTCACCCAAAAATGAAAATTACCTCAGGATTTACTCACTCTCAAGCCATCCTAGGTTTATATGACTTTCTTCTTTCAGACGATTACAATCAGAGTTATATGAAAAAATGTCCTGGCTCTTTTAAGCTTTGTAATAGCAGTGAATGGCTGTTGAGATTTTGAAGTCCAATAAAGTGCATCCATCCATCATAAAAAGTACTCCACATGGCTCCAGGCAGTTAATAAAGGCCTTCTGAAGCAAAGCAATGCATTTGTGTAAGAAAAATAACAATATTCAAAACTTCATACACTGTAATTTGAAAAAAAGACAGCAAAACAAAGGTCACAAATTAGAAATACAAAACAAGGATTTATAAAGTTGGAAGATTTCGAAAAAAGCCAAGAGAAGACTGGTTTTCCTTTGCTGTAAAAAACAAAAAAACAAAAAACCTTGGTTCTCACGATCCGCTGGAACGCCACTCTCTCGTTAACGCGTGTACAAGAGTTAGCGGAAGCTAGAGATTGCGGTTTATAAAGTTGTAAATATAGATATTTTTCTTACACAAACGCATCACAAATGCGTCATGTGGAGTACTTTTTATGATTGATGGATGCACTTTATTGGACTTCAAAATCTCAACACCCATTTACTGCCATTATAAAGTTTGGAAAAGCCAGGACATTGTTTAATATAACTCTGATTGTATTCGTATGAAAGAATTAAGGCATACACACCTAGGATGGCTTGAGAGTGAGTAAATCATGGGGTAATTTTAATTTTTTAGGTGAACTATCCCTTTAACAATTAAAATTTAACTTGCTGCAACAAAGATGCTCGTGGCTCTTTTTCCTACACAATAAATGACTTGCGCCTTATAGTGCACAGATGAAACACAATAGCAAACTGTGTCATGTTATCTTGCATTCTAAGGCAAATGATGTTTTGGAAAGCAATTGTGTGAGACCGTTCTAAAATGACAGACTTTGGCATTTCAGAATGATTATAACAAACAACGGGCCTTTGAAGTCTCCTCACCTCTAGAGCTCTCTCAGTGCTCTCCTGAAGTGGCCAGTTCTTCTGAAGCCTCTCTAGAATGACAATATCTGCACCTTTGCAGTACAGCTTCAACTGTCCTCCAGGGTCCCGCACTGCATACATTAACCCAAATGTTAAAGGGATAGTTTACCCAAAAATGAAAATTGTCATTAATTACTCACCCTCATTTCGTTCCAAACCCGCAAGGCCTTTGTTCATCTTCAGAACACAAATTATGATATTTTTGATTAAATCCAAGAGCTTTCTGACCCTGCAAAGGTAGTAACGACATTGTTAAAATTAGTCCATATGACATCAGTGGTTAAACCATAATGTTATGAAGCTACGAAAATACTTTTTGTGAGAGCGTGCTGTGGTGTTCTCGTGAACGTGCATCGAAGACTGACACGGAAGAGAAGAAATTGATGAATAAAGTCGTTCTTTTTGTTTTCATTGCGCACAAAAAGTATTCTTGAAGCTTCACAACATTACGGTTGAACCACTGATGCCACATGGACTATTTTAACGATGTTCTTACTACCTTTCTGGGCCTTGAATGTGTCGGTTGCAGTGCTGTCTATGCAGGGTCAGAAAGCTCAAAAATATCTTAATTTGTGTTCTGAGGACGAACGATGGTCTTATGGGTTTGGAGCGCCATGAGAATAATTAATGACAGAATTTTCATGTTTGGGTGAACTATCCCTTTAGGAACAGCTAATGAAACTCACCCAGCACTGACATGCGTCTCCTCTTGCTGGTGAAGTCCAGGATGGCCAGGAGCTGATAGTTTCGTGTGAGGCCCATCTCACTGATGGTGAGCGTTTCTCGTGTGCGGGAGAGAAACACCCAGCCGAGCTCTCGCGCTGCACACACCAGAGCTTCCTCATCTGGAGAAGCAGCCTGGTAATGAGGCAAACCTATATTTAAAAAAAAAAAAAAAACACAATGTAAAATACTTGGTTTTGCCTGGTCTCCATTTTAAGGTGAAATATTCCACCTGCCATCCATTCTTTAGAGGTAAAGCATCAAATGTGTAGGCACCTATTGTTTTTTTTCCTCCTTATTTAGGGGATCAAGCACGTAGCGCTGAAGCCCTATTGTAATAATTGTGACCAAGGATCAGCAATCTCCACGTAAAACTGATCGGACAGACCAAACCGTAAATCGTAGAGACTTCGATCTTTTTGACTGAGATTTGAGGGATGGTAGTACTCAGTACACAGTCCACAATGTCACCAAGGATCACCCCAATTGGCCTCATGGGGGCTCTACAGCGATCAAAAGTACAAAATCATTCATAACTCTTTAACCGTTAAGCCTCAAGTGTCTTATGTCTTTGGAATCCTTGACACCGGACAAAACACATGCCTCAGATTCAACTGTCAAAATTCTCAGGTATTTTGAAAATCAGTACGCACAGTCTTGGTCCAAAATGCCACACGCATCTATAAGGACATTTGCATATCTCAAAAAACATTCAGCACCTATTAGACAACTTTAACGGAGGTCGATCGGAACGAAACTTGGTGGGCCTGTTTGACATTCGGCCCTAAAAGTCTGAGAAATTTGAAAGAAATCGACCACTGGGGGACAATAATGCTTTTTTCAAGGACGTTAATGATTGTATATTGCACACATATGCACAATATTCTTATCATATGATAGATCTTCTCGTTCTGAACAACTTTGCCTCCAGAACTACTGTCAATCAAACTGATTGATTGAGAACACATGAAAAAACTTTTGCGAACTAGTCCTGGGTTTTTAGCTGAATCTCGATAAAACCACTGCAGCACAATTCACTGAACTTTCTAGGTCAATAATTTTTTTCAAATGTCATTTAGAAATGGGGTCTGTCCAAATATACCCAAAAGCCTATAAAGCCTAAACTCAGAACTTCACAAAACCTGGTGAAGCACATGCGACAGGTGATTCTAAACAAGCATGCAACGTTTTAGAGAGGTCAGACCACAGCTGCCACTATAACAGTCATAAATGTTAAAAAAAAACATCTTATTTCTATGGCAAATTACCTGTATTTATTGTAAGTTTTTATTTAAATGTTTTTTATGTTCTCATGTCAGATATGTATGCATGTATGTATGTATGTATGTATGTATGTATGCATGTACGTACCAGGAACACCTTAAAAAAAGCCAACAACAAATTCCTTGTGTGTTTGTAAACACCTGGCGAATACAGCTAATTCTGATTCTGATTCTGTAATGTCTTTTCTCATATGTGCTTAAATGCTTTAAAGTGCTTGAACCCTAGTAATAGCTGCTTGCAGCTATATTTTCCTTCTAATTTTTTTTTCTAGCTTGGGTCAAAAAGGAAGTTCTTACAGTCTTTCAAACCTTCTCACTCTACCAAGAGCTTAAAAGTTGCACTTACACTACTGTTCAAAAGTTTGAGGTTTCTTGAGCAGCAAAACAACATATTAGAATGATTTCTGAAGGATCATGTGGCACTAAATATTCAGCTTAATTATCAGAGGAATAAATTACATTTTAACATGTTTTACTACTGCTTTTACTGTATTTTGTTCTCAAATAAATGCAGCCTTGGTGAACACAAGAGACTTCTTTTCTACCTTTCTGGGCCTTGAATGTGTCAGTTGCGTTGTTGTCTATGCAGGATCAGAAAGCTCTCGGATTTCATCAAAAATATCTTAATTTGTGTTCTGAAGATGAACGAAGGTCTTACGGGTTAGGGTACAATAAGGCTAAGTAATTAATGACAGTTCATTTAGGGGTGAACTGTCACTTTAATTACTCTCCTGACCCAAAACCTTTGAATGATAGTGTATTTTTTTGCTGACAACTTCAAAACTGCATTGTCAAAAAACAATTGTTTTAAAAATGAAACTGTAAATGTGTGATGCTTTTACATTGGGACCAATGTCCTGAGGGTCCAAAAATCTTTGGGGCCCCCTGGTGGTCAAGTTGTAAAGTCTATCATTTACAGCCCTGTAATTACATTTGGCAGCTATATTTTTATCATTCCCCTTCGTAACCTCCTAGCAATTACAATAATGTAATAAATGATAATGGTTGAATAAATAGCATTTCTACTAACCATCCCTCCACTCGCTCATGACAGTGTGGCAAAGGGCCAAAGCTGTGAAGAACTCTTGACACTCAGGGCTCCTTCGTTCACGCAGCTTGTTCACCAACCGCTGGTCAGAAAACTTCAATCCGCCACAGGAAAACCGGTTCCAACTTAAGTCTAATGGCTTCTAAAAAAAATCAGTTGTGAAATATCCACCTTGACAAGGTCAGTACAGCAAAACGGGATTAAATAAAATAATTAATTCTTACCTTGATTTCCTTTGACATGTCACCTGAACAAACAGAAACCTGTCATTAGTCACATTATAAACAAAGAAGGCTTAAAAGAGCCTCAAAGAAATTAACAGACCGTAAATATGTCCAGCGATGAAGCACTGACGAAAAAGAAGCCGGTTTTGCGTGAGAGTGCCAGTCTTGTCACTAAGCAGGTGGCCCACCTGACCCAATTCCTCATTTAGGGTGGTTGTACGAGCCTGAGCGGGGCTGTTATTGTCCTCCCAGTACATCTCAATATCCCAGCCAATCAGGAGACAGTGCACCATGTGGATTACTTCAAATCTGCAATGAGACAATGAAGCGGTGAGTGAAATATTAAAAGATAACATAACGTAACTGTTAAAAAGGCATAATGGAGAGCTGGTGTTACGTTATATAGAGAGACATTGGCATAGAGGGACTAAGCAAAATGATGTAGCCCCAGAAGGTGATGAAGCCCAGGTAGGCAGGAGACGAATCACGCTGCAAGACAGAGACGACCTCGTACTGAGGGGAAACCCTGTGTTCGAAAAGCCCAGCGCCCACAGCCAGTAGGAGAGCCGCTGTCAGCATGGACAGCAGAATCTGAAACATGATAAATAGTGAGTTAGATAAGGAGCATTTTCAGGCAGATTCATAGGATAATTCATAAAGACAAGTGTGTTAACACATAAAAAGTTACATACAGAAAAAATTAAATAAATAAAATAATACAATTTGTTTGCTACTGCTGATAATAATTATTATTATTGCAGTTATTAAAAAAAGAAACAATTGTTAAATAATAATAATAATAATAATAATAATTATTATTATTATTATTATTATTATTATTATATATTGTTTTTCCCACTTTATTTTTCAACAAATAGTCAGTAAAATGAGGTGTTAAAAAATACAAAAAAATATATATATTTTGGTGCGTCAACCTCAGGAGGTCAAACAAAATATTAAATACTGCCATATACTAAGATGATGTATAAAATATGTCTTTTTTTTTTAAAACAAAATCTGGGATACATCTAACCTCTTATTTAGGTTTCATTTTTCCCTACCAATAAACATAAATTGATCAAATAAAAATCTATAAAATAAAAACATATACATTTAAAAATAAAAATATATAAACAAAAATTAAAAATATAAAGTATAATAATAATCTAATAATCATTTTTATTAAATAATAATAATATCATTTAAATTATATATATATATATATATATATATATATATATATATATTAGAGTAGTCAATGTGCAGCTTGTATAGCAGTGTATATTTACTGTCCCCTGAAAATAACTCATACAACCATTACTGTCAAAATAGCTGGCAACAAAAGTTAGTACACCCTACCATTCAACCATGCAAAGCCACATGTCCTATTCATCATGTTCATGTTTTTGTCTGCTTGACAGGACCATACAAAGTTGTGTATCTTGTATTAGAGCAGTTAAAATTTAGTGCTTTGAGTACAATTCTCTCACACTGACCACTGGATGTTCAACAAGGCACCTCATGGCAAAAAACTCTATGAAGATTTGAGAATTAGAATTGTAAGAGGTTCAGTAACAACCTGAAACTGAGTTACAGTACTGTGGCCAGGGTTATACAGAGGTTTTCCAAGACGGGTTACATTCATCAGGTGCAGAACCTGGCTTCAAAAAACAGATGCATGAGTGCTGCCAGCATTGCTTTAGAGGTTGCAGAAGTAGAAGGTCAGCTTGTCAGTGCTCAGACCAGTGCTCAGATGCTGCACACTGCAACATGTCGGTTTGCATCGGCGTCATCTGAGAAGGAAGCCTCTTCTGAAGCGGGCTTACAAGAAAGCCTGCAAACAGTTTGCTGAAGACAACCTGTCCAACAGCATGAATTACTGGAACCATGTCCTATGGTCCGATGGAGGCTCAGATGATGTCCACCATGTGTGGTGATGCCCTGGTGAGGAGTACCAAGAAAATTGTGTCTCTCCTACAGTCAAGCATGGTGGTGGTAGCATCATGGTCTGGGGCTGCATGAGTGCTGCTGGTACTGAGGAGCTGCAGGTCATTGATGGAAACATGGATTCCATTATGTACTGTACAGAACATGATGCCTTCCCTTCAGAAACTGTGCAGTTTTCCAACATGATAATGACTCCAAACACACCACCAAGATGACAACTGCCTTGCTGAGGAAGGTGCAGGTGAAGGTGATCTGACCTGAACCCTATTGAGCACCTATGGGGCATCCTCAAGCGGAAAGTGGAGAAGCATCATGTGTCTAACATCCAGCAGCTCCATGATGTCATTATAGAGGATTTGAAGATGATCCCAGCAACAACCTGTGCAGCTCTGGTGAATTCCATCCCCAGAATGATTAAGGCAGTGCTAGATAACAATGGTGCTAACACAAAATATTGACACTTTGGACACAGTTCACTTAGGGTGTACTCACTTTTGTTGCCAGCTGTTTTGACAATAATGGCTGTATGTTGAGTTATTTTCAGGGGACAGTAAATATACACTGCTATACAAGCTGCACATTGACTACTCTAAAATATATCCAAGTTTCATTTTTATAGTATTGTCCCTTGAGAAAATATAAAAATGTTTTATATTTACAATTAATCAATAATGTACAATTAATCAAATGTCACTAACTAATTATATATTACCTTATGATTTTTTTTTTTTTTTTTATTACCAATAAACATTAAGAAACATTTAAGCAAAATTGATCAAATAAAAATCCATAAAAATAAAAACATATACATTTGAAAATAAAAATATATAAGCAAAAAGTATAACGTATAAATACATCTTTTTTTTAATAAAATCACTTCTAAATAAAGAATTAAATAAAGTAATAGTACAAACATATACAATAAATAATATTCATACACAATAAAATAATACACACAAACATGTATATAATAATAAATAAATCACAAAATTAGCCTAAACTAGAAAAAGGAATATTTTTGGTAATTAAAAAGAGTTTTTAATTATTAAACAATAAAAAGTCAAGAAGGTCAAGGAGTGATTGCACATACTCATTGCACTTATTTATGCTATTCATGTCCATTTTTTGTTATAATAGATAATAGTTGTTGCAAAGTTATAGGGTTTCTTCCTCTCACTTACCACCAACACAGTTTTGTTAAGTAGTATTTCCACTCGAGTCTTCTTCAATTTCAGTTTTCCACAATTTTGCAGGATTTTACTATCCGCTCCTGTCATGGTCAAAGAAAAACATTTCATTTTTTATCTGCCTTTCCAAGGCCATTTGAAATAATGCGTCTGCACAGAACTGTTAGCATTTAGGCTACAAATAGCACAAATGTTATTTACCTGTGTATATGACTAGTCCATAGGCTTTGTCTGTATTTCGCAGCACAGTCCCCCTGAGTAGCAGGTGGTCTGTGTCCAAAAGGTGGCGCTCTTCTTTCCAATGTAACTCACCTTTGAAGGAATGCAAATTACCATTTGGTTCTTCACACCACACGATACCTGAGGTAAAAAAAAAAAAGAGAGCGAAAGAGAGAAAGACTCAGAGAAATGAATAGAAAGCTTATCTTTTAGTCAGTACAAATGAATGACTCCAATGTTTGCAAGGCTATACAAACCGTCAAAAGCAGCCAGGTTTTGCTTAACTGAGTCTCCATTCAGCTCAGCATGAGTTACACTAAGAGCCTGACGAAACTTCAAGTTGGTTTCTCTGCAAACAGCAGAATAATACAGTGTAAGAACAATGTAAATGTGCTTCTTTCGCACTGAAGCTAATTTTCCACAACATGGTGTATTTAAGTGTTTCACCACACTCTTAAAGTATTTTTAAAGGTTCTTTACACATATTAAGAGTTCTATTTGGAACCATATCAGTCTAAAGAACCCTTTTATGCTTAAACTGTTCTTTATGTTAGAGCTTATGTTAGAGTTCTCTTTTCCCGCCTTTTTGTTTTTCAAATCTAACTGTCATTATTGATTCTCTGGAGCTCAGCTATCTGACTACACAGACTGTCAACACACTTTCAACAGGTAAATTTCTTTCTTATAAATATCTATAAAAGTAAAGTTAAAATTGAACTGGTTTCCTACAAATGATGTCTTTTCCAGTTTTTTTAGTTTCAAAGAACATGTAAGTTTGACCAGCTCTGTTTGGTTAAGGATATTTCTCTGCTCTTATTCACTAAGTAAGTTACAGATATATTAAATTTAGGTCCATACTGTTAGATTTTGTAAAACTTACTTTGTAAAACTTACGTTATCATTACTTAAAGCGAGATTTCACCCCAAAATTAAAATTACCCCATGATTTACTCAACCTCAAGCCATCAGGTGTATATGACTTTCTTCTTTCAGATGAATACAGGGTGTTATCTTTAAAAAAAAAAAAAAAAGCCCTGGCTCTTCCAAGCTTTATAAATGACAGTGAATGGGTGTTGAGATTTTGAAGTCCATCAAAGTGCAACCATCCATTATAAAAAGTACTCCACATGGCTCCCGGGGTTAACAAAGACCTTCTGAAGGGAATCAATTCATTTGTGTAAGCAAAATATACATATTCAGGGCTCTACATTGCGACCATTTAGGAGCACCAATGCAACTGACCCGATCAGCAAATTTGTGTTTGCGCTGAGGGGAGCTTCAAAAATTTCTATGTGTTTTTGCTACATTGAGTAATGTTTCACAGACATCTCATGGATCCATTCACAAACAAAGTATAGAGAGAGTGTAAACAAGAGTTTCATTGCGCAGTGTAGAGAGCTTCAAAAATTATAACGGAACTTTGTGAGATCACGATGAACTAAGATGAGTGACAGATTTTAATCATTTTTAAGGGAGTTTGTAAATGAGACATTGATTTAATGCAACCGTTAAATAAACAAGAAGTTAATATTAAGTGACTTACGTTGTCTGATTATTACACTATTGCCTGATTTTGCTCTATTTCCTTGTCAAAAATAGTTTGAAGCAAGTCGTTTATGAATGAACGTGCATTTTTAAACAAATCTAGTGAGTCAATGATTCAATTTCCCATTCATAAAGACATGCACTTGCTTCATTCCTGAATGAATCAGCCGTTCGAATGAATTGAATGAATGATTCAGTAATTAAATCAGTGACTTGCCGCCACCTACTGCCAGTTTTAGTTTCATTTTTTAAGTATCTTTTCAGTTATTTAAATCATGACAAAACACGAAAGTGCAGTGGAGAGAGCAAAACATGAATTAGAAGTACAAAACAAGGATTTGTAAAGAAAATGTTGGAGGATTTTGATATAAGCCAAGAGGAGTAAACAAAACTTAGTTTTTCGCAAGGTTTCGCAAAGGTTTTCGCAAGACTAGCATATTTTCACCGAAACTTATGCTACACCTTGTGGTTTATAAAATATGGATAATATAAATATGGATATTTTTCTTACACAAACACATCGATTCGCTTCAGAAGGCCTTTATTAACCCCCTGGAGCTGTGTGGAGTACTTTTCATGATGAATGGATGCACTTTTTTGGGCTTCAAAATCTCAACAGCCATTCACTGCTATTATAAAGCTTGGAAGAGTCAGGACATTTTTTAATATAATGCCGATTGTATGCATCTGAAAGAAGATAATCATATACACCTAGGATGGTGTGAGGGTGAGTAAATCATGGGGTAATTTTCATTTTTGGGTGAACTGTCCTTTTAATACATATATTCAGCTAACTGTTAAAAAAATAACTATCTAACTGAAACAAGAAGCTGTTTTTTAATGTAAAACCCTAGTAGAGGCTATTGTTCTGTGTTATGCTGAGTGGTCCAGCAGTTAACTTTTAGCTGCCGTGGGAAGGCTAGTCAGTCTGTTCTGGTGAGTGTCCAGAGGGAGATGCTCTTACCCATCGATATCTGCTGTTTCTACATAGCAAAGGCTGTGGGGCTCAGTGCTGCAAAGGAGGAGCAGATCTGCCTGGGATAAATAAAAGAAGAAACTTTAGTGCTGTCAGCGTTAGTTAAACTTGTTTATAGTTTATCTGAAGAGGGGAAATAACTTCATGGATCCACTGAAAGTCACCAAAAATTAGACAAAAAGGTTTAAGATTTCTATCTAATGCAATGAAATTCATATTTAAGTGTGTCCAAATACATTTTTCGCTATTATAGCTATAGAAACACAGATACACACACTTACAGGAATGATCTGGTCCTTGTGAATCTGGAGAATGTCACCAACACGTACGTCTTTCCACTTAACAGTTTTAAAGCTGTAAGGGAGATATTTAAGAGAGGAAGACTTTTTAAGTGAGATCCTCTGTAAATCTAAATTTGGGTTTTGATGATGATTAGTGTTTGTTTTGTTCCTGAGCTTTGGTTTCAACCATCTCCAGGCCCCTGACAGCATTACTTACCCATCAGGAGTGAGAATGTCACATGGGCGCCGGTTAATTTGCGCGTCACTGCGTCGTCGGCCCTAAGAGGCGTGGGAGCGGAGGGAGCATGACGGATAAATGTGGGAGTGAGGGAAAAATGGCCAAAAACTGAGATGTGGCTGACCTTCAAACTTCAAATGTAAGTGAAAGTAGTTTAAAAGTATCGGTTGATAGCATGACAAAAATAATAGACTCACCAAGTCTGTGGCCAGATCTTTACACCCACGCACAAGCAGAACAAACAGCAAAGGAAGCATCGTGCTGTACCAAGGGATGGTGGCAATTATAGGAACACACTGTAAATGAAACCAAAAATACAAAAATGCACAAAACAGCATACATTTCCACCTACATTTAAATGATGTAGGTGGAAATTTATGCTGTTTTGTGCATTTTTGTATTTTTGGTTTCATTTACAGTACATATGCACACACACTACACAAATATACACATACACATATACACATACACTTACAAAACACATACAAAAAATAGTGACCTATATTATGAAACCTACACTTTTAATAAATGTATTTAGTTATTTATGTATATAATAACAAATTACACACACACACACACACACACACACACCACAAACATACACTTACCATATACACACAAACTAGTATATAAAAAGTATATAATTATTTATGTTATTTACTATATACATTTCTAAAATAAGTTTATAATATATTTTATATTATATATATAGTTTTATAATATATTATAATATATATTTAATTTAGTACACACATATATATACATATATAAAATTTGTTATGATATATATATATATATATATATATATATATATATGTGTGTGTGTGTGTGTGTGTGTGTGTAAACATACTTTATGTATTAGCAATTTTTAATTTGAATATATTATTAATCATTTAATCAATAAATTTATATATACATTAATTCTTTATTATAGAATATTATAAATATTTCTATTTATAAAATTATATATATGATATGATTTATTAATAATACATACAATTTTATATGTACATAGTTAAAATTCATTTGTATATTAGCAATTTGTAATTTGTATATATTATTAATTTATTATAAACATTTATATATACATTTTATTTTATATTAAATCTAAAATGAACATACACATTTATTTTATATTATATTAATTATTATTGTTTTATTGTTTATAATTATTATATTTATGTCATTTATTATATCTATATTAAAATATATTCATTAATTAAACAAATTATTTAATAAATTATTTATTATTAAATAAATTATTTATAAATAATACATTTTAATTATTATTTATATTACGTTAGAAATCACCCAACAAATATTGGGTAAATTGTTTGACAACTTTAAAACACAGTAACACAATAATGTAAAATAAATATAGAATATTTAACATTATGCACTATTTCCCATGAAAGAAGTGTGGGTCATTTTTTATATAGACGATCACATGGCTTACAAAAATCTGGTAACACTTTACAATAATGTGTCATTTGTTGACATTAGTTTATGTATTAACTAACACGAACGAACAGTGAACAATACATTTATTATTCTTCGTTAATGTTAATTAATAAAAATACAGTCGTACAGTGCATTAACTAATGTTAACAAACACAACTTGTGATTTTAATAATGCATTAGTAAATGCTGAAATTAACATTAACTAAGATTAATAAGTGCAGTAGAAACATTTTCATTCTCAGTTGATGTTAACTAACGCAGTTAACTAGTGAACCTTACTGTAAATTGTTTCCAAAAATCTTTAGAAAATATATGTTGTAGCCTACAAGCATTTGCATATTTGTAAACAAAAATATGAGTACATAACACAATATGGGCAGATTATACAGGGGGAGTACTATGGAGTGAATTCACCATGTCAGTTTCAAAACAGACTCAAATGAGGTCAAGGATAAAGCACATCCTTGCCAATATTAAAAGAGGTAAGTACTTCAAGATTTATGAATCGAAACTCAAATATTAACCCTATACAATTTAAGTGATGTTTTTATGATTTCCCATTTATCTAATTTATTCTAACAAAGAGTGTTTGCCATTTTTTCTAGCCATGCCTATGGAAAAGTCTTTTTCAAACAGCAGGTGTTTTTGACTCACTATTTGCAAAAGTGCATGTTTCATTCATCACGAGTTCAAGGTGGCCACTTGAGCTCAGTATTCATAGGAAAAATGTTCTAGTCAAATAACTGGGTTTGGCATTTAAACGCGAATTAGCGGCGTGAATCTTCCCATCACAGAAATTGAAAATAAAACCCACAAACCTGCAAGACCACAATAAGTAGGAAGAAAAGATTTGCTGCTCGCTGGAACTGTTCATACAGGTTAAGGGGCAGAAAGGTCAGAGGAGTGTATTTGTAACTCCGCACCATGTTGTCCTGGAAACAAAACCCATTAGGAAAGTGTCAAACAATGAATAAAACTGGGTACTGGAAACATCAACATATGCTTGGCAGCCCAAAGGTATCGAATGTTGTTTAATGCTTCCATAACTACTTCTCCCCAGCTGATATGAATTAAAATCTCACGTACAGCATAACGCCCCCAGCGGAAACACAGGAAAGATTTGCGACGACAGGACTGATGAAAATGACGGTCGTTGGCCCGAACCTCCCATTTGACTCCTGAGGAAAGATGAAAGAACATCATATCTAACTTTCAGTTAGAAATTAATCATGAATCACGAATGGAAATTCTGAGCCCACGTTTTATCATAAAAGACAAACCCACCCAACATAAGGGTGGCTGAAAATTACTGCTTTTATTTTTTTTAGTCTGTCAGCATTAACATACACTCAGACCTAGTTCATTTTCAGCCTTGAGATGGAAAACCTCACAAATGAATGTATTGCAAAATAAAAAAATAAAATAAAAAATTTCTTCATGAAAAAATAAGTTTTTTAGATTAAATAAATGATTATTAATAATGCAAGTTTAATGCCCTAATTAGATATGCTTTACAGTAAAAAGTGAGTATTTTGAGTATTTAATAAATAATTTTCTAAAGTGGTTTTCACGCTGATATTCCTACTGTAATTACTTTAGCATGCAATGCATGAATTATAGACACTATATCATCATATTTTTTTAATGACAACTAGTCCAAATACTCAAAAGTGGAATAAATTGTGCCTTTTTTTACATTTCATAATAGTAACATTATATAAAGAGTAATGTAAACAAAGATTTTAAAAAATCTATACTAAAAATATATATATATATAAAAAATATAAATTAACTGTACAATTTAAATAAAATTCATTCAATTAATATATTTTAATTAATTTAAAAAATGTCAAGGAAAAAGATATTTCAGGAAAAATTCTATATACATACAATATACATATATACATTTTTAAATCTTAGTTTACAAATTTTATAGTTAACGCCAAAAATCATAAGGATATTAACTAAAGATCATGTTCCATGAAGATATTTTGTAAATTTGTAAATATATCCAAACTTGATTTTTGATTAGTAAAATACATTGCTAAGAACTTAATTTGGACAAATTTTAAGGCAATTTTTCTCAAATTTTTACCTTTTTTTTTTTTTTTAGCACCCTTTTTTTTAGCACCCTCAATATTGTCCTATCCTAACAAACCATACAATGGAAAACTTATTTATTCAGATTTCATAAAATGTATAAATCTGAATTTCAAAAAATTGACTTTTATGACTGGTTTTGTGGTCCTGGGTCACATATATCTTATCCTCATCCAATTCGGTTTGGACTAGCAGGATCACTGCATATGACATGATGTGAATTTACCAAAATGATTAAAGATACAGATTAAGCTGCTTGAAAGATAAAAGTTATTTAGTAATACAAACCTCTTTCTGTCTTGTTATTGGCCATGACGGAGTAATTCACAGAGACAGTCTGGAAATGTTCTGGAAATGAAGGATGAAACTCATATTAACAAAGGTCAGTTGATAGTGACCAGTCTTGAGGCACCTGCATGAAATCTGTCATTCCCCAGCCAACATTTGTATGTGGGGCCCATATGGGTATGAACTGGGCTGAAAAATGGGCCCCATATAGGATTGTCCGCGGGTTCCGTAATGGCCCCATGTTAACTGCCCACGTGGATTTCATATAGGATTGAACTTGTCACAAAGTGGGACCCAACTGGGCAACATGCACAAGACCCATCTTGGTCCCAGCTTTAACCCAGCTAACATTTAATTGTGGGGCCCATGTGGGTTTGACATGGGCTGAAAAATGGGCTCTATATTGGATTGTCCGGGGGTTCCATAATGGCCCCATGCCAATTGCCCACATGGATTCCATATGGGACTGCACTTGCCACTTGGTGGGACCCAACTGGGAAACATTTGCAGGACCCATCTCGGTCCCAGCTTTAACCCAGCTAATATTTGATTGTGGGGCCCATGTGGGTTTGACATGGGCTGAAAAATGGGCTCTATATGGGATTGTCCGTGGGTTCCATAATGGCCCCATGCCAATTGCCCACATGGGTTTCATGTGGGATTACACTTGCCAACAGGTGGGCCCCAACTGGGCAACATGCAAAAGACCCATCTTGGCCCCATCTTTACTACATGGGCTGAAATATGGGTTTTAAGTGGGTTTGTCCACGGGTTCCATGTTGGCCTCATGCAACATACCCATGTGGGTTTTATGCAGGATTTACCTGGGCTTTAGGTGGGGCCCATCTAGGGATAACATGCAAAACCCATATGGGTTCCATTTAAATATGGGTTTTACATGGGTTTGTCCACGGGTTCCATGTTGGCCCCATGCAACTTATCCAATGTGGGTTTTATGTAGGATTTCACTGGGCATTAGGTGGGGCCCATCTAGGGAACATATGCAAAACCCATCTGGGTTCCATCTAAATATGGGTTTTACATGGGTTTGTCCACGGGTTTCATGTTAGCCCCATGCAATTTACCAGTGTGGGTTTTATGCAGGATTTACCTGGGTTTAAGGTGGGGCCCAACTATGAAACATACACAAAACCTACCTAGGTCCCATCTTCAAACTCTATGTGGGAACTACATGGGATAAAGTATGGTTTGCAAGTGGTATTAAAAAAAAGTTTTAAAGTTTTAAAGCATTAGCATTCAGCAGTACACAGTGAGATTGAAATCTTTTCAAATCTCAATTTTATTGAAACTACTCATCATATGCTATATTCTGATACCTAACTGTTAAAATCATTTAATTGGTAAAGTTAACAAACTGAAAGCTTTGAACATTTGCACATAGAAAACAGAGACAGTAAGAAACAGCAGCAGCAACTATACATTTTTCAGTACTGCTTACACTGCAGACAGACATTTGTGCATTCTAGACACCCTCAGTCCTCCTCTGTCTCTTGTCCCAGTAAACCATTTTGAGAGTTCCCTCTCAGATTTTTGCTGGTTGATCTTTGACATCAGTGCAGTCTTCTTAACAGCCTCTGCAAAACAAATATATTTAAAAATAGGACATTTTTAAATTTTTCAGGAGGATGAGGTATGAAGATGCTGCCCTCCACTACAGTAAGGAACACAACACAGTAAAAGCAAAGGTGCTTGTTTACAGGCTATTCCAATAACCTTTCTACAATATGTTTAGTAAACATGAAATATTATGTTACTTACACATGTTAAAATACTACAAAATAATAACTTTTACTTGGAGCAACTCAAGGGCGAGTAAATGACGACAGATTTTTTTGTTTTTGTCAACTATTCCTTTAAGAGTGTCAGTTTTAATAACTTAAATTAGAGCTGCATGATTTTGGATATATAGAGAATCCCATTTTTGTTTAGATTCAAACAGATATCAAGATTCTGAACATCGAACTAAAAATAAAGTGTAATTTATTAGAAGTTCTGTACTAGAAATACTATGACTGGAGTCTATTTAAAATGTTTAATCTTGAATGATTTTTTTATTATTGTATAAATTAATGATTAAATGACTCTAAATGAATATATGTTGTTTCATTACTGGATGAATCTGTGTGTTTTTAATGAATCTCTTGAATGATTCAATGACAAATACATGTGTTTAACAGTCACTTGTCAGCACCTACTGGTGTAATATCACTGATATAATCTTTATCTGAATTGTCAACTTTGTTTCAAATGATTTGCTCTATTTTGATAGCTACTGTAGACATCAGTGATTATATCCAAACTAAACTTTTATCCCAGTACTTCTTCAATCATTTAAATAATTCTAACAGAAAAAACGATAGGTGTTGTTCAAAAAGGTTGACACTGTTTTATTCCTACACATGACAACTGCCCTCTCTTTCTGGATCAGTAGGAACACTGACATGAAGCACTGTATTGCAAAAAAGCTCCATGTAAACAACTCAGTCGAAATAAAAATGCTCAAACCGATTACGATTTCAATTACTTTAGAAAGGTAGGACAAATCTTTTCTAATCCATTACAAAGGACATGTAAACACTTGATCAAATTGATAACTGAACTAGAAAAGTTTTGCGCATGTGTAATGAAGTAGAAATGACATATGATGAACAAAATGAGCTGATGTTGTTGTAATATTATATTAAAGAACATAATAAATGACTGCAATGTCAATCAAAAATTCTCTTTCTACTTATCAACTGTGAAGTGGTATAAGACAACATTGTCCAAGGGACCGTTTCAGACTCTGATTTGCAGACACCTTGTTTTAAGCATGAGAAAGGGTGTTTTTATTGCTTGGTTATATAGCAGCACAACACAAAGCTTTGTGGCTCGTAATCAGGAATCGAAAAAGATAAGATGTTAAGTTTGCTTTTTAAAACAAATTGATGGTTACACTAGTCAAAGCTTGTGTTCACATCTGTTAAGATAGTTGTCTACGTCTCCTACGATTAAAATTAATGGCTCGTGCGTTGGCTGCGACATACGTAAACCTATCAACATCCATCGCCATGACTTATCGTGAGATGAAAAAAATTACATTTTAGTCTCATAACATTGGTTAATGAAACTGCTGTAATTTCGCAACATTGTTTTATCAACAACATCGCAAAAGTTTTGTGCAAATCCGTAATGGAAATGCACCTAGTGTACTTTCTATACTGGATCCGGCGCTGCACGGCACGGCACAATAAATCCCAGCTGGCAAACTGATGCCTTGTTTTATTTATGATGTACTGACAAAGTTTAAAGGGGTCATTGGGTGCCCATTTTCCACAAGTTTATATGATTCTTTAGGGTCTTAATGAGAAGTCTTTAACATACTTTGGTTAAAATTTCTCAGTGGTAGTGTAAAAAAACCCCCACCCATTTTACCATCAGCCCTTTATAGAGGGAGCCATTCTGTTCCATGTTCCTTTAAACGCTAATGAGCTCTGCCACCCCGCCTCTATCTCCTGTGGGGCGACGATCAGTAATGTTTACTTTAGCCGCATTTAACCGCAAAACTTGCTAACTAGCACATTATTAAGAAAAGGCTAATTGCAAAGATGCATAAGAAACACCCATATACTCACTTCTGCTGTAGGTGAAACTAGATTACAAATGATTCGCGTGAACATAGACGCATTTATTTAGGCTGCCGGGCACATTTCCTTCAAAAACAAAAGTAATGTTAATCCTCTGCATCTCAGATGTCGGGAGTAAATGATGAGTGCTACTATGTGCATTACTGCATCCAACAATAGAACACCTCAATTGCTCAATCGGAGATTCCCCTGCACTGGAGTCGAAACAATAATGGTGGTCGGACTGTTCTCAGCGCTCACTTGGCTCAGTTAGGGTGGGTTTAAGTTAAGACTGTCATGTCAATCAACTATCATGGAAGTGGCCTTGGTCCGTGTGACATCACACCGACAAGACACTGACAATGACCATATTTGAAAAGAGGCATATTACTTGGATTACATTGGATTTTTCCCTTAATTAAGATTTAAAAAATTCCACTGTGTAAATTTATATCATTATAGGGTGGTTGTGTACACACACTGTCAACACACATTTATGTTCAAACTTGTAAAAATAGGTTTTGCATCCGATGACGCCTTTAAATGATTTTCAATGGGCGCTTGGCCACATCTAGTGTAGACAGACTTTAGCTGTCACGCCATGACAACTGTCACCTCTGTGTTAGTCATTTACGAATAAGATTAAGTGGGGTTTGGATCGAGATTATGAACTTTAATTGATTAATCGTGCAGCGCTAATTTCTGATAATATATGTGTCTCTATCTATTTATGATAATATTTGAAGAGAAACATTACACTTTTAATTCAGAATCATAACTATACATTGTATCAAAGGTATAGTTCACTCAAAAATGAAAATTGTCATCATTTATTCACCCTTATGTTGTTCCAAACGTTGGTAACTAGACAGTTGATGGGCCCCAATGATTTCCATAATATTTTTTTTCCTACTATAAAAGTTAATGGCTACTATGAACTGTTTAGTTATCAACATTCTTCAAAAAATCTTTTTGTCTTCAACAGAAGAAAGAAATTCATACAGGTTTGGAAAAACATAAGGGTGATGAAGGGTAAATGATGCCAGAACTTTCATTTTGGGGTGAACGTTCCTTACCAGAAGTGAGAGTGCAATGTAGCAGATAAAGGACAATCCTCCTCCAAATTGGCAGTGATCAGCTGGGTCCTTGGTGAATCTGTAGTGGGGTGGGCCCGATGAGTCCTTAAAAAGAATAATTTCTTTTTTTACCATTTCTTTACAATCTTAAACAAAACATATTTAAATTGTACTGAAACTTGCCATTATAAGCCATTTAGGCAACATAAACAAACTGTCAGCTTTGAAACTGTTAGTTATGATCGAAACATGAACCTAATGCATAACAATACCATCAGAAAAATGTGAATCCCTAAAAAAGAAAGACAAAGAGGATTCACAAAAAAATTTACTCTTCCCGTAGATATCATAGCAAGGTAAATATAACTGTATCTTAAAACAGCTGTATCTTAAAAAAATTTGTACACCACAATTAAATCTACCATAATATAATTTTACCTGCAGTTGCATTTATCCTGATATGACACATCTGAAGGCTGTGATGTTCTCCAGTGAATAAAATAAAGGACTGAAGATGGTGACAAGTTCTATTTCCTTTTCTTTGGGCCACCTCAGAAAAAGAAAGACAACAGGGAAAAAAAGTTACTCAGATTTTCTATCACCAGTGGAGGAAATGTGTTACAAATGTACTTATAATGATTATAATCATAATTCAGGTCTGGAAACAATGGTTAAAACTGATTAACATTTTACTGTAGTCTCTGTATTGGGTGCCTGTTTTCCCTGAAAAACGTGTGATTGATCTAAAAATGTGAACCAATATCTTATCATTAGAAGTTATCAGTATTTGAAGAGGTGAAGTAAAAATATATACTCAGAAACGGTCATCTACACAAACATAACACTCTCATACAACACTTCAACTCTCCTGTATATTCCAGTGTTTTTGAGTGTGAATTACAGTTTAATCACTTACTTCACCTATTCCAGTGCTCCTTTACTTCTCATGCGGTTGAGTTTTAAACTAAACATTAATACACACAAACACACACCAACTTCCCCTGGTGAAAAAACAGCATATGCTGGTTAGGTATGTTTTGATGCTGGTTTTTGCTGGTCATGTTGCTGGTCAAGGACCAGCATGAACCAGCAAATGACCAGCAA